>JARHVA010005605.1:660000-922500 GCA_037957365.1 Torreya grandis | reverse complement strand
CATTCATATGAACATGAAGCAATAACATAACATATGCACATAATATCTATGTGGGAAAAAAATATTGGGAATAAAAACTACTAAAACACAACTTAGAAAACTTGAGACCATGAATCAAATTTATTTGATCACCAACCTAACAAGGAGCACTAACCCCTAAGTTTATCAATCACCAACTTGACTTTAGCAAGCCCCAACTTTATACGAGGCTACAACCTTGTTGATGGTCAAGTACCCACTCAATCAACACTCTAAACCTATCCAAATTTATCTTTTTTCTCTCTCATAATTAGTGATGGTTTTCTATTAATCTATCACACTCAAAAAATGTCTATCACACAAGTAGAACTATTCTTGACCTTATTCACTCAATTAGCCCTTTTATGGCTTGATTAGGTCATATGACCTTGATAATCACCTTTAGTAATCTTGCTTGATATTTATGATGGTTTATATATATCTTCCTAATTGTCTACATCACCTCCTTTAGCTTGTCAAAACTTTATCTCATTTGCTTCAGATACCTATATTCTCAACCTAGATAATTAGGCCTATTAGGCCTTATTATTATACTTGACTCTTGTTTGCACATACCTTCATCATCCATAACCCTATCTACACATTGATCAACCATAAAATGGGTCAAAAATCACATTTCATACATGAAATAGTCACTACATAGGTTGGTCACCACTCGTAAGGACTATAACCAATTATAGACACCATAGATGTACACACATATGCTTTTGCATGTCGAATAAACCACTTTGACCTACCTAAGAACCTCTCTAGATAAATTTACACCAATTTAGCCTAACCAAAACCATGCATAGTAAGTTTCACAAGCTAACTCAACCTAGCCTTTAAGATGTCTTTCCTTTAGAACCTAACTGTCAATGATCAGGGTGACTGTCGATGGTCACCATGGGAAACCCTGATCATTGATGGTCAGGGTGCACCTCCTTAACAAAGAACATGCAACCACTTGTCGATATTTTCTAAATATAGCTCATTTAAATATTTTTATGAGCCTTTTTATGGATTAGTTATATTTAGATGGCCTACTTTCACCTTGACTTCTGTAATGAAATTACTTCAAAAATAAAGTAGAATAGCAAAAAAAATCCAAATATGATTGAAATATATCAAAATATATGATAATAGAGAAGCCACTTGGAGGGGGAAACCTCCACAAGTTTCAATAAGAGTAGAATTAATAATATGACAATAAATAACTACCCACTACCTCTTATATATAGTATATCTAGGCCATGGTTACTCCATAGGCCAACTTACTAACCAAATGAATGAATAGAGAAATTTGATATAACATCAAAGAGGGATAAGTAAGCCACAATTCCGCTATTGCTATCCTCATACATGCACTAGGTTAGGTGTGTATCATACCCTTCCCCTTAAAACCAGCATTGTCCTCAATGTTAAACAACTCTAGATGTTGTTGGAAAAAATCTTCACCTTCCCAAGTTGCATCTTCACTACTCAGGTTCTTCCACTTGATCAGATATTCCATAATCTCTCTATTTTTCAACCTCTTAGTATGTGTTTCAAGGATTTTCTCTAGTTCCAAAATGACATGCCCTTATTCATCTAGTTTTGGGAGCTTTGTCTGGGTTGAAACATTCTGTCCAATGACCTTCCTTAAACAAGAGACATGAAATACTCAGTGTATGTGAGATGAATGAGGTAACTCAAGCTTGTAAGCCACACTTATAATTTTTTGTAGAACCTAAAAAGGGCCATAATACTTAGGAACAAGTTTTTTTGTCCTTTTTATTTTGCTTCTAAGACATCTAAATGTAAGGCTATAAACATACAAATACCCAGTCACCCACCTCAAAATTTCACTCACTACGGTGTTGATCTGCTTGTTGCTTCATCCTATTTTGTGCCAAGGCCAAATTCTCTCTCAAACTAGCCAAAACCTCTTGTTAATGTGGAATGTGCACCTCCACATGTCAAACCTTGGTTTTTTCTTTTAATGAAGAAGTGATAGAAGGTGGATGGTAACCATATAGTGCTATAAATGGAGACATTCTAGAAGAGGTATGGAAAGATGTGTTATATGACCATTCTATAAGTGGTAGTCATTTAACCTAATGTTCCTACTTATTTCATATAAAACAATGGAGATACCCCTCTAAACATTTGTTAACCACTTCTATTTTTCCATCAGATTGGGGGTGGTAAGATTAGCTATGAATTTGTTGAGTACCCAAATAGAAAAATAGTTTAGTCTAGAAATTACTAGTGAAAATAGGATCACGATCACTTACAATTATTTTTAGGGTTCCATGTAATTATAGAACCGCTTCCAAAAAAGTAGTTGTTATTATACTTGCTTAAAATGGGTGTGAGAGAGCACAAAAATGGGCATATTTTGTAACCCTATCCATAATGACCAAGATAAGATTATTACCTTCAAAATAAGGCAACCCTATGATGAAATCAATAGAAACCTCCTCCCACCTTTGACCAAGAATTGCTAATGGTTGTAACAAACCCAGGTTCTTAACTATCTCACATTTATTCTATTGGCATACCAAGCACTCTGCCAAAAAATTTTGTACAACTCCCTTGAGTCATTCCCAAAATAATTCTTTCTTAATTATGTGATAAGTTTTCAATAACCCTAAGTGTCCTCTAATTGGAGATGCATGCAACTCCACAAGAATCTTATGCTTAAGCTCTAAATTTTTTCACAAGTATAACCTACCCTTATACCATAAGACATTACCTTTCCATTCAAAATTTTTAGAGGCTAAAGTACCTTGCTAAATACTCTAAATCAGAACCTATGTATCCTTGTCTTTCTCCCATTCTAACCTGGCCTCATCCACCCAATCTACTTGCAACATGGATATTGCACAAAGTAATGATTCTATGGATGTATCCCATCTAGATAGTGCATCTACTACTACATTATTTTTACCCTTCTTGTAGATGATTTCAAAATCATAACCCAAAATTTTGGTTACCCACTTTTGTTGTTCCTTAGATGATAATATTTGCTTCAAAAAGTATTTGAGACTATCATGATCCATTTTCACCTTAAAGTGTCTACCCATCAGATAGGGCCTCCATTATTTAATTGCATTAATATTAGCTATCATTTCTTTCTTGTAGATAGGTTTTTGTAGATTCTTACCTTTAAATTAATGACTCTTAAATGCAATGGGTCTTCCTTCCTACATTAGTACCACTTCCAACCTAGATCTAGAAGCATCACATTCAATAGTGAATGTCTTTGAGAAGTCTGGAGTAGCCAAAACTAGAGTGGTACACATAGCTACTTTTAGTTTCTCAAATGCTTTGGTGGCGGCATCATTCCAATGGAAGGCATCCTTATTTAGCAATGTAGTGAGTGGAGCTGCTATGATACCATAACCTTTAGCAAATCTTTGGTAGTAACATGTTAGTCCTATGAACCCTTAGAGGTTTTTGAGAGTTTTTGGCATGGGCCATTCCTTCATAGATTTGATCTTCTGGGGATCAACTTTGACACCTTCATGGGAAGCAATGCGACCTATGTACTCTACCTTTTTTACTCCAAAAGCACATTCGGATGGCTTCACATAAAGTTGGTGCTTCTCAAAAACTATCAATACCTGTTTCATATGTTGTAGATATGCTTCCCATGTCAGACTATAAATCAATATGTTGTCAAAGAAAACTAGCACAAGCTTCCTTTGAAAAGGCCTAAAAATAGTGTTCATCAAGCTCTAAAAATTAGATGGTGCATTTTTAAGACCAAAGGGCATTACCAAAAACTCATAATGGCCCTCATGCATTTTAAAATTAGTTTTATGAACATCTTCATCCTTGATTCTAATTTGATGGTACCCCAAGAGAAGATCCAATTTTGTGGAATAATTAGAACTATGTAATTCATCAAATAAATCATCAGTTACTAGAATAGGAAACTTATCTTTGATGGTGTCATCCTTCTTCTGCACCATGACCACTAGTGATGAATATGCACTTTGGCTATGTTTGATGATCCCTACCTCTAACATCTCATGGACCATATTTTCAATTTCACTCTTCTTTACATATAGATATATATATATATATATATATATATATATATATATATATATATATATATATATATATGGTCTACTATTTGGTGGTTGACTCCCTAGAAGTAGTTGAATGACATGATCATATTATCTTTTTGGTGGTAGTCCTTTTGGCATGGCCCCAAAAATAGATGGGTTGTCATCAAGAACCATCTGGTAGATTAGGATGTGTAGTTTCCAGTGTGGGTTGAACTTCTATGGAACATAATCATGAAATAATTCCCTCTGCCCCCTTTTTTAGCATCTTGGTCATCTAATGTGAACTAATCAATTATGTATATTTTGCCTATAATCCTTGTAGTTTAATTTTCCTACATTTAGAATGAAAGTGGATGAATAGTTCCTAGAAGTTCATCTCAATGGTACCCAAGGTTGTGAGCCATTGGACTCCTAAAAAAATGTTTGTGATACCCATGGGAATAACAAACATAAGAGAATTGAGATTGTACTCACTCATAGCAAGCTTATTACTATGGCATTTTCTTGAACAATTAATTGTGCCACCATCTGCAATCATGACCTAAAATTTTGGTGCTGGGTAGATGAAATAGTTTAATCTAGTGGCCAAATTATGGTTGATGAAGTTATATGTGCTCCCTGAATCAATCAACAAATCACCTTCTATTTCTTGAGGAACCCCACCACCTTAAGAGTTTGTGGAGTGCTAATACCTACAAGTGCATGACAAAAGATTATAGGTTGGGAATCTTCAGCTACCTCATCTGTCTCTTCCTCATCATCATTAGAGGCATCATCTTCTTCTTCATCCTCATTGGATCCCTCAATGTATAATAACTTCTTATTATCCCATCTATGTCCTTTGCTCCACTTGATGTCACAACTAAAACATAATCCTTTTACATGCTTCTCTTCAATTTGCTAAGGGGTTAATCTTATAGGTGGAGGAAATGTTGGTGTCGATATGATACGATCTTTGAAGTGAGTGAATGCTTTCTTCTTATTGGCTATGAATATTTCCTCAGCTTTGCATGCCATGATAATAGAATAAAAAATCTTAAGTGGATTAAACCTACATACCTCATGTTCAATGTGGTCCTTGAGTCCACCCAAATATAGGTCATTCAAGTTCTCCTTAGAAATTATCTCCACACGTAAGGATAGGTTCTAAAAATGATGAATAGAATCCTTGATGGAGATAGTCTATCATAATTTTTCTAGTTGGCTAAAGTAATTCTCTGTCACACTATTGCCATAGTGTAATTTCATATCCTCTCTAAAAACTGACTAGGTGACACTGAGAGTCATCTTTTTCTTTTGAGCACACAACCATTGATACCAAATGAATTTATTAGGTTAAAGATACAAGGATACCATGGTAACCTTATATCCACCTAGGATCTGATTCAGATTGAAAAAATTCTCCATTTGGTTGATCCAATTGAGTGGATCATTTCCATCAAATTTGTGCATATCCACCTTTGGTAACAGGTTCCTCTGTGGTAATGTAGTTGGATTTGAAGTAGACTAGTTGAGAGAACTAACCTGGTGGGGTTATGTAATAGTGATATCTAGATGATTTGACTAATTATTTTTGAAATCCATCATAATATCTACCAAACTATCTTGTATGGATTTCATATTAGATTGTATGCCTTGCACCTCACTTTGAATGCCTTGCAGACTATAATCAAGCTAGCTCACTTTGTAATTTATGTCAGAGAACCCTGGTAAAAAGGATATAGTACATCCCACTTCTAACTCCATCTCTTCCTTTTTAGGAGTTTTACCTAGAGTTTCAACACCCTTTCCTTGGCCTTGAGTTTGTGGACCTACCATAAAAGGGCTTTATGATGTCCACCCTGATTGGCACTTTTGACCCAACTTTGACCAAGTGATTTTGAAATTATGTCAGCCTCAAGTCAAAACATACAAAGAACATACCCTAGCCAAATTTTTACAATATTTCCAAAAATGTAAATAACTCATAAAAATTCTTTGAATTTTGCACTATAGAGCAATGTTATGAGAAACCATAAAATGGTGATAACTTTCATAAAATAGATCCAAATGAGCTAAAATTTTAAAAGGAAGCTTAATTTAATGATTTATCACCTCTAGTGAAAAAATTGTAGATAAACTAGAAATTATTAGGTTGTGGAGCTAAAAGCTTCACTGATGCAAACAAGGGAGGAGGTTGCTGAAGGTTGTTGAGTTACAGAGCAACTGGCGTCGGTCTGATCAACTGACATCAGTCAAGTTAGTGAAGAGAAGCAACTGATGTCAGTCAGGGATCAACTAACATTGGTCACCTCTAAGTAGATAGGGAGCAATGTCGGTCACCTGTGTGGTTTAAAACTACAAGTTTTATGGGTAGTTAGTTAACAAACCAAGTGTTTGCATGTCAAGAGCCAAATTTAGACTAGAAGCTATGGATCTAATTATTGTAATTAGATGTCTAATTATTGTTTGCATGAGATCTATTTAAGAGACTCATGGGCTGTATTGTAAAGAGTTCTAGTTTGAGTTGAGCAAAGTTAGCTCCTTCTGTGTGTGAGGTGAGCAAGGGTGTTCCTCCTAGTTCCAAAGCAGTGCCAAGTGTGGGTGCTAGTTTTGGAGAATCAGAAGGGTTCTTTAGTTGTGTAGGATCTTGGTCAGTAGGTGTGTATGGATACATTAGGAGATCTACATGGTAAGTAAGATCATTGATCTGTAGGTGTATGTGTGTGCATGATCCAGGTTTGCAGGTGTGCAAAACTAGATTGATTTGTAGGTGTGCAAGATCAAGGAAGACAACAACACAACAAGGAGCAAGATTAGGTAGGATCTACTTGGAGTACAGTGTGTACTTAGAAAGAGAGTAAAGATGAAGGCAATGAAGATCCTTCCATAAGTGAGATCATTTTGGTTGTAGATTGTTGCAGTTTAGGGGAGATCTACTTGAAGTACATTTGTGTACTTGGAGTGTGTGGAGCACTTGTGGAGTGCATGGAGCACTGGTGTACTGGCAGTCGTGGATACTGACTGGTTAGAGGTGAACACCAACTCTGTGTTTGAGTTATGTGTTGGGACCGTAAGAGAGAGAGATTTGAGGGAAGATTTACTATTTATGCCCTAGAGGTGTGTAAGGAAGAAGAACTGTGGCAATCTTCTTTGTTGTATTTCCTTCTCAAAGAGTATTAATACAATTGTGTATTGTCTCTCATATTCTATGTTGTTTATGAATTTTAGTTACTTGTGATTCTAGTTGAATTTTGCATGTAATTTGCTTGTATTTGGTAATTAATTGTGTGCTTCCGTATTTCCCAACAAGTGGTATCAGAGCTAAGGTTGCAGGGAGCAGGTTTGTGTTTGGTTATAGGTCACTCTCAGGGGTTTTTGATTGAGTGGGAGTATAGCAATGGCAAAAAAAAGTAAGCTAAGAATGGACAAATTGAAAAGCACAGATGATCACTTATGGTGTTATGGAAAGAAAGAGCAGGTAAAGAGAAATTGTTGGTTTGTGGAAGATCAACATGAAGGAACTGAAGAAGCAGATGTTGCAGGTGATGTGGCATAGGATGCTCTGGTATGTTTCTTGGATAAAGTAGAATTTTGTTTTATAGATTTTTCTACCTCTTTCCATGCAGTCTGAAATAGAGTATCTTTTCATGGTAAGGTCTTTAGAGACTTTGGAAAGATTTATTTAGGGACTAATGAGCCTTGCCAAAGAATTGGCAAAGGGGAAGTGAAGCTAAAATTGTAGGTGGCCAACACATGGGTGTTGAAGGAGGTCATGCAGGTCCCAGTGTTGAAGATATGGCTAATTTCTTCAGAAAAGTTGGGTGATGAGAGATGCACAAGAACTCTCATAGTGGATACACTTGAATTAGTTGGTGGTAAGAAAGTAGGTACTCTTTATCTACTTGCTTATATTACTGATTCTTCTTTTGTTGCAGAGACGTGGCTTTGTAGGCTTGGTCACATGAGCAAGAAGGAGATGCATGTTCTTAAGAAGAAGTTAGATGTCTTTGACAGACTTAAGAACTAGAAAGCCTTGGTGTTTATGGAGGAGATGGTAGACAGAGATCAGTGGAGAAGGCTGAGTAACTCTGAGTAGAGTAGTTTGGACAAGGATTTGATTCAAAGAAATCTCGCAGGTAAAAAGTCATCACTCACAAGAAACATAGGTACTAGCATTGATCAAAAGGAATCAGCGTCGAACAGACAAGTGCTGATGTTGATCATGTGCAGACCGAAGCTGGTGATGTCGGGTACGATAAGACCGACGTTGCTCAAGAGGACCGACATCGGCAATAGGTAAGACTGACATCAGTCATGAGGACCGATGTTAGCAATAGGGACACTGACATCGATAGAGTTGGTAGTCAGGATAAGGGCATGGAAACTGACATCAGTCGGATGCAGACTGTGTAGTGACCGAGGTCGGTCACTGTAACAGATTTTAGGTAGACATTAAGCTGTCAAGGAGTCTCAAATGCCCATATGGAGGACTGAAAGTGGTAAGTAAGCCTCAAATTTGTTGTTCCTCTTCTTTATACTAGCTGCTGATTGTAGAGCAGGAAAGATCTAGGAAACAGTGGGAACATGACATGAACAGGATGCAGGACCAAATGGGAGATTTGGTAGGGTTGCCAGCCAGTATGAAAGCACAAAGATGAATGGATACCTTAGTTAAAGAATAGAGAGAATAGACACGTGAGATGGAAGGCTAGGTCATATGGTCTTGAGGAAGCTTTAGGATAGTGGTACAGGGTTGACAGGTGGAGGACAAAGCATGGCTTTACTCAATGTCAAGGTAACTACTATGGGTTACTTTACCGTGGATGATGAGTTGCAACATCATCCTATTACTGTATGTTGTGTGTTTGCATGTAGGGTTACACATATAGGGTTTTACTAAACTAAAGGTAAAGTTAGTTCAGTAGTATGTCATGAGGAATTTGGAGTAGCAAAATTCTTTGGCATGAGTGGATTTTAGAGACATGGAGATCACAGGTTGATTTGTCTCCAAATGATTGTGTGAAGCCGGTGAGCACGCTGATGGGTTGGATAGTTTTATGAGCAGTTTCCTAATTCACATGATGAGGTTAAGTACATGAGTACTGGACCTAGGTTTCCCATGCAGTGGGAGCTATCAAAAAGTTTGGAGCCGATTTAGGAAAGAAGCACTGGAGGGTAGTTCAGTGGATTCTCAGGTATTTGAGAGGGACCAGTAGTAGGTACACATGCTATGCAGGGTCAAGTTATTTTCTACATGTGTTTGTAGATGTGGATGCAGTAGGTTACTTGGATGATAGGAGGTGCACCATGGGTTGTGTGGTGGTTGGTCTTTAGGATTCATCTTGAAGAGGGATACAAGCCAAGAAATAGATTAGATGGGGTACAAGTATAGGTACAGTGCAGCTGATTTTCTCCAAGTGGGAGATTGTTAGGTTGTGGAGCTAAAAGCTTCACTAATGCAAACAAGGGAGGAGGTTGTTGAAGGTTACCGAGTTGTAGAGTAACTATCATCAGTCTGATCAGCTGACATCAGTCAGGTTAGTGAAGAGAAGCAACTGACATCGGTCAGGGATCGACCGACATCGGTCACCTCCATGTAGATAGGGATCGATGTCGATCACTTGTACAATTTAGAACTACAAGTTTTACAGGTAGTTAGTTAGTGAACCAAGTGTTTGCATGTCAAGAGACAAATTTAGACTTGAAGCTACAGATCTAATTATTGTAATTAGATGTCTAATTATTGTTTGCATGAGATCTATTTAAGAGACTCATGGGCTATATTGTAAAAGTGTTCTAGTTTGAGTTGAGCAAATTTAGCTCCTTTTGTGTGTGAGGTGAGCAAGGGTGTTCCTCCTAGTTCCACAGCAGTGCCAAGTGTGGGTGTTGGTTTTGGAGAATAAAAAGGGTTCTTCAGTTGTGTAGGATCTTGGTCAGCAGGTGTGCGTGGCTACATTAGGAGATCTACATGGTAAGTAAGATCATTGATCTATAGGTGTATGTGTGTGAGGTTTGCAAGTGTGTAAAACTAGATTGATTTGCAGGTGTGCAAGATCAGGGAGGATAGCAACACAATAGGGAGCATGATCAGGTAGGATCTAGTTGGAGTATAGTGTGTACTCAAAAAGAGAGCAAAGAGAAAGGCAAGGAAGATCCTTCCATAAGTGAGATCATTTGGGTTACATGTTGTTATAGTTTAGGGGAGATCTACTTGAAGTATGTTTGTGTACTTGGAGTGCATGGAGCACTTGTGGAGTGCGTGGAGCACTGGTGTACTGGCAGTAGTGGATACTGACTGGTTGGAGGTGAACACCAACTTTGTGTTTGAGTTGTGTGTTGGGACTGTAAGAGAGAGAGCTTTGAGGAAAGAAGTACTATACACTTGAGGTGTGGGAAGACTCTAAGAGGTGTGAAGAAGTGGCATCTTCTTTATTGTATTCTTTTCTGGATGAGTATTAATACAAGTTGTGTATTGTCTCTCATATTCTGTGTTATTTCTGAATTCTAGTTACTTGTGATTCTAGTTAATTTCTGCATGCTAAGTTGCTTGGTAATTAATTGTGTGCTTCTGTATTTCCCAACAAAAACCAGTTTTTATATATATCCAAATTAAAAAATTTAGGGTTTCACCCACAAGATTGCTCGAATCATAGCTTTGATACCACTTGTAATGAAATTACTTCAATAATAAAGTAGAATAAAAGAAATAGATCTAAATATCATTGAAATATATTAGAATATATGATAATATAAAATCCACTTCGAGGGGGAAACCTCCACAAGTTTCAATAAGATTATAATTCACAATATGATGATAAATAATTACCCACTACCTCCTATATATAGTCTATCTAGGTCATGGTTCCTCCCTAGGTTGACCTACTAACCAAATGAATGCATAGAGAAATGTGATATATCATCAAAGAGGGATAAGTGAGCCATAATCTAGATATTCATATCCTCATACATGTGATAGGTTAGTGGCATAGCAACTTCCACCTCGTACTTGTGCCTATAAAAAGAGAGGAGCTTGGGATGTCAAATCCATCTACGTTAATTATCAAAAACTCAGGGATTTAAGGGTTTTCTTTTATAGGTTAATCAATATCATCAATGTTATTAAGCATCATTGGCAATCTTATTGAGAGCCAACTTGTTATCACCTCTCAGCAAGGTTCTTAAGTATCATTACTCTACCAAAAGTGAACCAAATTCCACCAATAGTTTAACTACTTCAACCACTCACCCAATCAGCTTATAGTAAGATAAGTACTTTTTTATTAATATTTATTTACTTTATTCCCATTTTGTAATTAGTTTAGCCCTTTTCCATAACCCAAAATCTATCTTTTGGATCTCATTGTTTAGTAATTACCAACCTAGAACTCACAAAATAACCATCGATGGTTGACTCAACCATCTATGATCTACCCAACCATTAATGGTCAGCTTGACCACCGACGATCACCTTAATTGTTGATGGTCACTCTTACCACCAATGGTCACTATGGTATTGAAAACCAACAAGATATTTTCACTGATCTACCCTTAACCAAACCTATTTTTCTATGTTTTTTAGCACTCACAGACCTATTTTAGATTTTCTAAAGCATACCCTAACCCTTAACACTAGTATTAATTAGTCTATCACTACTTTGATCCTTTATAGTCTATTTTCCAAGTAAGCAATTTTGTGTTCAATTTTAGTACATTTTGATTATTGATGCAAGTACCTTATTTCTATTTTGTGAACTTAATTATTTAAAACATGTATATTGACAACCCTAAAATAAGCTCTCACTTCTAGGATCTAGCTATCACTAGGTAGTCCACACAACTATCTATTTAATGAACAAGTTTGTTTCAGTGTTTTCTTACCTATAAGTCTTCCTCCCATGTCAAATAGGAGCTCTTCATAATCTTCTGATTGAATACATTCATAAATAAATAGGTTTTTCAACCACACTCGTATCAATTTTCTTTTCTCTCTTCCTTATAACTTAAAGTTAAAATTTACATGAAACATTTTGGCATGCCCTATGGGACCTAGAGTCTTTACTCACATTTTTGTTTTTATTTTTCTACTTTTCTCTCTATCTGTGCTCATAATAGAAACTTAAATTTATTTTGGGATTAAAATCAACTGCATCCATTGCTTACTTTTAACATTAGTTCACTTTGAATTAAATCACAATAATCTTATTGTAGCACCATTTTTGTTTCACACACTAAGCAAACCACTTTCATCAATCAAACATCAAAATAATTTGAGAAAATGCCCAACTATGATTTCATGAACTAGTGGTCACCTTACCCTTTCCTAGTAATCCTACTTGGATTTCATTACCAAGGAGAGAACCAACTTAGCTCTCTAGTTGAGTATAAACTCTAGACATCAATATATATATTAGCTAATCACCTGACACCCTTATTGTTGTAGTGTGTGAAGTGAGGGGGTAGGCCCCAATACCAATCCATGTATTAATTCCAATATATATTATTTTGAGCACCTAAACAACCCAAACAAACCATAGAATTCTTATATAGTACCTGATCTACAAACCAACTTCTATCACACATTCTCATAAACTAAGGCATAAGCCAAAAGTAATATTAAAACTAACCTCTAGGATTAAAATACTTTATAGTGTGTGTTTTGATTACATTGATCACTTTCTTATCTTATTCTTTTTTGAGTGGTGAGTTTATTCTTGTTTTCTCTCCCCCTTTTCTTGCATAGTTATCACTCACCAGTAGCAAAGATACCTAGTAGAGTAGAACCCATCACTCAAATCAATCTCTTCTACCTCCTCATCTATAGAGTATGTATCTAAAGCAAAAGACTCACCTCATCTATTGGGAAGACCCACTTTTCCTTAGGTATTTTCCTAAGGAGACATGAACTTTACCACTTTTTTAGATAATAATCTAGTTGCCCTTCAACACTACCTTAACACCTCCCCTCACCATGCCCTGGTTCTAACTCCACCTTAGGATCCTCATTATGTCATGCCATCCCACATTATGAGGGGTGTCCCTATTTCCATAGTCACCACCCAACCTTTGACTACCTAGGCATCTTCATCTACTAACACCTTTTATGCCATAGCTAAAAACTAACCTATCCAACCAACTGCTACCCCTACACCTTCTACCTCTACCAATGACTCATTCACCTTAGGAAAAACCCAACCATTAACCCATCATGATCTACTTATTACTAAAGAACTGACCACTAACACTACCAACCTTCCCTCTATCAACACCAATCCATTGGTCAATACCCCTTTACCAAGCTTAGCGATATCTATCCCTTTTACTCTACCACATACTAGCACAAAGGTCAATACCTCTTATTTTATTACCTACCCAACTACCATTCATTCCCAATCTACAAGAATCCATAATTAGGTACCCATCAAGCCCAACCTTAGCTACATCACTAATCCACAAGGGAGTTTACCTACTACCCAACAACCATCATTTACCTACCCTTATATACCACCTACCCAACCTATAGCATCCACATTCCAATATGTGGTAACCCCTCAACCACAAACTAATTACTATTGTACCACTGAAACATAATTTCAATATGCACCTTATAATCCTTTAGGTGCACCGCCTCAAACCAACTTAATGAAGATGCTTATAGGCAAGATGACAAACCTTGTGTCATCCATTTTAGGGACTTATAACATCCTATCCTATGATCAGATTTTCAAAAAACTTATCCATCCTTTCATCCCCATCATGACTTATCCTCCTCAATAGGATATTTTGAAATTTACTAAATTTTAGAGCAAGGAAGAGCCCTAATAACACCTTAGGGATTTCAAACATGCATGTTACATGATTCCTTATGATGTTTTCCTTATCTTTCAAACCTTCCCAATATCTTTATTTGACATGACACTTGACTTGTATAGTGCCATTAATAGGCATTCAATCTTTTATTTCACCCAAATATCTTAGGTCTTCTTAGATCACCTTTCTATTAACATTTATAAGAAGGTCTAAATCACGGACCTCTATTTTATTAGGCAATTCAATGATGAGTCTATTGTTGATTTTGTCACATATTGGAGAAGTTTGATTAATCATATTTCATTTTCCTTGCCTTAAATTGAACTCATAGAGATTTTTTCTTGAGCTTGTACCAAACATATATCTTCTACAATTAATTTACAAATCTTTATAACTTTTGATAAAGATTTTACCATGGCATGTAAGCTAGAAATCCAAGCCATAGATGATGGTAAATTGAAGTTATGAAATAATAACTATACCTTCAAGACTAACAAAACCTCCTCCTCCAAACCAAAAAACCAAGCCAATTCCAGAACTAAGAGCAAGGGAACTATGAATTCCATTATCCTTAAATATACCCCTCCACCCAATGTTAATTAATAAAGTTCTCCCATTACCTCTAACCAAAACACAAGGAATCCAAACCAAAGAAACCAAAAATAGTTCACTCCACATGGAGAATCTTATGCCTTAGTTATAGAGAAATTACTAAAAGCTAACCTTGTACAACATCTACCCATCAAGCCTCCCCAATAGTTTGATTCTTCTCATCTAACACCATATTACTATAATGAGAATGACCTTTATGATTTTAATTGGGTAATTAGACATGATGTTATTCAATGTAATACCTTTAAGAATGTTGTTTAGATCCTTATTGACAAGGGGGAACTCATGTTGGATAATCCCAATTCCCTTCAAAATCAATCTCTTGACATCTTCAGGAAACCCTTTCCTAACCATGTACCTACCAAAATAAAAAACCATAGGTTAAATGTTCCCATGATTCCCACACAATCAATATGGTCCTTGATATTCTTATTAATGTGGAATCTATCATCCAACCTACCTATTTCTCCCCCACTTCACCTATCAAGGTGGTGGAGTCACCTTCTCTTCTTTTGAAGTCCTAAACTAAGGAGGTTCCTTTTTCCTTGGACACACTCATAGAAGACTTAGAATCATCCAACACTCATTTGAATAGCCTATCTAAACAAAAAATCATTCCTAATTCACCATATCCCCTATCCACAGAACAAACCACAACTATAGACATCATGCCTAGGGGAGCATATTTTTCACAAAAACCCATCATGGAGTAACCACCCAGCCCAAACTTACATCCCTTACTTAAAGAAATATATGAGGATAATAATCCTCCACCTGAACCCATAGATGTATCCTTGAAACCCACTACCTAGGAGGCTAGACTAGTATATAGACCTTTTTATAAACTTGTTTAGAAGTTAGGCATAGTCACAAAATTAGACATGGATCAAACCACTTTTTGGAAATAGTTAGGGCTCCCTTACATCAATAAATCCAATACTTATGGCATGCCTTTAACCAACCAATCTATCATTTTTACACCACCTCTTAAACCAATCATAACCTTCATCGATCACTCACCTTATAATTTAACCAAAAAAGTTGTATCTCAAATGATCGCACCACCAACCAAACCTTTCAAAACTCTTGATGCCTTCCATATATGAAGTTTGGTTCACCCATCCTTGAAGGTGGAATCAACCCCATACAAGACTATACCAAAACCTCAAATTAAATCAACCAAGGGGGTGAAACTATTAAAGGGGCACATGGATAGGAATCTAACTCTCTCTACCTTACCTTCTTTTTTGGGGCCTCATCCCTCAAATTTGCTTAAAAAGGAAGATACTTTTAACACATGTCATCCACCACCATTGGTTACACTAACCCACTTACTATCTGATGCATCAGTCCATCCTAAATTACCAAAATCTAGGCTATCAACCCCAAACACCTCAACCACTGGCATACCCATACCAAAACCATTGATTAAAAACACCACCTTACCTAAACCCTCTCTCACCAAACCCATTGCTACCAACACACCCACCTTACCAATCAAAACCAAAACCTTGAGACCTTTCCCACTTCTAGATAAATCTTATACAACCATTTTTCAAGGGTTATTCCAAGCCTCTTACTTCACTTTACCCCCTATCAAGCCCTCTGATCCTCTTGGTTCAAAACCTTCTTGGTATAATGACTATCAAATCTATTCCCATCACAAGACACTTGGGCATGACACAGAGAACTACAAAGCTCTTCAGGATATCATCTATCAACTTTATGAGGAAAATGACCTCTTATTATATGAACCCCCTTAACCCCTCTACCAATGCACCTAATAGCCATTTGTCAGAGCCAACTTGATTATCCACTTTTACCACAAAGTAAACTAGAACCTACCTAACCTCACGTCCTATCTTTCACTTTAATCCATACCATTAATGTGGTCACATGATCATAAAAAAAGGATAAAGGGAAGGTTAAAGTGTCCATTCCATGGAAATACCCACCTTCTCATCCTAAACCACACTAGATCCTAATCTCTTCAGCTAAGCCCAAAGTTACCATCTTAAGCAACTCTAAGGCTAACCCCTTTGAATCCATCAGGAGGGTGATTATTAAAAATATCTACTAGAATCTAACTAAGATAAGCTTTTATGAGCTCATTTCCACCTCACCTCACCATTGTTAGGCCATGATAGAGGCCATGCAAAAAATTGAGGTTGGACTAGGAGACTCCCAACCTATAAAGGCCTTTATAGGTACTCTCCAACTCTGCACCCTTATTAATTTTAAGGACTTAGAGATACCCTCTATCCACCTGAAGGACCTAGATCCTCCTCTTTTTATTACTTCCACATCTACTAAACTTATATCAAATAAGCTATGATCAATGGGGGAGTCAACATCAACATCATCTCTTCCCATGCCCATGACCAACTCAAATTACTAGATAATGTCATGTCCTAAACTTTAGCTATCTTTTGATCCTTTAATGATACCATGACCATTACCCTAGGAATCATTTTCCTCCATATTAGGCTCAAACCATGCACACTCCTTAAACTCTTCTATGTGGTCAAAGGTGAATTCATGTATAATGTTCTACTAGGGAGACCTTGGATTTGTGTGATGGGTTACATATGTTCTACCCTTCACTCTTGTGTCAAATTCAAAAATGAGGGTTAGGTTGTTACCATATATGCTAACCCAATCCCTTTTACAATATGCAACATGACCTACTGACCTAATTACATCCTCCTACCATCGATAAAAGCACCCTAAGGATCTATCACCAAACCCTCAACCATAAAAAACATAGCAATTCCTTCTCCTTCCATAGATGCATCTATCAGTTCATCTATTCTTGCATACCATATACCCACCATTTATCCCTTGGAATCTACCTTTCACCACCTTACCCTTAGAAAATACTAACTCCTTACCCTTGATGCTTTCCCTACTCCCCAAGAGTATGGGAAAATCACCACTAAACAAGTTATGACCTCAACATTGGAGTCATTACTCCCTTGGGGCCTCAAAGATGTTGAACCCATTTTATCTATGGGGGAATTGATAAGCCATTAGATGTTTCTATCACCCCCTATTCACCATAACTATTCACCTCTACATTTTCTTACTTGGACAACTTAGACTTTACCAAATTATACCTTCATAGTTGTGCCTAAAAAGGGTTTGGCTTAGGATGATATGAGCATGGCCAACACACATTGATCTATATTTAGGCCTAAAATCCTCATGAGAACTAAAGCATTAGCTTCATTCTACTCAATAATAAGAAAGCCACATGACCTATTACTACCATTATTAAAAAAGAACCCCATTCTTAGCAATGTCCCCTCCACCTGAGTGTGAGAATGAGGACATTATCCTACCTAAATTTCCTATTCATCAACATGATTACTTTATCCCTTGAATTATAAAAAATAAGGGGCACTAGTATCCATCCTTTTGACCCATCTTGAACTAGTGGGAGATGACTCTACTACCATTAACATTATTAGTGCTAGGATGATGATTATATTCTCACCTACCTTGGTGTACCTGATTCCTCCATCCATAAATCCTTACCTCCCAAAACCTCAACCATGCTAAATGAATCCACTATAGATATTAATATAAGCACTTTAGGGAACCCTCATGTTGTCAAACATGGCCAATATCTCACCACCAAAGAATGTCAAGACTTTTGTACCTTCCTCTAGGATTGAAGCATTGCATTCACTTGGTTATATGTTGATATGCTTGGTATTGACTTGACTATTACCACCCAAAACATTATAACCAATCATGATGCAAATCTTATCAGATAAAAACTTTTATAAGAAGAGATTTAATTCCTCCCCTCTATCAACTTAATTCAACCCATTTATTATCCCCAATGGTTTTCAAACATCATGCCTATCACTAAATCCATAGGGTACTATGTATCTATGTGGAATTTTGTGACCTTAACCTCACCTTCCTAAAGGATGGTTTCCCCTACCTAGCATTAACCAACTTGTTGATCTTACAATAGGAAACACGATTTTATTTCTCATGGATGGATTCTTAGGTTATAATCAAATTTTTATTGCCCCTAAAGATCAACACAAGACTACCTTTATCACCTCATGGGGGATTTCCATTTATAGAGTCATGCCCTTTGGTCTTAATAATGCTAGTGTAACCTACCGATGTGTTATGACCTACATCTTCCATGACCTTATCTATACAATTATCACGTACTATGTGGGTGACCTCTTAAAAAATCCAATATTTTCAAGGACCACTTATACATTCTCAAGATTATCTTTGAGAGACTTATCCATTACCATGTTTGCCTCAATCCCAAGAAATGTATTTTTGGGGTCTTATTAGGAAAACTCATGAGCTTCATCATTTCCCTTTGGGGAATCAAGATTATCCATTCATAATTAAATCCATCCTTGAGATTATACCTATGACAAATCTTAAGAAACTCCACAAATTATAGGGGAAGTTCCAATCTATTAACTATTTTATTTCTCATCTGTTTGATTGGTGTGAACCTTTCCATCAGCTCTTGAAAAAGGACATCTCTTTCAAGTGGAATGCCTATTTTTAAAATGCCTTTGATTCACTCAAAGATTACCTTATATCTCCACTTGTCCTTACACCCCCTAAGGATAACCAAACCTTCTACCTTTATATCTCTACCATCGACCATTCCTTAGGAGTAATGCTTGCCCATTAGGATGAACACCATAAAGACCAAGCTATCTATACATAAGCTACACCCTTGTAGACTATGAAACCTGGTATACTCATAATAAGATACTTTGTTTGGCCCTATTATTTGCGGACAAAAAACTTCACCACTACCTTCTTAACCAATACTAAACCACTTAAGTACATGCAGTCTAAGCCATACCAAAACTAGTGTATGGCCAAGTGGCTTATGCTTTTAGCTAAGTTTGACCTTGAGTTCATAAAACAAAAGTAAATTTAGGGAAAATTCATTACTAACCAATTGGCAAATGCACCTCTAAAAAATAACCAACCGCCTCCCTTTGAATTTCTAGATGAGTCTATCACAACCTTGTCTCAAGTGGATTTCACCTATCAGGTCGCCATGTTCTTTGATAGATCAAAGTGTCAGCATGGTGGGGGAGTTGGTATTATAGTTTTTCCCCTTGTTAGTGAACCACTTCCTTTATATTTTAAACTATACTTTGAATGTACCAATAATTTGGTCAAATATGAAGCCCTAGTAATAGGTCTCCAAACCACATTAGCTTTAGGGGTCAAAACAATCAACATATTTGATGACTCCAAACTTGTGGTTAATCAAGTCAATGACATCTATCGATGTAAGAAAGATATTTTGAAACTATTTAGATAGTTAGTTGTATAAATCTTGACATAATTTAAACACTACCATATTTAAACCACCTCATGATCTACCAACATGTTTGTTGACACCATGGCTTCTCTTGCTTCCCAGATCCCATCAGCACCATCGAACTCTAAGTTATCTATCATTATCCATCACCTCACCAAACCTTCATATGCCAAGTCAAACACTCTAACCATCTTTAATGTGGAGGAGATCTTGCCTAACCTTTGGTATCAATAAACATTTAACTACCTTAACCTTCACATAGTTTTATCTAGCCTCTCTAAGAATGGCTATTGAGTGTTTATTCAAAACACCTCTCATTATACCATTATTAGAGGGATCCTCTATAAACATAGCTTTAATGGACTCTTATTCCATTACCTCCATAGTCTAGAAGCCTCTCACACTATCAAAGAGATGCATGATGGTATCTATGGAGGTTACTTTAGTGGACTCATTATGGCTAAGGACATCTTTTTCCTAGGATATTAATGGCCTAACCTTAACCAAGACTATTATTAGTATTTGAAAAAGTATGTCAAGTGTCAACAACATGCTAATTTACATCATGAAATTAGCCATAGTCTTCAAGTTTCCATAAAATTTTTGCTTTTTTCACAATGGGGTCTAGACCTTATTGGTGAGATTAACCCCCACTCTTCACAATGACATCACTATATCATCGATATGATCGAATATTTCACCAAATGGGTGGAGGCTATTCCTCTTGTCTCAACTAAAGCTGAAAAGATTATCAAATTTATCACCCATTACATCATTTTACACTTTGGTGTTCCCCATAAGACCATCATCAACAATGGTACATCTTTCAAAAGAAAACAAGTTTAGGACCTTTGTGATGTATTTGGTATTAAACTAAGTTTTCCATCAGCTTATCACCCATAACCAAATGGACAAGTAAAATCCTATAACAAAACCCTTAACAACATGCTTAACAAATTGATCAATACCTCAAGTTAGGATTGGCACTTGCACATCCCTTTCACCTTATGGGCATATCGTACTAGCATATAAACCTCTAAATGTGCTACACCTTTTTATCTCTTGTTTGGAGTTGAGTCTATCTTGCCTCTTGAAGTTTAAATACCATATATTCACATCTATTTACATGACCTTATTTTGGAAGATGATTATCATCAATAATTCTTATCTCAACTTGAATAAATTGATGAGTGTCATTAGACCACTCCTCATCTCTATCTCTATCAAGAACAAATCAAGCCTGCTTATAACAAACACCTAAAAGTGCAAGAATTCAATATTGGAGACACCATTCTCAAGGAAAATAACCATATAACCAATATGGAAAATAGCAAAAGGGGAAAATTTTATTTCAATTATCTTGGACCCTACATCGTAACAAATAAGTATGTAAAAAGAGCAAACCATTTATCCTCTCTCAAAGGCCAACCAAAACCTAAGCCTACCAATGCTTTGCATCTATGTACTTTCTATTATTAAATAGGGGTCACAATTATAATTTGTTTAACTTAAGCTCATCCCCTAAAACCACATTCATTTCCTTACTTTTAAGGGTAACTGACTATAGCTAAATCATTTGATTATTTGTCACAATCATATCCTAATCTTGAATTATGGGTACCACAACAATACCTATGGCATGATTCTCATGGTACTTTTTATCCCTCTTCAAGATATATTCACATGGTCATTGTCACCTAAACCTCTTTTCACCTACTGAACCTTTTTGTTCCCTTAGTTTTGCCTTCATTAAGGTAACCCCTTGATCATGTCTAAGAAAGTATATGTCAAGAAAAATCAAACAAAATCAAAATCAATATCAAAGTCAAAACCAAAACATGGGTCATTCTTAGCATTCACATATTGCTCCCTTGAAGGACATATGTTAAAATCTTATTAAAAATTTCAAAATGTAAGGTGGACTGCTCCCTAGAAGTACAACTATCAAAATTATTTAAACTAAGCATATAAACATAGAACACTCCCTTGAAGGATGGCTTAGTAAAGCATTTGTCAAAGCTAGAAATTTCTTAGAAGCCTCACGCATTGATTAACTTCCCTAACACTAAAGAAAATTAAAAATAGTAAATGACCCATAATCAAAAGAAAAATCAATAAGAAACACCTTAATCAACTCTCATAAAATTAATAATCTTAAAAATCTACAATCATATCTCCTTAGTAGACTTCTAGCATCAATCAGTCTACACTTTATATATGAGCATTGACTTGCTTATACTATCCTTTTAGAAGCCTTCAAAAGAGGCATGCTAGTCTTGTAAAAGGTTTTAGTTTCACCCATCCTCCCTCCATATATCATATACATGGGACTATGAGCTTAAATAACACAATATGATCAAGATACCTATTTATCAACCTAAGGATGCTAATGCAATGTATTTGAAAGACTTATTTTCATTAAGTCAATCCAACTTTGTGTTTAATTTTGGTCCTTACCAATGAAAAGGCATCATGTTTCTCTTCTTATCTTTTATTGATTCATGTAGATGTACCTCTCATGATTATTCTCACCATCCCAAACATTTAATTTGTTATCTACTTAATTTATTATTCTGATTACAACTTTAACCATACTCACATTTTATCTCCATGATCATAAAAAACAAATATCAAATCCAAAGTGTAAAAATTATGAACCATATCCATGAATCACATTATCTATCTATTTATGATCAAAACACCATGACATCACGTCATATTACAACATATCATGAGCATTATCCTATCCATCTACTATCAATACATCATGTGAAAATATATCACATCATAAACCATCCTAATTATGCCATTCATCATCTTGAGCCAAAAAAAAATCAATGAGAAAAAAATCATAAAGCATATCATATACCAATGTATCTATTTACCATAACATTACCACAATTCATCTTATAACATCAACTCATACAAAACATATGAACATCAACACAAACAAAGACATTATGATTACATTATCATAGGACATACATCCATAAATAACACATCCCATCACATACATGAACAAAATCCAAACATCATAACTATATTTCTAGCATCACATGCCTAAGCTACTGATTCAACATCTCATAAAGCATATGCAGGGAACTATAGGATATCAACCATAAACATGAATGTTAATATCCACATTAGCATGTATGTCATCAACCATAAACATGAGCATAAATAACCACATTAGTATGTAAAACATAAACCATAAACATAGAAGATATATAATAGCATACATCATATACATCATGTCATCATAAATAATACATGTGATAATGTATAACCTCTCTCTCAAACCATGTACATCTCACTGCATCGACACACAATCCGATATCAAAATACTATACACCTATCACTACCAATATATCAAAACATATCTAAAACATGACCATGAAACACCACTACCATTAGCCCCACCTAAATCTATGCCATTTTTACTAGATACACCTATACTTACACCCACACTCCCATCTAGTGGTGGCCCCTTAGTATCTCTATATGGCCCACTATAGAAGCCCACTCTCCTAGAGTAGTAATTGAGGGACCCCCTATAAATATAGCTTGATACTCACCATATCTCATCTCAAGAGGAATGTGATATAAAACTATGGCCCCATAATACTTGAGCTCCTCCATAGTGGCTAAATAACATGCCTATGGCACTATGTTCGATGGTTCTCTCACTACTACTATGGCTTCCCTTTCCCTCTACCTAAATAAGTCTCTCTCCTATGTCACTAACCTAAGAGATATCCTCACATGTTCTCACTCACCAATCAAGGTCACCACTTGTTCCTATAATGTAAAAACCTATCCTTGTAGTGTGGCCACCTATCCCTATAATGTTTATACCTATGCCTAGGTTGTAGCAAAAACTACCCTTGCCTATCCATCATGACCAATTATATCTACAACCATTAACATCATGCCTCTATCATCTCGACCAATATCTATAACTACATACATGGGTTATTACTAGGCCATATATCTATCCACATACCCAACATCATCTATAAGATCCCTAATAGGGAGCTCTTCATAGCCACCATCTAAAACTATCAATATAGGCTAGGACATTGATAATAAAACCTCTAAATCCTCCCTCTTATACTTAGGAAATGGTCTTGGGATACCTTATACTAAGTCTAACTACCAATGTACCTTTTGAAATGGGATCATCTCCACATCTCCCTCTCACTTGATAATAGTCCATTTATAGCTCTGAAGGGAAAGGGTCTACCTTCTATACCCTGGCCATATCAAAAACTGCACATATAGCCTCTAGGTGATATCTCTCACCATTAGTGAACCTATTACACCCTTAAACCACTCAACATCATGAGAACTACCCCCTACACTTGATGCATCCAAATAATCCCTCCATCACATGAAGCCAATAGGGAACTCTATCTATGTATAGCTGGCCCACAGAAATCTTACTAGTCTAAGCACTTGAATATGCTCATAGGCCCAATAATGTAGAACTAAGATGATACAAACACCACATCTCCTATGGTTCCTAAAACCCCACAACTCTTTATAGATATATGAAATAAAAATAGGGACTCAACCAAGTACCATTCAACCTAACAATAACTCCACTAAAAACCTTAGTAAAAAATAGGGAAACCTCCCACTACTTGAATCCAGAAGCCCAAAACATATCAATATAATCATGAGCATGGTCATGAGACTTCTCTTAGTTAGATCTCTCTAATAAAAAATCAAGTATTGAAATACCCTATAATGCCATCAGACCTGATTGATCTCATCCCCATAAAAATACTTTATGAAACCCTCTCACTCCTCATGCTTGATATGATAAATTACCTTGCCACACAGTGGGAATTTGGTAATCCTATGTACGTTCTCAAGGAGAGTAGTCATCTCCCCAGTCAAGAGAAAAAGGGTGTTCATATAAAGATCCCATATCTTGATGAGTGCTATGACCATGGATGTGTCTTAAGGCACATGCTCATAATGCCCCTAGGATGAGTGCTATGACCATTGATGATGTTGATTGACCTACAAAAGAAAACTCCTTGGGCTTATGGGTTTAGGAGTTTTATTTTGTAGGTCAATCAACATCATCAATGTTATTGAGTGTCATCAACAATATTATTGAGAGCTGACTTATTGTCATATCTTAACCAAGTTCTTGAGTATCATTAATCAACCAAAATTAAACTAGATTCCACCAATGGGTTAAATACTTCAACCACTCACCCAATAAACCTATGGTAATATGAGTACTTGTTTATCAATATTCATTTACTTTATTCCCATTTTATAATTAGTCCAACCCTTATCTATCACCCATAATCTATCTTTTGGATCCCATTATTTAGTAATCAGCAACCCAAAACTCACATAGTAACCATCAACAACTAACTCAATTGCTAATGGTCTACCCAATCATTGATGATTATATTGACCATTAATGGTCACTATGGAAATGAAAACTAACAATCTATTTTCACCCATATACCCTCAACCAAACCTAGTTTTCTATGTTTTTGAGCACTCACAAACTGCTTTTAGATTTTTTGAAGCATACCTCAACCCCTTATCACTAGTATTAATTAGTCTATCACTAATTTGATAATTTACAGTCTATTTTCCAATAAAGCATTCTTGTGTTCAATTTTAGTACATTTTTATTATTGATGCAAGTACATTATTTCCAATCTTTTGAACTTAATTATTTAAAATGTGTGGATTGACAACTCCTAAATAATCTCTCACTTCTAGGATCTATCTATCCTAGGTAGTCCACCCAATTATCTATCTAATGAATAAGTTTGCTTCAGTGCTTTCTTATCTGAAAGTGTTCTTCCCAAGCCAAAGAGGAGCTCTTCACAATATTATAATTCAATAGGTGCACAAACAAATAGGTTGTTTAACCACACTCATATCCTATAACTTAAAGTGAAAGTTTACATGAAACATCACTATTAGGCCTAAAGGAGACCTAATACAATTAGGTCATCTCAAGCAACACACTACACTTAGACCTCTTTAAACTTATTGAGACTCAACACATGTATGAAAAAAATAACACACACATAAAATAAACCGTTGATAAAATCCATTTAGGTTCATACCACCTTTTATTCCAATTCACTACTTGAACCACATCGTTATCACTACTCATAATGAGGCCTTCACACACCTAGAAGGGTTGTCTTAAATAATGAAAGCATACAAAAAAATTTGACACACAATAATAACAAAAAATAACATAGTAATAAACTTCATGGCATTAGGTTAATCACCAACTTCATTATATACTTAAACACAAAGATTTAAGCTTTAAACTCACTTTTGTAACATGACCACTCATAACTGCCTGAATGTTCCAAATCATAGTCATGGAAACAATGACTTAAAACACATGTAGATTTAATTTCATGAACTTAAAATGGTTTTATATGATAATAAAACATTCTCATATAAACTTATCATAAATATATTATAATATCCAATATAAATATTTGTCTTATAGACCAATCTCATAGATTCAATATACACAGACCTCATTGTGTTAGACAATTCAGTTTGAGAGAAAAATTTTATCATACACACACATATTAAATATATCGATTAGGGATATGTGTTAAAATTATTTAAAAATAACCTCATTATTTTTTATTCATATATAATCCATGACAACACATCCGTAATCTCATTCTCACTTCTGCCTAGTTTTTCTCACTATCTTCCTCACTAGGCCCTTGCAGTGACATGTTAACTTCCATGAATAGTTAGTGTGTGTGTGTGTGTGTGTGTGTATATATATATATATATAATAAAAAATCATGGTCATAATATATAAGTCTCAATAATCAAACTCCATCCACTTATCAACTTTGACTTGGTTAACTCTACCTACTATAACAAATTTCTAAGAAATATGGATTTTACTGTAGGGTCCACTCACTCATATGATAAACCAATTATAATTAGAGGTACTTGAGAGATTCCTTTACATGATATAATAATAAACTAGGCCATCCAATTCATTTTGAGCCATTTCTATCAATATCTTCCATATCGGGTCATTATTAAGGTTTTAGAGAGGGTTAAGACCACCTTATAGTCTAAATGATCATTCATAAATATTGGTCCCTAAATATAGAAACCAATTCTTGTAAATTTGAGTTAGGATCCTTACAAAAATTCCATGAACTTATTAGTATCCCCTGAAATTATTTTCCATACCAATAATCATAATAAAGTCCTTATCAGGTTTGTAACACCTCATTCTAAAACTTGAGAGACCTTAAATCCAATTTTTCATGTTTTAATTTTAAAAATTTTACCTAAAATTTCATGTAAATTATTGAGATAACCTCTCACACCTCTTAAAATTATTCACATGTGCATACTTACCTTGTAAACTAAACATGACTCCTCATTAGGCCTTAACTTGTAAGTCAATTTAGGCCTTGAAACAAACCTTCCTACAATTGTAGATGCACTCTAAAACTTACTCTTATGACAAAAAACCTCATAGCATCCTCAAAAATTAATTTTTATTCTTCATAAGTCTTAACAAGATATCATGACCCCTAATTAGGTCAAATAGAGTCTTGAACTGGTCTAGATACATGCTTGTCTTATAGGTTCTACCCCTATAGACTTACCTTGAAGCTTTCTTCAGTGCTCTAATTATTCATAAAAATTATTAAGTGTCCTAAAACATCCTCTTAATCATGTATGTACCCATATTAATATGCTAGCATGCTCCTCTATGCACAATACTAGTCATCTTATGTATAAGCTTTCTCAAGTCACCTCATGAACAACCTTTGACCTAAATGACAACATTAATGCCAAGTCTTAATAAATAGAAGAAAATATCAATAATATCCCCCTTTATCATTAATGTAAAACCTTTAGCCATCCTAAAAACTTATCATCCTTTTATCCTCATTTGGTTTTTCTCCCCCTTTGACATAAATTACAAAATGATGTTTTCAATTCCTCGTATCACACCCCTTACAAATAACATATTCAACACATAGAATAATGAACTTATGAAACATAAGATAAAAATGTTCCCCCTATCTTCATTCATACCTTCTTGGAATAGCCCATCTATTCTTATAGCTAATGAGAATGATTATCTCCCCCTAAATACTTATCTTTTTTAATGATTACTAGAGGTAGTAATTACACCCAATTCTTATTTTAAGTGTTTAAAAGTTTCCTTTAGAAGTGGTTTGGTCAAGATGTATACAACTTGATCTTATGTAGACATATACTCAAGTTTGATACTTTGTTCACTTACCTTCTCTCTTAGAAAATGATTCTTGATGGTAATGTGTTTGGTCCTTTAGTCCATGATAGGGTTGTTTGAGATTCTTATAACAATTGTATTATCATAATAAATAGTACTAAGACCTTCGTACTCCACCTTGTAGTCTTTTAGATTCTATCTCATCCATGAAACCTAAGTGAAACATGTGGCTGTTATAATGTACTCAGCCTCATATGTGGACAAAGTTACTGATGGATAATTTTGATTATCCATGACACTAGGCACCCTCTTAGGAAGAAGGCTCCTCCATTGGTACTCTTTATATCATTTATACTTCTTGCCCAATCTACATCTGTGTAGTATGTCAAATTAATATCCTTTCTTCTTAGATACCATAATCCATATTACATAGTCCCCTTGAGGTACTTGTGTATTATTTTGAATGCTTATAGATGATTTTCCTTTAGATCTACTTAAAACCTTGATACAATAGATATTTGTCCAACCTAGCATACCAAGCTCTAGGAGCCTAATTTAGACCATATAGGGATTTATTCAATCTAAAAACATAGTATTTATCATATGAAAGTGAAGACCCTTTAGGTTGCTTAATGGACACTTCTTCCAAATTCTAATTTAGAAAGGTAGATTCAATATCCATCTGGTATACCTTAAATCCTTTATATCTTACATAAGATAGAAAAAACCTGATAGCCTCCAATCTTACTACTAATGTAAATGTTTCTTCATAGTATACCCTTTAACTTATGGCTATCCCTTACATACCAATCTATCCTTATTCCTAGTGACTTCTACATCTTCATTCAACTTGTTTATTAACACCCATTTTATGCCAATGACATTATTATCTTTACACTTAGGAACTAACTCCCACGTCACATTTTTCTCTATTTTATCTAGCTCCTCATTCATAACACCTATCCAAAATTTGTATTTTATATCTTCTGGATCAATCTTGGATAATAAATCATTTTATGGATCTAGATTACTTACTAGTTTTCTCCTAGTTTGTATAGTTGCATTCTTGTTGCCAATGATTTGAGATTCAATGGGGTCTCTTTGAATCTACCTTAGGGGTCCTTTTCATTCGTGTCTCTCTTAAACTTGTTCTTCTTATTCATCAACCTATATAATATCATCTTCATTCTTGAAATCCATATTATATAAAATGTTTTTTGACTGTGAGTGATATTTCCTTGTTTCATCAATCCTTCCATTGGTGCTCTCCACTATCTTTTGCAATATCTTGTTGTAACATCTATAGGCTAATCTCATTTATGAGTATCCTAAGAATATTAATTCATCAAATATGGAATCAAATTTACCCAAGTATTCATCATCTCTTTTGATGAAACATTCACTCCCAAACACTCTAAAGTGTTTTACATTTGCAAGTTTTCCCTTTCATTGTTCATAATGAGTCTTATTTCCATTGGTTATTATCTATCCCTTATTTAAAATTTAGACAATAGTGTTTAATACCTCTCTAATATCCATCAGATAATTTGGATTCATTCAACATGATTCTAGCAATCTCCTAGACTATCATATTCTTCCTTTCCACTACCCCATTATGCTGAGCTATCCTTACTACTAAGAATTGTCTCCTTATTCCATAGACCTCATAAAAGTCATCAAACTCATTGGACCAAAATTATCATCCTCTAGTAGACCTTAGGAATTTTATCTTTTCATTATTCTCTTTCTCAATAAGAGCCTTGAAAGATTTGAAATTGTCAAGATTTTTTTATTTCTCTTTCAAGAATGTAACCCAAGTCATTCTTGTGTAATAAAAAATGAGTAACATGAAGTAGCTATCTCCTTGAATGGTTTGAATTCTTGTATTCCCATAGAGATCAGTGTGGATTAGCTCTAAGACTCTTTTATTATAGTAATCCTTGGACTCGAACCTTCTTCTAGTCTACTTACCATGTTGACATGCCTTGCAAAGTATGTTTATAGGTTTGATGATCTTAGGCATGTTATTTTAAAAAAAAATAGAGATAATATTTATTAGGTTATTAAAGTTTAGGTAATATAGTCTTCTATTCCATAGCCAACTTTGATCTATCAAACTGATGAAACATATTTCCTTCTTGGTTTCATTCAAAACATATAGGTTTTTCTCAATCTTTTGGCATTGGCAATTACCTTTCCTGATTTAGATCTCCATATTTCACACCTTTTATCATGAAATTTTATTGTGTGTCCTTGATTAAAAACTTGACTCACACTAAGTAGGTAATGCTTCAGACCTTCCACATACAACAGATTTTGTGTCTTGGTATTCCCATTATCCAAACTCAAGACACCCTTGCCAACTATATTGGTAGTTGTGTTGTATCTAAACCTTACTATTCCTACAACATTCCTCTTCAAAGATATAAACTTATTTCTATCTCTTATCATATGGCTTGAGATCCCACTATCTATATACCATTTCATACCTTCATCTTGAATGTGAAAGGTAGTATAAGTTAGAATAAAGTCATATTTGGTCTTTTATTCCCATTTAGCAAATACTCCATCTTGTTTCTTGATCTCAATTTGATCCATCCTATTTTTCTTTGGATTTTATACCAATGTTTGATCTTTATTATGCATTTTAGGAGTTTCATATGTCTTGTTGAATCTTATAGACCTAACTCTATTAAAATAAAATCTAAAAATGTGTCCTATATTATAATAGATGTAGAAAGCAACATTTCTATACTTACCTTGATTCCATGATGAATTATAATTTATATCATTGTGTTACCTAATTGATCTTTTTAGGTTGGTACTCTTGACATGTCCCAACTTCTCACATTCTCTCTCAAATCTTCTCAACTTATGTTTGAGTTATTCATGCTCAACCTTCAATAAATCTATCTATATCTTCAAATGGTCATATTCAACAACCTTTAACTTACACCTTATGTTGACCTCTTCTGACTAACTCTTGGGATCCTTGATTGTCTCCTTAAGGTGTTTTATGTCACTAAAGGTATTCATGAGCTCATATTCAAGGTATACTTTTTCTTCTCTTTCTTCACTATCATTTTAAACTTCATCATACATGTTGTCTTCTTCGTATTAACCACAAGACATTTTTATGTGATTTTGGATCACCTTTCATTTTCTTGAACCTACCTTAAAGGACTAAGATTTGATACCAATTATTGAAATCATAACCACTAAGTGGGGGTGAATCAATGACCAAACTTTTTATTCACATCAACTTATTATCCATTAATGATTCAAACCAATATAATGATATTATACAATTCATTTAGAACCATTAATATGGGTATGAAGTAAGAAAATAACATATGAATACAAGATATATGTGGGAAACCATCATGGGGAATAAAACACACTAAAACATAACTTGGACAACTTGTCTTATAAGACCATGAATAAAATTTAGTTGAGCACCAACCCAATAAGGAGAACCTAATCCTAAGTTTATCAAGCACCAAATTGACATTAGAATGCACCAACTTGATAGGAGGCTATAACCCCTTTGCTAATCAAGCACCCACTCAATCAACACTATGAATATATACACATTTCTCTTATTTCTCTCTCAAAATTGATGATGGTCTTCTATTTCTCTATCACACTCAAAATTACCTCTCACACAAGAAAAATTGTTATTTACCTTCTTTGCTCAATTATCCCTTCTATGGCTTGATTAGGTTATATGAAATTCATAATAATATTTAGTAACTATTGAAACCTAAAAATTCTACTCTAGGCAAATAGCTCTCTATGGGAAACTTTACATATGTGGGACTCAAATGTGTTCTAAAAAGTAACCTATAAGGTTTTAGAAGCCAACTATTTAGATCAATTTGGGGATGAAAATGGATAAGAAGGAAATGCAAAATAAAACATAAATAAACTAACTAGGGCAATGTGCCAAGATATTTAATGTATTGACCTATAATTATATAACATATATTGAATCTTCAAACATCATATACTATTAAAGGAGCATATGTATGAATTAAAGTCTATAACACAAACAAGAACTAATACTATATAAGTAGAGAAAGGAAACAACAAACAAAAATAACTTTCCACTTAGTTTGACATAAAACACCACATCCTCTTCATTTTTAGGTGGATAAAAAAATAAAAAAGGCCTCAAGGGTATAGTCTATACAATTCAATCCTACCCATGAGGGTCACCTACTTAGATCTTAGAAAGAAAAATTATAACTATTGCTACTTATATTCTAAAACTAAACTATTAAAAATGGCTACTCTTTGATAATATCAAAAATAATTATTCATCTACGAGTCCTTTACAAAAGAAAAGAGATCTACTTATATAGGCATAGTGGCCTCATGAGGAAGTGACACTTGGAAACTGGTAGTCATGCTCATGATGAAGCCATTATAACTAAATGAGGAACTCTGGTTCATTAGTATAGTTGGTCTTTAAAATCATGGATATGGCATAACTGTAGTGCCCTATGATGCCAATGAAACTTAGGAGAAGCATCGTGGTGAAATGTGTCTACATTGAAAACTACCTTTGGAATTATTGTTAGGAAAAATGGACCCACATATCTCATCCAATGGTGCTGCTTAAAGGTCTGATAAGAAAAATTTCACCTCTATTATAACTGCTTGGTGGGTCCCTTTATAACTTTTCCAATGAAGGTGCTACCTCTATTATAACTGCTTGGTGGGTCCCTTTATAACTTTTCCAATGAAGGTGCTACCTAAAGTTTTGACAAAACTAAGGAGAATCATGACACCACATGGTGAGCTATATTTATTTCTTGTTGAAACTACATGGTGGTCCCCATACATTACTCTACCAGCTAATGGTCCTATTTGAAGCTCTATAAAAAAAGGGGCCAACCTTGGACAAGCATAGGGTCACCAAGTGGAGAGTTGGATATAATCCTAGGTGAAACAAGTTCTTCATGTTGAATAAGCACTAGGTTTCCATTTGGTAGTGGTTGAAGGAATTTGAGACTTAGCCAAAAATTAAAGAAAAGACCCAAGGAAAAGAGGAGTTTGAAACAACTACCAAATTTGCCAAAGACACCTATGATGAAAATAAAACTATTCCAAAACTTCAAAATGTGGATTATGATCCATAGTTATTGGTGAATTGTAGGGAAATCGACCTATAGATGTAAGAACCCAAAATTCTAGTTTCACAAACCAATCAAAGCAAAATTCAAAAAGTGTCAGGCTTATAAAACTTACAAGTTTTGAAGAGAAACTATTAGAGGCATCCACTCTTCCTCCTTGGGTTGAGTCTTCTTATTTAGAGCCTGAAAGGCTCATTCCAAATCAATGATATCCTTAAAGGAGATTATTCTCAAGCCCTAAATAGTCACCAACATTTAAAATTCCAATTAGGTGAGAGGCTGCAATATGGTCTCCACCTTAAAGACACTTGGTACTTGACCAGGAGATCCAAAGATGGTCTGCTCATTTTACTTCTTCTCTAGTATCTATTTTATTTTATCCTCCAAGAGGATGATGTTGTTTACAAGGAATAGAGAGGGGAGTCCTTGTATTTCCCTTTGGTGATACTTTTGACATTTGGTACTTTGGGCCTTTGCTATGTGAAGGTAGAAGCATATGATTTGCTTATTACATACTATGGTGGAAGGTCTCTATGACCACCTAATCCATGGGTTCTCTTCTTCCTTAGATAATTTCCACTACCATATGAGGATGTACAATTATCCATCCAACAAATTATTCTTAAATGTTCTTTTTCCTCCAAACAAAACACTGGATATCAACTTTTTGATCACAATTATTTCCTAAATTCTCTCTACTTGAGGTTCTTTATTTGCTTGGTGATATTGAAATTCTTAAGGAATTTAAGTGTTTAACCTAATGAGGAGAGGGGTATTTATAAGCTAGTACATATTAGCATTATAATCATGTAAATTTTGAATTCAAGCACCCTATAAATGTTAAGGGTGACACACACACTTGAAGAATAACCTACAAGAGTTTTGTAACAATCCTTATGGGGGATCATGCAATATGGAGCATCTAGCATTAATGGTAGGAGGAGTCAGGTAGATAGTTATCTATTAGTAGATGATTCAAAATTAAGGGAGTTAAGGTAAGGACACTTAGCAATAGGATGAGCCACTTATGTCAATGGCACTTATTCAAAAGGAAACAACAAAGAAAGGAAAATGAATGAATAAATGGAAACAACAATAAAGAAGGGAAACTAGCTAACTATATACAAGAGGAAGGTTGGTAAATTATTTGAAGTGTTATAAGTCAATTCTATTGATTAAAATCCCTAATGAATTGATTTTTTCATCCTTCAACTTGAATAAATTACCTTGTCTATTTACAATGATGCAAAATGCCCCCCTCTATATGGAATCAAACTTTACATGTTGGCTTAGTTTATGACCCTTTGATCATATTTAAAGACTAAGTCCCTTGGCTTAAAGCCTAGGTCTAATGATTTCGTATCGAACTATCAATTGAAATTTGATATCAATTGACCTTCATGTCACAAACCTAATCTCTCACTTATTGGAGGCTAGGTAATTCTTCCATCTTATTCTACATCTTTCTATTCTGAACTATCTTAATAACCTTTAAAAGCTGTAAGGTGGGGACTTTTATTAATATGGGCATGACCACTTCTTTCTTATATACCAGTTTATATTAGGATGTCTTAAATATATTTTTGGGAGTAATTTGGTTGGTCCATAGGGAATTTTTTACATGCATATGCCTCTCCTACTATTGGTTAGTGCCCATTCTTTTGATCAGTCTAATGGGATTATTATTTATTGATTCAACCAACCCATTCCCTTGTGGGTAGTAATTAGATAAAGTCTTTAGGAAAATTCCATTTTGGAGTGTAAATTATAAAATATTGGAATGGAGGAATTTCTTTTCATTATCAAAAAATGATCATTTTAGGAGGTAAGAAACATGTTACTAACTCTTCTAGGAAGATGGGGACCATATTTTTAGTTGCCTCTTTCATCGAGGCTACCTCAATCCACATTGTAATGTAATTGATGGCTATGAGTATCCATTTGTGTCCTATGCTAGAAATAAGATTGATCATATTAATGAAATCCAAGCCCCATTATGTGAAAGGTTCATTAGTTTCAATTGGATTTAATGACATGGCTGAATTCTTTCACCTACCTATGAAGAATTGACATTGACAGAATTTTTTGACTGCCTGATGGTAATCAAAGAAGATGGTCAGCCAATAATATCCTACATGGATGATTTTTGGTCATAGTCATCTTTGTTTAGAAATTTCCACATATAGGGGAGAAATACATATCCTGGAGGATCTTATTAGCCTGGTTGTTATCAACATATTCGAGTAGCTCTCTATCAAAATTCCTCTTGAAGAGGGCTCCTTGTACTCGCATATAACTATCTCCTTGAAATTTTTATAATATTCTCTTCTGTACATAAAGACCATCAAGATATCAAATGATCTACATAAAATAGGTCCTATCATTAATCTAGGACTCATCAACTTCATATTGATTCTATAAAACCATTTTCATTACACCTTGTCCTTCTATTAGGGTATCTACACATTGAGCTAGATATTCACAAAGTCCTCTTCCTTGGATCACCTTATATGACCTAAATTTAATTTCATATTATAGGATCTTAATGATCCAATTGGCCCATTTTCCTATAATCCTCCTTCTGTTATGTACTCTCTAATGCTAGAATATACCATGTATACCATTATCTTATTCCTTGCCACTAGGTGTCTAAACTTTTTGAGACCTTTGATGATAATGAAAGCTTATTTTCAACAAAATTTTACTTGGTTTCATACTCATGCAATGTCTTTGAGTAGAAGGAAATTAGGTGTTCACCATTCCCTTATTCCTTCTATGTTAACATAGTCTCTAAGCTATGCTCACTCCTATATACGTACATGATGAAATCCTTAGAGAAGTCAAGATTGACCAACATGAAGGAAATGGATATTTCTTCATTAACCTTATTGGATGCTATTCTCACTTCCATGGTCATTTGAAGGCTTGGTCCTTCTTCAACATCAAGGTTATTAGTCTTACCAATCCTATAAAGTTAGATATGAACTGAATGATGAAATTGATCTTTCCTAAGAAAGATTGGACCCCTTTTTTATTAATTAGAAATGTTAAATCCCTAATGAATTTTACTCTATTAGGGTCTGTTAGTGCCCAAAATTATATTAAATTAATTAGGCCCTTGTCAAATGAAAATTCCTAATTCCATCTTGAGTCAAGTTTAAATGTCTAAATCCTTATCCCAAGTCTTGTGTTTGAATTTTAATTATAGGTCAAGTTCATGTTAAATTGACTAAGTCCTAATTTTATTTTTTGTTTGGCATATGTGTCTTTCCCTTAGAATTTTTTATACTCATTGTGTGAACACTTTTCTCAACAAAAATAGGTCTTCAAGATTTTTATCTTAGATGAAAAGTCTAAAGAATTATTTCCATTAGCCATTTAGTCCACTACAAAAAGTTTATGGAAATTTAATGTCTTGGCTAAAATGTTCACAAAAATCCCATTTTTGTTAGATACTTTTTCCACTATAAAAGGTTCAAAATATATAAATAATTACAAGCATTTTGTTCACACAAAAATCTTGATGAAATTGCATTGTTCCAAGAAAAAATGCAAATGCCTTATTTTTTTCTATGTCTGAAGTGTTAATTCCTTCAGGCATTTGACCCATGCAAAAAGTCTTGAATAATTGCATTATGTTGAGAAAAATTCAAGTCCTTGTTTATTTTGGACTTTTTATTTGTGACAAAAATTTTTAAGGGCACTTACCCTTTGGTATTTTTCCCATGGAAAAATTCCTAACAAAAGTCATTCCTTCAACAAAATTTCAAAGGTCTAAATTCCTTTAGCAAAAATGCAAAGGTTAATTTATTTGGGGAAATTATTTTGGATACAATGTCTAAAATAATTATCCCAATGAAGACAAAAAAGCTGAAGACTAAATTTCCATGGGAAAAGTGTCTGAGAGAGTTTATTTCTTTAGGAAAATTATCCTAAACAAAATGTCTAAAACAAGTGTCCTGATAGATAAAGGGATTGAGAGTAAAAGTGCTAAAAATAAAGAAGCCTAAAATAATTCTTATGGCACAAAATTCCCAAAAATTCTATTGAAGACCAAAATGATGAAGATAGAGGTCCCAAAATATAAAAGGCCCAATGACTAGAATATCCATAAAAATTCTTTAAAATTAGATAAGTTTTGAGATTGTTGGGCATGATTAAAAGTTGAGAAGGTTCTTGATGATTGATGGTATGTGGTTAAGCATAAAAATCTAGATTGGTAGTATGTAGAAGGCCAATGTTTCAAAAAAAGCCCCAAGATGATTGATATGGTGACAAGTGTCACCATCATAGAAACCTTATCAAAAATTTGATGGAGTATGGAGTAAAGGGCTGGGGCCTATGCATCGAGATCAATGATCCATGCTTGATCTATAATAATGAGATCGATGACATGAGATGATGTTGGAATTTTCAATGAAGTTGTTAGTAAGTGCAAAGAAGATATGTGGTGTAACTACATGCCATAGATTAAATCTTGAGCTTCTTTCAAAAATCAATGGCATGGATTTATTTGGGAAAGGTGATCTAGCAATGCAAAATGAGAGTAGGATTATCATCAAATCCCAGAATCAATGTAGGACCACCACATGGTAAAAGCATGTTAGACCATTAAGACTAACAAATTTGGGTATAGAGAGCCAATAGAACATCCAAGTGGCATAACCTCATGGCCAAAAATAGCTAGTAGTAAATAACACTTGGTATTTTAGATCAAGATCGATGGTCTACATCAATCCATGCACACAAATCCAACAGTGAAAGCCTAGATGGAATTTTTAAAGGGTTTAGGTTGAATGTATTCATGACATATATCACAACCATAATGAATCAGACATAGATATATGGTCCTAATTTGTTATGATTAGTAGATTTGATGGTATAGGATGATTGTGGAAATTTCAACAAAGTTTAACCACGTATGGAGACAAGTGAGGTTGAGGTTAGTGTAAAGTAAATATATTGGTTAATTGAGTGACATAAAAATGACACATAGGTATGCTTGAAAATTTCATAAACCATATATAATACAGTTAATGATAGTTTCCACCATTAATAACAACTTGGAAATTTACAAATGGAAAGTTTGCAAGAAGGGCCAAGATTTACCCAAGTAAATCAAGGGTTGAAACTAATGCATTTTTTGCATTAAAAATGTAGAGGAAACCCAAAAAGGTCAAATGTGCAAAATAAAAAAAATGCAAAAATGCAAAATGTGAAATACAAGTTGGAGCCAAAATTATGAAAGTTGAAATGACCTAAGTCTTTTGCATTTGTCATTATTATCTTTGCCCAATATCCTCCATAGTGAAAATCTATAGGCTTGTAAATCCAAGGTGGGTCACTCTAGAAAAGATCATTTAGAGGGTCATGGATCCATAATGTTCATAATAAATCATGAATAAATAAAGTTGTTCCATGGTGTATATAAGATGGAGGGTAGTTTTCCAGTGTTTTCAATTATACAAATAAATGGTCCAAGGCATCTTTAGGCAGTTTGAAATAAAGATAAAGTTTATTCAGCCCTTTATAATGAATATTATACTTTTAACTTGTGTGGAGGTCATCTCCCACCATGAGATCAAAGAGTTTGTTATATAATCTTCATCATTCCCTATAGAGGCAATTAGACCCATTATTTTCTTTGTAAATGGATGAATATTTTAGACATGGCAAGGGAATATTTTATAGTTGGGAGCATATTAGTGGACATGAAAGTTTGTTTTGAAATTTGGAAAGTTGTGACCCATAGTTATAGATATAAAATGTATAAATAGAGGGATTCTCCTCTATTCAAAGGTTTGGTTGGTCATTGTATTGGTTGTTGCAAGTCATTATTTTAGGCATATTTTCTCTATGTCTAAGTTCTATAGAAAATTTTTAGGATCATTTGATTTGTGTAGATATTTTCTCCCTTGGTAAGGTGGTTACAATTGTATAAAAATTAACAATTTTTGATAGCATTTTTATGTTTCCCTTGTCAAAAGAGAAATCTCACCATGCTTGGCAACATTTTAAAATATTGATGTGTGTAATATTTATTTTAAAGTTAATGAAAATACTTGTGGTTATTTACTATTTCCTATTAATGAAGCGTAACAACTTGTTTTGAAAATATTTTTGACTAGATATCTTATTCTATGCCCATTATTGGTTATCATTTTGGGTTTTGATCTAGATTATAAATCCTTTTCTACGTTATTTTAGAATTTATTGTTGAATAACTTGTTAGGGCACCCTAGGTTTATGGATACAATAGGGAAAGGCATTTGAAATATTAGTTTTAGTGTATGTTCTAGTCTCTTGGGGATCATATTGTATTTACCATTATCTTGAATTTGAAGTTTTTTTAGCATCTTTGTTAAGAAAAATTGTCAGGAAATACTACCAGATACCTTGCTAATTGGAAGCCACCAACACTTCACCCTCCATTTTATAATTATCTAACTTGTCATACCCTATAAATAATACACCCTTTCATACTATAAGTGTTATTTTATTTGAAAAAACATAATATCTTGCATATTTTTAAATGTGTTTGTAGTTTTTGCTTTAAATCCTAGTATTTCAATGTCTTATTTAGCCCCTTTATTGTTGAAGTTTATTTAGAATGAAGATTGTAGTCACAATTTCATCTATATTTAATAACTAACTTAGAGTATTTGTGCATTTTATTTGACAACCCTTCTTGGGTGAAGTGTGAAAAATTGGTCATACCCTGGTCATATCTATTCCTTGTGCCAAAAATCCCCATGTAGGTTGAATTGTAGAATCTCTCCATGTGAGAAAGTTTACCCATACGTCTTCTCACCTAGGTTTAGGTAGAGGAAAAAGTACTAGGGAGTTGACCATACCCTTTGTAGGTGCCTCTCAATCATTTTATAATTTTAGTCTAATCTTGATGTAAAACTCTTCCACAAATACAGTGATATTCTAGCATTTTTTTCATCTTTGTTTGCCATTTTATTCAAGTTTTCAAGGTTGAGTATATGAGGTGTATAACTTAGAACCAACATTCTTCTAGAACCATTTCTAGGTAATATACTAAAATCTTGGTTACTTATGTGTTATTAGGGACTCTTGTAGAGACCTATAAGTATTTCATGTTATGAATTTCTTTATTGTTATTACATTGATTTAACTATCTTGGTTGTTAACAACACAAAACTCCACTAGGGATGCACCAGGATTTGAGATATTAAAAATTGTGACTTCTACTACATTTATTTTAAAGTGTTATTAACATTACATGTTGAAAGGTGTTTTGTCCCTTTTGAACATTATATTAAAATTTTTTGCATCTGTGCTTTTACCTTCATCAATAAGCTTTAACAAGTTTAATTTTAACATGTATCATAATAGTTTATCAAATTTTATATTATATAATTTTTATTCAAGTGGTGACTCCAAATTTATTACCAAGTTTCAAGAAAGATCAGTCGCTGTTCTGAATATTATCTTTTCTAACTTTCAACTTTGAGTACTTTTTTATTTGCAAAGATAGAAGGACTGAGATCATTTTTCAAAGGTGACCCATCAAAGAAACTTGTCTCTCCTTTAAGTATTCATCTAAGGAGAAGTGGACAATTTTTTAGGCCTATTTAAGGAAAAAGTTTAGATTCTAAGGGTTTTTAATATTTTGATAATATTGAAATATTTGTTGATCCTCCTATTATTAGGGACTATCACAATGCTTCTACTGATTCTTAAACACATAGTCTTGTTTATTTTCTATCTCCTTCCCAACCAACTAAATCCCCTCCCAAGTCTAACCCATTGAGTCAACATCATTCACCCCCTCAAATCAATTTGATAGTTGTTATTTAACCTCTAATTAAACCAATTATGAGGCATATGGATCTAGATGAAAATGAACATCCTATATTCTATGTTCTTATATTCAAACCTATCAATTTAGATGAAATGGTAGGATATCCTAATGAAGTCCCAAAAAAATTAATGAAATACCTTCTAAAGTTCCAAGGGAATAACGTAGTAAGTGGTGATCAACACTTTAGGGATTTTAAAAATATCATTAAATATTATGAGGTTGAGTATGAGGATGTGCACATCAAGATGTTTATGAAAATACTGGAGGAAGACACTCATGAATGGTTCAATTTACTTCTCACTGGATGCATTGATTCATGGGAAAATATGCAAAATGTTTTTAGAATTTGGTATGGTTATAGGATTGATCCAAGGTTTCTCTTGGTTGAATTTGAAAACATCAAGAAGAACCCCAATGAGTCTGTTTAGGATTTCAATACCTAGTTCAACAAAACTATGATACAACTACCCAAAAATAATAGGTCTAATGTTACAATGTGATTGATAAATTATTTTGATGCCTTTGATAAGAAGGTTACATACTACTTGAGGGACAAGGCTGCCACTAACCTATGATTGGAATTCAATATGGCCATCTAGATTGAGAATAAAATCAAGGATATGGGAAAGCCCATAAATAAGTAGGTTGATGTAAAATTGATCAATCCTAAAAAGAAATATTCCCCAAAAATAGTTAATTTAGTGGATCATATCAAGACTTTGGCCTCTGCTATCAAATAGATGTCCTACAAGCTTACTAAAATTTAAAAGGGTATCCCTCATGTGTCTATCCGTTATGAGAGAGATCTAAATCTAAATCAAGTGAAAGGAAGTCCTATTTTCCACCATCAAGATAATGATAGAGGGAAAAGGCCTACATGTGAAGAAAGAGTAGACAAAATCTAGAAAAGAGGGTTTAGAAAGTAGGTCCATGATCCTTTAAACACTAAGGTAAATTATATGAATTATGATTTAAGCATTAATTGGTGTGATAAATACTTCTTTTCACACCCTCCATGTGATACCACTAAATAAATTGATGAATATTCAAATGAACCTAAATATGCATCATCTGAATATGAATTTTTTATGTTCTATTATCAAGGTCCTCAAATTGAATCATCCACCCCTAAGGAATTGTTGAATGATAGTAAGGTTGATCAGTTTTGGAGTGTGATTGAAATGGAGAGTGTCCTAAATTTTGAGTTCTCTTATGATTTTAATATGGCATAAGAATGTGAATTGCCCATTCATGATTTTTATCTCTTACACTCTATGATGGTTAAGAAATATCATGGGGTAATTCCATAGCTTAAGTACATGCAACTATTAATTAATGTAGTATCTATCCAAAAGAAGAAATATTACTTGAGAAGTAGGTAACTAGGTGATGCTACTAAAGACACTACCCCTACAAACCCAAAGGTAGGGAATACAAGTAAGGAAGAAAATAAATCTACAACAGTCCTAAAATATTTCAAGATAACACCCATTCCCCAAGTTTCTAAGCTTGGAGGTGCTCCTAATAAGAGCAATAGAACACCCATGTTGTCTAGTATCCCTAAGGGTGATAATGAGATTAAACAAAATCCACCTTTGAAGGTTATTGTTAAAGACTCAAATCCACCCCATCTTATTCCACTTCAAACCTTGAGTGATTGTATTCTAGATGAAGGTGTTGTTACCCTTCCACAAAATATGGTTTTTCCTAAGTATAGTGTGTATGATATGTCCCAAGTGTTGAGTCAAATAAAAATCACCATGCCACTTGTTGAGCTATTAAAAATACATAAACATAAGAAGAGGGCCTTTGCATATTTAGAATTTGTTGACAGGTTAGATGTGAATGAAATTGAGTTACACCAAAAAAATCCCCCAAAAATATAAGGAATTATAAGATGTTATTGAACCCACTCCAGAGGTCTATTTGGGGACTACATTAGTGGAGAATCAGTTGAATGTGGATCCATTTTAAACAACCTTGCTAATCAATGGCATAATTGTCCATAACTATATGTTTGATTTTGGAGTTTCTTATAATGTGATGCCTTGAGTGTCCTAAATGGGATCAAAGTGAATATTATGTTAGCCTTTGGTAAGTGTTATGCCATGGACTCATGAGAGGTTCTAGTTTTTGGACAGGTCAAGGGGTTAGTAGTATAGTTGGTAGTGCATCTTGGAAAGTATTTGAATATGTATGTGGTAATTATGAAATACCCACCTAGATGTGGATGTTTTTATCACATAAATGTCATGCTAGCATGGGTGGAAGTGTACAAATGGACCTTTCCTATTCCACCATTACTTTGGAGGGTAATATGGTCAAGCTTTATAGAGAGCCAAAGATGCTACATGTAATTGAATATCCAAAATGTGTTCTTAATAAAGTGTTATTCATAGATGTCGAGATTGGAAACTTTGTTGGAAAGGTTGATACAAGTGAACAACCTCTTATTATTAATGTTGAACCTAACAAAGAAGGTGTAGTTTGGAATATGTGCTTTGATGGGGCTTGTTGCAATTTTGGAAATGGAGTTGGGGTTATTTTTAATGCCCCCAATGGTAAATGTTTTATGTTTTCTTTTTAGTTATCTTTTGAGTGAGAAAATAATACTATTGAGTATGAGGCACTCTTCCTTGGTCTGTGAATTTCTTGTGAACAAGGAATTAAAAGATTGATTATCAAGGGTGATTATGAGCTAGTGGTAAAGCAAGTTCATATTGCCTTTACTAGAAAAATATAAGGTTAAAATAATATCAGAATGTTTTTTGGGATTTGCTTGAATTTTTTGATACATTCAATCTGTGTTATCATGATAATATTTTCAACTAAGAATCTAACAAACTTCCAAAGTTAGGTGTTCAATTTGAAATTGCAAATATGATCCCTCATTATCAGTATCAAGTGGAGGTGCTTGTCAGGCCTTCAATCCTATATAATGTTCATCATTGGTAGGTGTTTCAAGATGATGATCAGATGAAAAGGTTTCTAAATTATGAGGCTGAGTTCCATGATTAAATCATAGACTTGGAATCTATAGTTTAGGTTTGTGATGGAAAAGAAACCTTGTTTGGGAAGGAAATTATTTAACTAAAGATAAACACACTTCCTAGAGGATTGGTTTGGTTTGAAGTGTATTTTGATGGAGTAGAAAGAATCAAAGCAAGAGATTCATTTATCTCAAAAGATGTGACTAAGTGTAACTTGGGTTCTCATGAGAATACAATGAAGGTTTGGCTAGGTACTCACCTAAGTGTAACTAAAAAACAAGATTATATGAATCTAATAAGGAAGTATCATGATTGCTTAGTATGGTCTTATTTCAAGTTAGAAGTGTATAGGGAATATTTATTCCAACATGTCATCCCATTATAACTTGATTGTAAGCCTTTTAGGTAGAAATATAGACCTATTAACCCCATCTTGGCCACCAATTTAAGGGATTAATTAGATAAGCTGAGGGATGGTGGAATCATTCAATCCATCATGTATTCATCATGGGTGGTGAAATTTGTCCCTATACAGATAAAGAATGGTGGCATCTGCTTATGTGTGGATTTCTAAAATTTGAACAAGGCTTCTTTAAAAGATAACTATCCCCTACCTAATATTGACAACATAATACAAAGTGTTATTAGATAAAAAATATTATCTACTTTAGATGGATTCTTAGGTTATAACTAGGTTGTGGAGAAATAATTTTAGAGATCTAATACTATTTTCACAATGCCTTGGGGCACGTATGTATGTATGAGGATGCCTATCAGGTTGATGATTGTTAGTACAACATTCAATGGGCTATGGATGCTATTTTTTCAAGGATAATTAACCAGTTCATTATTTTGTATAATAATGACATTACAATGTACTCCAAAACTAGAGAACATTTGGAATATCTTGAGAATGTGTTTATTAGATGTTGGGATTTTGACATTTTGCTTAATCCTAAGAAGTGCCACTTTGGACTACAAAAGGCCAAGTTGATGAGATGTATAGTATCCAAGGATGGTGTCATGATTTACCCATAAAGGGTTGAATCCATTGAAAAAGTGCCTATCCCATAGTCCAAGAAAAGAATTTAGTCTTTCTTTAGACAAATTAACTTTGTCAGGATGTTTGTGTCCAATTTTGTAGAGATTACTCTACCTATTACTTCCATGCTAAAGAATGACTAGACCATCAAATGGGAGGATAATGTTGTGTAAGAATTAAATTATATCAAGGGAGATTTAAATTCTACTCTTATCTTATCTATCTCTAATTACACAAAGCCATTATAGATATTCTCTTTTACATTATATAATATTGTTGTTGTTGTGTTGTCAAAAAAGAATGAGGAAGGTCATGAGTATCCCATAGTTTTATTTATAAAATCTATGCAAGGTCCTAAACTAAATTATACAATTATGGAAAAGTAATCCTTTACTCTCTTAAAAGCTATTAAAATTTTTAGGCCTTATATTATGAGTTTGAATATTGTTGCTTATGTCTCACATACCATGGTGAAGGACATCTTGACTCAAACTAAAGTATCCAATAAGAGGTGCAGGTGGGTCAATAAGTTAGAAGAGTATGACATGGATATTTAGACTACCAATTTAGTAAGAGGGATGGGTTTATCCAAGTTAATGGCTGAGACCAATTTGCAAGATATTGAGATAAACATTGCTATTTTTAATGTTGATGATTCTTTGAGTCAATTTAACATGTCTATGTGGTATAGAGATATTATTTACTACTTAAAAAATATAAGTTATCCCCTTTACTTGGATAATAATCAAATGATAACTCTCAAACTTGTCTCCTAAAAATACCTCTTGACTAGAAATGGACTAGCATGGAAGAATTTAGATGGGGTTCTCCTAAGATGTGTAGTGTAAGAATAAACTATTGACTTGATTAAAGATTTCCATAGTGGAGTATGTGGTGGCTATTTTGTGCCTAAAGTCATAACTCATAAATAAAATTAGATTTGCTTATTGGTGGCCATATTTTTTCAAATATGTTTCCCAAAAAGTTAGAAAATGCAAAAAATGTCAATGCTTTGCTCAGAGAATGAAAGCTTCAAGTTCTCTTCCCTTGTAACCTATTATAATTGGAGGCCCATTCAAAAAATGGGGAATGGATATTATTATATAAATTTTTGATTCATCAAGCATTTGACATAGATGGATAATATATACAACTGACTACTTCACCAAATGGGTTGAGGTGATCCCTAAAAAGAAGGATACACACTAGGTGGTTATGAATTTTTAAAAAAATAAAACTATATGTAGATTTGGTATACCTATTTAAGTTATCATAGATATTGTCATGAGTTTAAAATCTAAACCTTTAATGACATTATGAAAATAATATGGGATTGAATTGAACTATGCTTCCAACTATAGTCCTTAAGGGAATGGGAAAGTAAAATAAAGTAACAATAAATGGATCAAGATCATTAGGTTACCATTGGAAGTAAATAAGATGAAGTGGGGTGATCAACTAAAGTTTTCTCTGTGGGATGATAGGATCATGCCTAAGAGAGATATAGGTAAAATCCCTTTTGATCTTCTTTATGGATCTCAATCAATTTTGACTATGAATTTATAGTTTCCCACCTATTAGCTCATGTAATAAATAAAATATGATAAGAAAATTAACCACTATGAGAGCAAGATGAACTATATTATTGAGCTTGAGTAAATTAGAAGACAAGATCATAAAATACACCTAAATTTCAAAGAAAAATTGAAGAAAATATTTGGATAGGAAGGTCACTCAAAGAACCTTCCAATTAGGTGATTTATTTATAATTTGGGATAACAGGGATGAAGAGAAAGGAAATCATGGAAAGTTTTATTCCTTGTGGATGGGTCCCTATTCCATTAATTTCTAGATTTGGGATCATACTTTCTTATAAAAAGACTTGGATGGTGATTTACTTGAGATTCTATTCAATGGAAGACATCTAAAACACTTCCTTGATTGATTCTATAGTCTATAACTATGTACAAATTATATAGTGTTTTATCCTTTATGGTTTTATCACTATGTTTCCCCTCTACTTTGGGCCTTGTTTATATAGTTTCCTTTTGTTTTCATATCTTGTGTTCATTTTTAGATCTTATTGATCTATTTTTTTTTAAGTCTACGATTTTTTTTGAGACTTAATGAATATTACTCATAAAATGTTAACTCTTCACTCCTTGATCCAATAGATTGGCACCTAGTCTTACATTTTGGTGTTCTTTGCACACCCATAGGGGGTTTACATCCCTAGGAAAGAGATAGTATTAGTGCCCAAAAATAAAATAAACTAATTGGGCCTTTATCAAATGAAAATGCCTAAGTCTAGTCTGAGGTATGTTTAAATGTATAAGTCCTCATCCCAAGTCATATTTTAGAAAGTTCATTATAATTCAAGATCATGTTAAATTGACTAAGTCCTAATTTGATTTTTTACTTGGTGTATATGTCTTTTCCTTATACTTTTTTGGGATTTTTGCGTGAACATTTTCCTCGAAAGAAGTAGGTCTCCATTATTTTTATGTCAAATGAAAATTTTAATGACTTATTTATGTTAGATATTTAATCTATTACAAAAAGTCTAAGGAAATTTAATGTGTTAGGCAAAATGTTGACAAAAATCCCATTTCCATCAAATATTTTATCCACTACAAAAGATATAAAAGCCAAATTATTGTGGGCATTTTGTTTGCAAAAAAATATCAATGAAATTGCATTGTTCCAGGAAAACATGCAAAGGCCTTATTTATTTCAAACATTTTTGCCCATGTAAAAAGTCTGAAGGGTTAATTCTTTTAATAAATTTGCCCATGAAAAAAGTTAAAAATAATCGCATTATGTCAGGAAAAATTCAAGTCCTTATTTATTTTAGACTTTTTGTCTATGGTAAAAAGTTTTAAGGGCACTTACCTTTTGGGAATTTTTTCTATGGCAAAAATCTTGACAAAAATCATTCCTTCAGCAAAAGTGCAAAGGTCCAAATTCCTTTAGCAAAAATGCAAATGTCAATTTATTTAGGAAAATTATTTTGGATAAAATGTCTAAAAAAATTATCTTGATGAAGACAAAGATGTCGAAGAATTAATTTCCATGGGAAAAGTGTTAGAGACAATTTATTTATTCAATAAAATTATCTTGGACAAAATGTTTGAAATAGTTGTCCTGATAGATAGAGGGCCTATGAGTAGAAGTTCTAAAAGTAAAGAAGCCCAAAATAACTCTTAAAATACGAAAGCCCCATAATAATTTTGTTGAAGACTAAAATGCCAAAGATAGAGGTCGTAAAAGACAAAAGGCCTCATGACCAAAAAAACTAATTTTTTTTCTTGAATTGAATGAGTGTTAATCTCATAGGGCATGATTAAAAGTTGTGTAGGTTCCTAATGATTGATGGTACATGGTGAAGCATACAGATCCTAATCGACAGTGTATAAAATTTCAATGTTTCAAATAAATCCTCATGATGAGCAACATGGTGATAAGTGTCACCATCATGGAACCCTATCAAAAATCTAATAGAGTGGGGAGAAAAGGATTTGGGCCTATGGATAGAGATCGATGGTCCATGATTGATCTATATCAATGAGATAAATGACATGAGATGATATTGGAAATTTCAAAGAAGTTACTATCAAGCATATAGAAGACAAGTGGTGTAGCTACATGCCATAGATTAAAGCCCAAACTTCTTTTAAAAATCAATGCCATGTGTTTGTTTGGGCAAGGATGATTTAGAAATATGGAAAAAGAGTGGGATTTTCAAAAAAGATTGGAATGAATATGGGGCCACCACATAGAAGAAGCATGTTATATTATCAAGACTGATAAATTAGGGTGTAGAGAGCCTATGGGGCTGCTAAGTGACATGAGCTTAGGGCCAAAGATAGCTAGTATCTAATAATGCTTGGTCTTTTAGATTAAGATTGATGGTCCATGTTGATCCATGCACATATATCCAATGGTGAAAACTAATATGGAATTTTAAAAGGGTCTAAGTTACATGTGGTAATGACATGTGTCATAACTACAATGATCTAGACATAGATCTATGGTCTGTGTTTGCTCAAATGAGTAGATCCAATGGTGTAGGATGATCATGGACATTTCAACAATGTTCAACCATATATGGAGACAAGTGAGGTTGAGTTTAATGTGGATCAAAGATATTGGTGAACTGAGTGACATGGCATTGCCATAAAGGCATGCATGACACTTTCATAGACCCTATATAATACAGTCAGTGAAGGTTTCCACCACTAACAATAATTTAGAAACTTGAAAATGAAAAATTTGTGAGAGGGGCTAGGATTTACCCAAGTAAATAAAAGGTTGAAAATAATGCATTTTTTGCATTAAAAAATGTAGAGGAAGCCCTTAAAGGCTAGATGTGTAAAATCAAAAAATGAAAAATTGAAAAATGTGAAAAACAATCTAGAACTAAAAGTAAGAAAGTTAAAATAACTTAAGTCTTTTACATTTGTCATTATTGTGTTTGACCAAGCTCCTCCATAATGAGAAGTTATAAGCTTTTAAATCTAATGTGGACCACTCCAAAAAAGATCATTTAGAGGGCCGTCGATCTAGAATATTCCTAGGAATTCATGGTAAATATAAGTTGTTCCATGGTGTGCATAAGAGGGAGGGTAGTTATCTAGGAGTTTCCATATATGTAAGTGGTCTAGGGAATCTTTAGGTAGTTCCACATAAAGACAAGTTTTTTTGGACCTATACCATTAATATTCTAATTCCATATTGAATGAATGGAATATCCAACCATGAGATAAAAGAATTTGTTGTAGAATCTTCATCATTCCTTGTAGAGGCAATTAGATCCATGATTTTATTTGCAAACAGATGAAGATTTTAGGTGTGTCAAGGGAATATCTTCCAACTAAGAACATCTTGGTAGAATTGCAAGTTTATTTTGTAATTTTTCAAGTTGTGACCCATAGTTCCAAATCTAAAAATGTATAAATAGAGGGCTTCTCCTCTATTCAATGGATTGGTTGGCCATTGTGTTCGTTGTTTTAGGTCATTATTTTAGGCATCCATTTTCTCTAAGTTAGGTTCTATAGAAATTTTTATGGGATCAATTAATGTGTATATATATTTTATCCCTTGTTGAGATGGTTACAAATCTATAGCCATTATCAAGCTTTGAGAGCATGTTTATGTCTCACTTGTCAAATGAGAAATATCACCATGCTTATCCCTATGGTAGCATTTTATAATAATGATGTATGTAATTTTTTTTGAAGTTAATGAAAATGATTGTGGTTCTATGTTGTTTCCTATTGATGAAGTGCAATGACCTATTTTGAAAATATTATTGACTATATATCCTATTTTATACCCATTATTGGTTGTCATTTTAGGTTTTGATCTAGACTATAAATCCCTTTCTACATTATTTTGGAATTTTTTATTAAATAACTTGTTAAGGCACCCTAGGTTTATGGATTCAATAGGGAAAGGAATTTGAAATATTAGTTTTAGTGTATGTTCTAGTCTCTCAAGGATCATATTTTATTTACCATTATCTTGTATTTAATATATATTTTACATCTTTGATAGGAAATATTGTCATGAAATACTACCAGATACCCTACTATTTGAAAGCCACCAATACGCCACCCTCTATTTTATAATTATCTAACTTGACCTAACATATCCTACCCTAAAAATAATACACCCCTTGCATACTATAAGTGTTATTTTCCTTTCAAATGCACAATATCTGATATATTTGAAAATGTGTTTGTAGTTTGTGATTTAAATCCTAGCATTATAGTATTTTATTCAACCCTTTTACTATTGAAGATTCTTAAAAATGAAGATTACAATCACACTTTCAACTATCTTTAGTATCTTGTGTATGACTTAGAGCATTTTTGCATTTCATGTGACAATCCTTCATGGGTGAAGTTTGAAAACTTGGTTATGCCTTGGTCATATATGTTCTTTTGCTAAAAATCCCCAAGAAGGTTGAACTATAGAATCTCTCCATGTGAGTAAGCTACTCTACAAGTCCTCTCACCTTGAAGGAAGCAGGTAATGGTTTTTGAAGGATACCTTGTTTAAGTCCATAAAATTCATGCACAACCTAATTTTTCCATTCTTCTTTCTCATTAGAAGTAGATTGGATACCCAAGTCAAATGTTTGATTAGGTAAATAATTCTTGAGTTGATCAATTTCCTTAGTTCCTATTGTAGAGATAGATTTCACCCTAGTTAAGAAAAGGATTGTTCAAGTCCTCTACTCAAATATAGTCCAACATGGGAATGGCCCTCGGTTATGGGTTTCCTAATCTTAGATAAGATGTTTAGGATTTTTAATGAGGCTAACTCTTCAGATGTATCACTTAGCTCATTTACACTAAAACTTATTGATTGTTGGGGTGAAAATGGGGAGAAAGATAATTGAAAGGGATATCTAAAATAATATTGATGATATACTTTAATAGATTGGTCTCCTAATCTATTTGAACTTATAAAAAACAATAATGAGATAAGTAAAATACTGAATCTACAACTCCAAATGTTTGTTATGCATCATTATTTCATGCATAGGTTATCCAAGTGATCAAAAACCTGAGGGAAGTGATGGAGTGTCTAGAATCAAGGCACTAACTAGTCAATGTATCCACATGCTAGCTTTAATCAAATGACATTAAATACTAAGCATGCCCTACATAACAAGGTAAACTAGTAGCTAGATGAGATCAAGAATTGTCAAGGGAGATATTTCTACCACATATTCAAATACAAATGAATTTAACACACTATACTAGAATAGTAAAACCTAAAAAAATATTCTATTCATCTGAAGAGGTTACAAAGCTCAATCTTGGTAGAGTCTAGTCATGTCTAAGAGAGGGATCCTTTAAATCTTGACATTTTCTCACTATTTATCTTCCTTAGTATGATTAAACATGTACTATTGATCTATTTTGGCCCACTAGCCTTGCCATTCAATTATCACCAGTATATCTCTACATAAGCACTTGAGATCTTGACACTTATCATTTCCACATTCATGTTGACTTTTTAACTCAATACTCATTATTGATCTTTAATGCATGATCAAATACACTCCATTAGATCTTTGGGGCCCACTGACATCATATATCTAGTCAGTGGTCCTCCTTAAATAGGAACTCTATTTAGTTGATCACTCAATACCAATACCTTTAGAAAGTGATCCATCTAGGCAAATTTCTATATGTGGGCCAAAACTAGCCAACATTTATGGTGACATCTTGGGGTTGCATGCCTACTATGTAAAGACTTAGTGGCCTTAAACTGATCTATTGGGTACATATAGTCATAGTATTTCCTCTCAACTAATGTGAGATGAACTAAAGGTTGACCCTTTTTGAAACTTCCTCTTGAAGCAAAAAGGAACAAAAGAGTAAAATAAATAACTATGCCTAAGGCACTTATTGAAAAGGAAACACACAACTAAAAGGAAATGTGCTCAAGGCACTAAAAATAAAGCATATAAAGCTAATCTAATATGTTATCATATAATATAATAATCACAAACTCTTTCAATAAGAAGGCTTTAAATGAATTCCATTGACTAGGATGGGTAATACCTCTTTATTTATCTAGGTAAGATGAAAAGAATTATGCTATTTACATCCATGGTTTAGATGAGGACCACTCCATAAGTTGTCAAACTTTGTATGGTTTCTTGGCTTTGCCTTATTTGAATCCCATTTGAGGACTAGGTCCCCTTCCTTGAAGTCCCTTGTTATGGCTCTCTTGTCAAAGGTTTTCTTCACCTGAGCCTGATGTAACTCTGATATCTTCATTATAAGGTCATTAGTCTCTTCAATCTCCATGAGTTATATCATCCTTACACTTATATGTGCAATCTCCATAAAATCAAGTTGATGGGCTAACTCCAATGCAATAATTTTAAGAGAAATGGGAAATTTTATTTCCCTTCCATATACAAGGATATATGGAGAATTTCCAATGGCAGCTTTGGGAGTCACTCTATCAGCCCGTAAGGCTATCCTTAGCTTTGTATGACACACTCTTTGATTTTTCTTCATGTACCTCTTGATAATCCTTATGAAGTTATTTGTTTTGGAATCTATCAGTCCATTGCATTGGGGGTAGTAATTGGAGGATGTGTAGAGGTAGATGCCCAGCTTATGTGCCTATTTACTTGTCTTCATACCCATAAACTCTAAGGAATCATCTAAAATTAAAGTAGATGGGACACCAAACCTGGTCACTATGTTGTCATAGAAGTCCAATACTACTATTTCATTGGCTTCTTTCAATATAATTTCTTCTACCCACCTTAGTGAAGTAATTAGTTACAGTGAGCATCTATTTATGCCCTGCACTTGAAGATGGATTTAACATCCCTATGAATTCCAATCCTATTCATATGAAGGGTTTCTCTCCCCAAATTAGGTTGAGTGGAAAATCCACTAATATCTACTTTCCTAAAAATAGATCACACTTTTATAATTTTATGACCCATGCATAGGCATATTTGAAAAGGCTAGGCCAATAATAGTCATCTCTAATTACCTTTACTACTAATGTTCTTGGAGTAAAATGGCCTCTGGTAGGTCCATCTTGGAATTGCTCCAAAATATTTGTCACTTGATTGTCATTAATGCACCTAATAAGTACCCCATTGAGGTCATTTCTAATAAGAATACCATAAATTAATGCATAAGGTATGGATTAAAGCCTAAAATACCTTCTCTTTTATCTATCCAAACATTAGGGGCATTTTCCTATCATTAATAAATGTGTCATATCTTGGATCAAACTATTATGAAGTGGAGGTGCATCTATTTGTGAGTTATCTTGTGTCACCAAAACAAATTCTTTGTCTTTTTGAAGTTCATATACCATATGCTCATGCAAGCCTTTGCCTCTTACCATCTTGGTGACATTGATCTCCACATCATACTCCATGACCTTGGTAATCTATCCTACTCTTTTCTCATTCAAATTCTTATTGATGATAAAATCCCTCACTCTAAGATGAGACACCATAAGATGAACCTTATTATTATAAAACATTGGTCTAAAATTTTTGAGGCTCCTTAGAGCTGTAAAAACCTATTTTTATATGAAAGTATACCTTACCTCATATCCCTCTAGCGCTTGACTAAAAAATGCAATTGACTACTCAAGTTCTCACCATTCTTCTACATCAACATAGATCATATGCTATCAACATTGGCAAAGGTGTATAATATTAAATCCTTTGAGAAATTAGGATTCATGAGTGAGGGTGCATGGATAATGACTTTCTTGATGGCTTTAAATGTTACCTTACCTTCATTTGACCAAGTAAACACTTGGATTTTATTCAAGATAGTGGTGATGGGTTTGACCAAGATTTCAAAACTAGTTATGAACCTTCTCACAAAGTCTATATTTTCAAGGAAGTTATATGTTCCTTTCTTGTGCTTGGGTAGGGATAGTGCTAAGATAACACTTATTCTATTAGGGTCAATAGATAATCCCTCCTTTGAGATAATGTGACCCAAAAGTTTTCCTTCATGAATGTAAAACACACATTTATTGGGATTTAAATAGATCCCATACTCTCTACATCTTTGGAAGATCAACCTTAGATGGTCCATGTGCTCACTAGCCTTCTTAGAGAAAATTGTGATGTCATCCAAGTAAACTAGTACCATTTGATTTAGAAACCCTTAGAAAACCATGTCCTTTTATCTTTGGAAAATTTCCCCATCATTTGATAATCCAAAAGGCATATTTTAGTATGCATATGTGTCCTACTTTGTGGTGAAGTCAGTCTTATACTGATCTTCCTCTCTCAATACTACCTAATTGTAACATGAATACCCATCCAAAAAGAAAAAATGTTCTAAACTATAAACTATTTAAAGGAGTTTCCCCATGGATGGTAAGGGTAGTGATATTTCAAATATACCCTATTTAGGTCCCTAAAATCAACACATAATTTGATTTCCCCACTCTTCTTCCTCATAGGTACCAACTTAGCTACCCATGAGGAGTGCTTAATGGGAAAGATGATCTTGGATTACATTAATTTGGTCAATTCCTTCCTCATATTCTCTTTAATTTTAGGGTTTATATTCCTTTTCTTCTAATTTATAGGCTTGGTGTTAGCCTCTAGTTATATAGTGTGTTGGGCTAGCTTGGGATCAAAGCCTATCAGGTTAATATATTCCCAATCCAAAAAGTATGCATATTTTTTACAAAGTTCTATGAAAGCATGAATCTTAGCTTTAGTGCTTACCTTCCTAAGCTTGAGTAGCCTATCTTTGAAGATAAGGGCTCTTTCGTATTTCTCTTCATTTATTAACATTACTACATTGTCTTTTCTTATATGTTCTCCCTCATGGAAAAAACCTTCAAGGGTGACAAGACCTTTAGGAAGCTTATTAGATCTCAATTAAACTATTTTTTCTTCATATTGATGTTGGAAATTTTATTGGTTCATTAAAGATAATCATTCTTTCAGTTGCAAGAAAAAAAAAATTGCTTCTCAATCTCAAAGACCTACCAATGAGCTTCATTGTCTAGCATTGATGGTCTCACCAACACTTTGACATGCAACTACACCTTGGTATTTTTTAACTCATTTGGAATATCAAATTGAGATCACATAGTTTCCAACCTATTATTATGTCTATTTTAGTTCCTAGGCACTACTTATATGTTACAATCCTCAAAATCTTCAATTAGGTCCCTCACTCTAGTTTGTAAGAGTTCATCAAAGGGTTCTTAGTGATATTATGGCATATAACTTGGTACACTATCAGTTTACTATCACCATAAATTTACAACTTATTGATTATTTTATTATTATCCCATTAAAGGCCATGGATAAGGCCCTTGTATTCTAATGTATTGCAAGAGAAACTAAATTGGAATATGTAAGAAGATAAATATTTGTCATTTGAGGGGGATACTAGCATTGCACTTGTACCCACTCCATGTTTACTCCTTAAACCATGAAAGAACAATTTACATAAGCCAATAAGATCTTCTTGAGGTCTAATGAAGGATGTCATAGAAATATTCTCTTCATGTAATCAATAGATACCCATGCCTCTCTCTTCAACTCCTTTTAAGGGAGAAAAGAAATTATTGTAATTCTATAGTTCATCCATGAACATGTAGGGTATCTCCTCAGGGTGAGTGTTGAATTATTGACCAATAATATGTTTATCTTCATCAAGAATGGTGCAATTGAGTTTTATGCTATATATTACATAAGGTTCTATGTGTAATTGTGCAATGAGATTAGCCTTAATATATACCTTGGTTCTATATCTTGTGTTGAATGCCATGTATGACTAGTTTGTTGCTAGATAACATCCAATCTTTGTAGTGAACTATCTAGATAGGAATAAGGGAAAACAAGGAGGTAAATCTAGGATCAACACATGTTGAACCAATGAGACACTATGATAAGCATTCAGGGTCAACTTAAGGTCCTTAATTATAATATATGACTTGGTGGAATAACCATCAAGCTATAACACTCCTTTAGATTAGGGATCACACTTTATACCAAGCTAGTCTGCTATAGACTTGTGTATTACTAATGTGCTATCCAAACTACCTACCAAGTAATTATGCACTAAAAATTCCAAAATTATTACTAAATTGTATAAGTGAGGAGGTTTAACCACCTTACCTAGTTGCCCTTCACTATGTCCTTTCATTGCATTGGTGAGAACCACATTCTCTTTAACTAGTGTTTTTTTTAAAACATTGATTCATGACAACCCTTCTTGGGGGATGTCTACCTAACTAGGCATGGAGAGAATATCTCACATTGGAACACTCACATTTAACCTTTTAATTTTCTCTAAAATGTTTATGGGTGAACCACCAATCTTTGGTTGTGATTTATGAGCCATAATTACACTGTGAGTTTGTGAATTTTGAGAAAGAAAGAAATTCACCTAATTTTGATTACTTTGAGATATTGGAACCTTTGGAATAACAATAGGTCTAATTGTATTTTATATTTATGGAGTAATGATATGAATCTCTTTGACTATTTCTTGGTTATCATCTATGTTAATTTATTTAAACCTTGTATTTGATGCCACTAGAATGTATGTCTAACTAGAACTAACCTACTAATTGAGTGCATAACACTCTTCTTTCTCATAATTTACCATTTTATCACCCAATTGGCTTGGTCCTTGATTAGGGATTTGACCTTATTGAGGCTCTTTTGGTTTTTTCATCATGGACACCTCTATGTTTTGAGCTATAATATCTTGGTTGTACCCATAATTTGTAGCATACTGTCATTGATCATTGAAAGCTCAGTTGAAGTTAATACTTAGGATAATGGATTGCCCAAAGGACCGATTCCAAGTAATTCTACCCTCAACTTCTTGAGAAAAATTATTTTGAATAGAAACCAAGGTGTTGGAAGTGTTTGAAACATTTGGATTATAGTTGCTATGTCTATTATAGTTAAGTTACCCTTCTCCCTAGCCTTGACCTTAGCCTTGGCCTTGGAAGTTTCCTTTATAGGGTGGCCTATTTTATTTATAAGATTGATGTTGAGGTTTATATGAGGCTTGGTAAGGCCTATTGAAATCTTTTTGACTCTTAACATTTACTAGCTCATTTCCCAAATATTGGAACATGCTCTTATGCTCTTAAAAGTTATTTTATTCTTGGGAATCATTAGAACAATTGTAGGCATAAGAGGTATGACATAAAGGGGATGAATATAAATAGGGGTGGTCTAGTTTTATGGAACAAATACATTGGTGTTCTAGGTGTAAGTTTTTTAGCCTACATGAGAAAATTTTATACTTTGATTGCCACCTCATATGCATTTGGAAATGTGTTCTCTCCCATAAACTAGATCATTACTACAATGTCACTATTTAGGGCCTTTAAATAGTATAGGAAGTCAAAATTAGGGGTAGGCCTAATAGATACTAGGATTCTATCCCAAGTCTTTTAGAATCTTGTATTGAAGTCTTTCATGACTTCATGAGTGGATGTTTTTATTATGGTTAAGTAATTTGTAAGTGACAAATGATCACTTTTATATTCAAATATATTACACAATACATATGTTAATTTATCCTATGATGTAATAGAGTTAAAATCAAGGCTTATAAACCAATCTAGGTATTTAACTTTGAAGGAGATGGCTATTAACCTAATTGTTACATTTTTCATCATTGATATTATGAATGTTGTATAAGTTGGCTATATCCATGAGGTGTTTAGAAGGGGTTATAGCTTATTCTCTAGTAAAATAAGGGACATTTTAAAGAGATTCTAATAGAATAGGATCATATTGAGGGAGGTCTAGAGGAGTTTGGGCATTATAAGCCACAAACATGAAAACTCTAGGGGTTGCCATTGTTATGAAAGGGTTCTAAAAATTTCTTATTGTAGGGATAGGCCTTGAAATTGACTTAGGAAAAAAAATTACTTTATATCGGTGTGTATTAGCAAACCTTAACCTTTTGACTAAATTTAAAGGAAACTCAACAAATTCAAAGGGAATACCTTTAGAAGCTGACCTTGTAGCCACCTTTATAATGAGATTTAGTCACTGCTATGCTACCATAATGTTGGATCTTCTTTTGAAGTCACTAGATTTTATTACTTGGAAGCTATAAGTGCTACAAATTAATCAAAACAACATCAAATTTTTACCAGTATTATTTGAACTATGTCTTATCAAGCATGCCAAAATTATTGTAGACAGATTGTACCCTAACTAAGTAAAGGATTGTTCAGGTCCTATACTCAAATATATGCCAACATCAAAATGACCCTAGGTTGTGGGTTACCTAATCTTAGATAAAACCTCTAAGATTTTTAATGAGTCTAGCTCTTCTGATGTATCACTTATCTCATTTCCACTAAAACCTTTTAATTGTTAGTGTTAAAATAGGGAAAAAGATAACTAAAAGGGAAATATAAGCTAATGTTGGTGATGCACCTAAATTGATTTCTCATCTACTCTATTTGAACTTCTAAAAAACATAAATGAGATGATCAAAAGATTGAATCTATAACTCCAAATGTTTTTTATGCATCAATATTTCATGTAGAGATTCACCAAGTGATCAAAACTTGAGGGTAGTGATGAAGAGGCCTGACTAAAATTAGTATCTATTCAATGTATCGACATTCTAGGTTCAATCAAATGACATTAAACACTAAACATGACTTGTAAAAAAAAAGGTAAACTAGTAGCTAGGTTAGATCAAGACTTGACAAGGTAGAGATTTCTACCACATATGCTAATAAAAATAACATTAACACACTATATAATAATAGTGAAACCTAAAATAGTCTTTTATTCATCTCAAGAGGTTATAAAGCTAAACCTTGGTAGACTCTAGTCATGTCCAAGAGAAAGATCCTTTGACTTTTTGACCTTTGCTCACCATTGATCTTCCTTGGTATAATTAAACATGTACCATTGATTTTTTTAAACCCACTAGACTTATTAGTTTATGTAAACCATTAGATCTCTACATAGGCACTTAAGATCTTGACACTTGTCATTTCTATGTTCATGTTGACTTTTGTCTCAATGCTCACCATTGATCTTTGATGTATAATTGAATATGATTTATTAGATCTTTAGGGCCCATTAAAATCATATATTTCCCACTCATCATTTGATCTTGAACTTAGCTCCCAAGATTTGGACACTTTTCACTCTCACGTTAAACCTAAGAATATTTGAATTTAAATGACTATTTTTTAGGCTCAATATTGATGTCTATGTGAACATCTCTTTCTATTTATTCAACTTTAAATGCTTATAACTTGAAATAAAAAACTCATCAAGTCATGAAATTTGTATAGAATGTTCAAGGAATGAATAAATTCATTTCTATGTGATATTTTATCCCTAAGAGGCTTTCTAAGCATACTTATTAAATGCACAATCAATCTAACTAGTCCATTCATACATGATGTGCTATGATGGTTTGGGATCTCTAAACTTGTAGAAGAAACTTTCTATTTTAGAAGGCTCTAATGTATTTATAAGACTTTTTACAAACTCATTCATGCTCTTTAATTCTTGAAACACCATAAAAACTTGTTGGTGTTCTTTACTTTGTAACTCTAGACATATTTCAAGACTTACTTATTAAAGGTCAATAAAACACACTTTAAGCTTAAAGTGTTTCAAAATATTTGTAAGTGACATTTGATATCCTCCTCAATATATAAATTTATTCAACTAATCGCTCCATACCAAGACCTTTAGAAACTAATCCATCTGGGCAAATTTATGTATGTGGGAAAAAACTAGCCAATCGATCCTAAGCCATCAAGGACTCAATTTTTGAGTTTATTGACCTTTATTTTTACCAAATAGGTTTGAACCCTTTCACTAGGTCTATGGTGTGCTAGATAACCTTGAAGTTATACCCTTTCAAGTAATCATAGGTCCATGCCATGACCCCTTCACACCTTATGTAGAAAGAAATCAATCACTCCTTATCTTTTTGGGAAACTATTTTTCCTACTTTTTGTTTCCTCCCTTCTCTGACATCAAGCTTGGAGTAGTCAATTTTATCTATGAAAAGATTTAATTTTTCATTACTCATACTATCAAAATTGAAAAGGTTATCTATAGTGATGAACCCTTTTGGTATCTTATTAGATTTCAATTTCATGATCTAATCACCATAGGTTTCTTCAATTTCTTGTTACAACTATTCCATAAATTTGCATGATTATTGGATAAACATAATAATTTGATCATTTATTTAAAATTTTTTCCAATTTTGGTCATTTTTGGGAATGGTAGGTCATATGATCACTCACACTTATTACTTAGTGGTGAAAAAATCTACCAGTAGATCAAAATGGGGATCAATTTTTTCCATCTTGTTTACCTCTACAATCATGGTCCTTGGGATGATTTGAATGTTGAAATATTAAAATAGTTTGATAAAATACCATATCTAGTGATTGTAGGACCTCATGTAGGCATTATTCACAATCATGACCCCTCTTACAAATCTTACTACTAATTTAGAATCATCAAACAATCTTATTTCCTTTATGCCCATGTATTCAATGAGGTTGAGACCATGAAATAGTGCTTCATAATTCATGTTGGTGAATTAGAATTAGAAGAATCATAGGGTTTATTTTATATATGGGGACACCAACTATATACCATACCTAGAGCCACTTTGCATTTTTCATCATTGAAATTTAGGGTCAAAAAATCAAACTCACCTTCATGTTCTTTACTCTAATCTTCCTTCTTCTAAATGACCTCGGTGATGTCCTGATCTACATCATGGATTACATAGGTACTAATGCTAGTGGTGTCAAAATTCATGAAATGATCATTCTTAATGAACTAATTAATGAATACCTCTTCCTCTAGGCTCCTATTATTGGCCACTCCTTCAAGCATTTTTACATAATGCATATCTTTCCTAGAGAAAGAAGTGTGTGATGCTTCAAAATTTACCATAGCCTCATTAGCTATGTGTTTAAGATGTAGAGGCTCAAAAAACACCTTCAGATTCGAGCCACATTTCATCCTTAGGATCATATGGGACCAATCAAAAGACAAGTATCCACCTATTTTGGTAATGAAATCCCTTTATAGAAATAGTCTAAAGATTGGAAAGATGTCAATCACCACAACTTCTTAGGGAATTATAATGATTAGTATTGAATATAGGGTTAGGGGAAGAGATTTTATAATACTAATGGTTTACACCTTCTTCCCATCTAATTATGTTAACCCTTTGTCTAAGTGTTTGTATTGTAGTTGTAGTACATCTACAGGCTATTTGGGCATGACTATGATACTAGCACTAGAATGGATCATGGAATAATTCAATAGCTTCTTCTCCATGGTAAGAGTTAGATAGAATGGGGTAGGTTTCATATTAATTACCCCTACCTAAGAATTGATAAACATAGATGGCATGTGAAGTTGTGCACTATTGCTTGGTTCCTTTCCTTTGTTGCATACTAGCTCCACAATTGGGTTAGTTTATGCAAGTTTTTCTTGGTCTTCCAATGCTTTTTATAGTATAGTTTTTTTATTTAGGATGACATACCAAAGAGAGACATTATCTAGAGACTTATTTAGCTACTATATCACATTAAATGACCCTTATGGTTAGACCTCAAGGTCCTTTGGCTTGTTATGTAATATTTAGATCAACTTTTGATATATGAAAAGTGGTGGTTGGTATCTCAAGTTGTTCTCAAAAGTCACTTTAAGCCTTGTGAAGGCTTTTGGGGTCTTAACTACTCTCTTCTTGGATTAGATCAAATAGTTTGACTATACTTGTGTGGCCTTTTATATTAGGATCTTAATTGTATAGATTACATCCTTACCCTCTACCCAAGAGAAAAGCTCATGCTCTGAGGTTACCTCCTCTTTCTCTAAGGACATCCCCTACATCTTCACCATTAAGATAAAATTATCAAAACTTGAGGATTGGTATTCATAGGTAGATTAATTAGGTACATTACCTTGCATTTATTATTCAAAAACCTTCTATTATATATTACCTCTTAGATAATTTTGGGGCATATATACATTATTGCATAGAAACACCATAAATTTGAGTCATCTACTAGGTTATTATATCCAATAACCAACTCTTTATTTTCACTTGGTTAGACTATTTTTAATGGATCACGTATCAAAAAAATTTGATTCACGGGTTATATTTGGTGATTGGGTACTTGATGATTTGGAGCCTAATGATTCAACCTCTACCCTCTTTGTATTGTTTATGTTAATATGGCACTCTCCTTTCTTGGTAATTTTGGAAAAGAGGTTTTAAGGGCATGGCCTATTACCTTGTGAGGTTTATTATCTCATTAGAGAAGTTATAAAATATGCTCTTCATGTTGTTCATCTCCATAACTAGTGAGGATGAAGAAGATGTGCTCACCTAAGTAGGTGGATATACATACATAGAAGGAAGTACCTATGAGTTTCTTGGGACTTCCTTTCATGGTAGAATAAATTTTTATAGGAACATTGTCATCAATGGCCAAGGGAGAAGCTTCTTGGAGTCTATCAAGTTATTATTAGCTCTAATTGCTAGCTCATATGCATTCAATAGTATTTGTCCTCCAAGAGACTGAATCACAACAATACTCGAGTTGAAGAATTTGAGATAAATTAAAATATACATACCTATAAGTGGTCAAGATGATATTTAAATTATTTTCCAAGTCTAATCAGACCTGGTATTAAAATCAGTAATAACCTCTTATGGGCCTCTCTTAATAGTTATTAGATGTTGTAGGAGAGATGATTAGTCTACCTTCTCATTAAGTCACTAAAAGAATCTATTTCTAAATTAATCTAAATTGGTAATGGATTTGGGTAGCAAGGATTGGTACCAATAAAGAGTTCACCCTTTGAAAGAGGTGGTTAGTAGTCTTAAGGCCATGCTATATTTTGTAACATAGTTTATAATGCATACATTTATAATATCTTGGAGATGTTTTGCTACACTTTTAAAGTTATATCCCTAAGAATTTAGGGAGTGATTTTAAGGAATTAATAGGAATAATATCTTTCATAGTTGGGGATACAAGAGGGATGAGTGGGCTACCACTATTCCACGCTATAAAGTTCCTTGGTGGCCCTAAGATTTCCATTTTCTATGGTTATTATGTCACACTAGATCCTACTATCTTTTGGTGAGTTGGGACTTCTAAAGATGGTGTTAGAAAGTTTAAATTATTTGTTGTTTATGACCTTTTAATAGGTCTATGGATAATAAACTTTGGTTTTTATTTAGGTAAACTACTCATCATGTTCCACTGGGTGTGCTAAAAAAGAAAAAACTATTGATGCCTAAAACTTTTTCTCTAGGCAAACAACTCTTTATGGGAAGCTTTACATATGTGAGACTCAAATGAAATATATAAATCAAAATCAAAGGTTTTAGAAGAAAAATATTTGGATCAATTTGGGTATGAAAAGGCATAAGAATAAAATGTAAAATAAAACTGAAATAAACTACCTAGGGTGATGCATCGATATATTTAAAGTATTAACCTATAATTACATAAAATAACTTGAATCTTCAAACATCACATACTATGAAAGGAGCATATGAATGAATTAAATTATATAACACAAACAAGAACCAATAATATAAAAGCAAAGAAAGGAAACAACAAATAGAAATAACTTTCTACTTAATTTGACACAAAACACCACATCCTCTTAATTTTTAGGTGGAGAACAAAATACAAATGGCCTCAAGGGCACAATATACAATATTCAATATTATCTATTAGGGGAACCTGATAATGTCATAAAATGAAAAATATTAACTTATTCTACTTCTATTATAAAAATAGACTATTACAAATGGATACTCTCTAATAGTAGTAAAAATAATAATTCATCTACCATCTCTTTACAAAAAAATAGCTCTACTTATATAGGCACAATGACCTCATAAGGAAGTGAGACCTATAAACCAACATTAATGCTCATGATGAAGCCAGTATAACTAAATGAGGAGCTCTATCTCATGAGTGTATTTGATCTTTAGAATATTGGATATGGTGCAACCATATCACCTTATGATGCCCATAATACTTGAGAGAAGTATAGTGGTGACACATATCTGCCTCCAAAAATACCTTTAGAATGCTTCTTAAAAAAGAGGGACCCACTTATCTCATCCAATGGTGATACTTCAAGGTTTGATAAAAAAAAATTTCCTTAGTCAATCACTATGATGCCATGAAAAGTAAACTACTTCAAAACATCAAAATGTGGATTAAAATTAAAAGTAACCCTATATAATATTCATTATGGTTTATATAAATCCTCTTAATTTTATATATTACCTCCTTCATCTTTTCAAAACTATATCTCATTTATTCTAGATACCTGCATTTGCAACCTAAACAATTATGCCTATTAGGCCTTATTCTTATACTTGACTCTTACATTCACATGACTTCATCAGAAATAACCATATAAATAAATGTATCACCCTTAAAATGGGTCAAATAAAATTTTTTGTACATGAAATATTCACTATATAGGTTGGTCACCACTCATAAGGACTAAAACTACTATTAGGCTTTAAGGAGACCTAATGAAATTAGGCCTTCTAAAGTAACAAGTTACACTTATCCCTCTTGAAACTTATTGAGACTCTAAAAATGGATGAAAAAATTCACACACACATAAAATATACCCTTTATAACATCCATTTATGTTCATACCACCTTTTATTCTAATTCGCTACTTGGATCACATCATTAGCACTACTCATATTTAGGCCTTCACACACCCAAACAATCTGTTGTAAACAATTGAAGCATACAACCAATTTTGACACATAATAATTAAAAAAATTAATATATTTATAACCTTAATTACCTCAATGTAATCACCATATTAATTATATACTTAAATATAGAGCTTAAATCCTCAAACTCACTTCTGTAACATGACCACTAAGAACTACCTAAATGCTCCAAAATATAATCATAGAAACAATTCCTTAGAAGACCTATAGATTTAATTTAATGAAATTAAAATATTTTTATATTATCCTAAAACATTATCATATCAACTCACAATAAATATATTATAATTTCCAATATAAATATTGGTCTTATAGACCAATCTCGTGGCTTCACTATATACAGACCTCATTGTGTTAGACAAGTCAGTTTGAGAGTAAATTTTTGCCATACAAACACATCTTAAAGAATTATGTCCATTAGGTATATCTATTATATGTATTTAATAATAACACCATTTATTTTTATTCATCCCTAATCCATGAAAATATATCCTTAATCTCATTCTAACATTTGCATGGTTTTTCTCACTGTCTTCCTCATTAGGACCTTTTGTGATAGGTCAAGTTCCACGACTAGTTTAGTATATATAAGCTATATAACATGTTCATAAAACATAATGGGAATAAAATGTAATTGTAAATATATAACCTCTATCCACTTATCAACTTTGACTGAATCAACTCTATATGATATAGTAATTTTTTGAGAAAACATGGCTTTTTCTATAGGGTCCACTTAGTCATCTAACAAACCAATGCTACCTAAAAGTAACTGAGATAGTCATATACAAGATACAATCATAAAACTAGGTAATTAAATTAAATTATAATCCATTTATATCAATATACTCCATATTTGGTCATTGTTAGGGTTTTAGAGAGGGTTAATACCACCTTATAGTCTTAATGATCATTCATAAATCTTGAGGCCTTAATCCAAAAACCTATGCTTGCAAGTTTGAGCTAGGATACTTACCTAGCTTAAATTAACTTATTAGGATATATTTCAAATATTTTACATGCCAAAAAGCATAATAAATTCCTTTTTGAGTCTACAACATCTCTTTTTAGCATTCGAGAGACCTTAAATCAACTATTTCATGCTTTTTCTTTCAAACCTTTGACATGAAATTTTATGCAAATTCTTGAGAAAAACTATGACACATATAAAAATATTTTACATGAGCATAATTACCTTATAAAATACACACGAACTCTCATTAAGACCCTCTCACTCTCTCTACCCATTAGGCCTTGAAACTAACATTCCTGCCACTATAGATGCACTTTAAAACTCACTCTCATGACAAAAAAATCATACCATGCTCAAACACTAAACTTTATTCTTCATAGATCTTGACAAGATCCCATGACCCCTCATTAGGTTAGACAATGTCTAGAATTGGCCTAGATACATGCTAGTCTTGTAGGTTCTACCCCTGTAGACTTACCTTGAAGATTTCCTAAGTGATCTAATGATTCATAAACATGCTCAAGTGTCCTAAAATATCTTCTTAAGTATATGCGTTCCCATATTACTAGGCCACCATGCTCCTCTATGCACAAGACTATTCATCATATGTATAAACCTTCTTAACTCACCTCATAAACAACCTTTGACATCAATTACAAGACTTAATCAATAGAATCAAAGCTCAACTCCCTATATATCTATCCACTCCATAAATCCTTCATTAGGTCTAGATTATATACATATTATGGTGGAAAAATATATACATGTATATAGAGATAGATATATAATTTAATGGCATTGAGATTGACATTGGTACACCCATAATATATAGTTTCATTGGTAACCAATATAGAAATTGATATTTAGATTGAGAAATTATAAAATGGGCCTATATAGATATAAGGATGCATGGACCTATCTATATATGGATTGACTACCTCTATCATATCTTATATATATAAAGATCTAAAAAACTCTAATATATATATATATACATACATATATATATATATATATATACACACACACACACACACACATACATACATATATATATATACATATATATGCATACATACATACATACATATATATATATATATATACATATATATATATATATATATTATAGGCATTGGGATTAATATTGGTAGACCCATAATACATTGTTTCATTGGTAACCCATATAGAAATTGAGATTTAGATTAAGTGATTATAAAAATGGGCCTATATAGATAAATGGATGTATGGCCCTATTTATCTATGGCTTGACTACCTCTATCATATATTATATATATAAAGAGCTAGAAAAACTCTAATATATATATATATATATATATATATATATATATATATATATATATATATATATATATATATATATATAGACACACACACACACATACATATATACAAATAGAGAGAGAGAGAGAGAGAGAGGAAGAGAGATAGATAGATAGGGAGATAGAGAGTGAAAGAAAGAGAGGGGTAAAGGCATGGATATCGATGGACCCTCTCCAAATCAAATCCCATATATATAGAGGGTGTTGATTACTTGCACCAATTTCTCTAGGTCATAATCAATCCCATATACATAGAGTCAAGTGCACTCCCTTGACCCCCCATATAGATATAGATATCCCCCTAGTACATATAGAAATTAAGATTTAGATTAGAGAGGGGGGTTATGGTAAATACCCTCCCCCTCTAGATAAAGTGAGTACTATATTACATCACCACTACCACCTTATGGATATATAGAGGTGTATAAATGTTTTATATAGAGTTAGAGGAGTTAGAGGATGTCATCATCCCTCAAGAAAATGTATATATAGTAGGTTATCATCCCCTATATAATATATATGGATCCACATATATATAGATAGGGTTATCCATATATAAAGGGGCCTAGCCACTCCTATAGGGATTAGAGTTTAGGCCTATTACCACACACACAAACACACATCTACATACATACTATTTTATTATTTTTGGGAAACTAGGGTCTAGTTCCTAAACAATAAAGGGTCTAGAATGAGTAGAAAAATATAATTTGATATGGTAAAATACATATTTTTTTGAATAAATTACCTAAGAAGAAATAATTTATCTAAAAAAAGAAGTTAAGATGTATGTTGTAGAAGTTAAACACTATTGTGTAGGGCTAGGAAGATGTCTGAAACCTAAATATAGATTTTATTAAATGAAAGAATAGGAGTGCTGAAAATAGGACAACCTAGTGTCTGACACTATAGTCCATTCCCTATCATTGTTATCCAAATTGGTCATAGAGATTTGAGTTTTATGGGTTTTGCTCACTATCCTTGTATTATCTTCCTATGAAATTTTAGATCTTGACTGTCAATAGAGCTCCTTATAGAGATATTTTTAATCTTCAAAACCCTGGGTTTAGCTACACACAAAAAAAAACAAATAAATCAAAATCAGGAAGGGGTTAGGGGAAGTGTAATTTTATGATCTAGAACCTTTATTATCCTAATTTATACCTACATTAACCCTCAATCTAGGGTTTTAGATCAAATTTAGTTCTCCCTTAGGGAACTTACATAATCAAAGCACATGATAGATGCCAAAATGACTTTCACCTAGGACCTTCCTTGATCAAGTATGTAAGTCTATGTGTGATGCAGAATGTTAAGCTATACTATTGAATGATTTTTAATTATGTATTGTGCAAAAGTAGTATGTGTTAGATATAAAATACCTTATGTAGTTATTTAGATATGATACTCTTTAATTCAAATTTGAGAACTTTATTCACATTTTATTGACATTAATAAAACTTAAGGATGAAGCTAAAAATGGATTAGGCCTCATTAAGAAAGGAAAACTAATCATTGAAGCTAAAAATTCCATTATATAGAAGCACTAGAAATGGGACACCCTAGGGTCTAGTGCTATAGTCTAACCCTAACACTCTTATCCTAGAGGCTCAAGACCTAGGGGTGGATTAAGCATGGAAAATTGGGTCTGGCTGAGATATAATCAGGTCTTAAAAGTCTATAGATGACTAGGAATCAACAAAGAGGTGAATCATGCATGAAACAAGACTAGGATGAGTAAAATAAAAGACATAGCTAATGTGAACAAGGCTCATATTCTATAATCAGAGTCTCCTATAAAATGACTATAAAAGGATAAGATATGTATGGTTTCTTGACCAATTTATGATGTATACATTTTCCCCCATTTTATTCTATTGATGCAATGAAATTAAGTACTAGAGTAAAGTAAAGAAAAGAAAATGTGTACCTAAACTTACTTGGATGGAGATGAATGTGCTACAAGGGGTCCAACTTACTTCCTTGCTAAGAAAGTAGATGGAGAGCTAAATAATGTTTAGAGAGAGAAGGAATCCCTAAAATGGATGCCCCTATACTAAATCTAAAATTTGAATCCATTTAATCATGGATAAGGAGGGCAATGTTTTCCCCCTATGTTGAATCTAACTTGAATGAGAAATGTTTGAAGGCCCAAAACCAATGTCTACTATCTATCCCACATAAACTCATATAATCTAGAATGTGTGTATATAATATATAGGTTGTGAAGAGAAAAATCTATCATGCCCCCACTCTAAATATTTGATGGCCCAAAACCAATGTCCATCATCTATCCTACACAAACTTCTATAGTCTAGGTCTAGGTAATATAATGAACCAACTGTTGTAGATGGTTGTGTGGTTCAACTTGGTGACAACTTAGGTAAAGCTAGGTGTAATCTAAAACTCTAGTAAATGTGTGAGAAGATAATAACATGTATTTCCATTCCATTTATATAATCTTGGATGATTAATAACATGAACATATGTGCCATGCCCCAAAATCTAGTATATGAGTGATGTGTCTATATAATATGGTAATCTATATAACCATATGTGATATGAAGTTTCATTCCATACCCCATGTAAAAAACTAGAGATCAAAGCACTATGCTTTGTACTATGCCTATAATTTGTTATCTAGTTATGTAATTGTGTCATGTTGTATGAAGCTGCATGTGTGAGATGTGTAGTAATATACATGCCCCCAAATTTGGTATCTAAGTCTAAATCTATATTCAAGCCACTATGAATTCTTGTAATCTAAACCACTATATCTGAATATCTTGTGTATCTATAAACTAAATTTTTATCCCTATAAATATCTTGAATAATGATAAGTGACCCATGTAATTTGAATCACTCTATATTTTGACTAATCTAAGCTAAATTTGATAATTTGACTACTAAAGGTGTAATAACTATGGTGTATCCACTTATGAGAGTGGATGGGTATGTTGGGTAAGTATAGGAATAGAAATAGTTAGAATGATGCCACCTTTTGGGGATAGGGATAAAATTTATGATAGAAGAGGTTGAGCCAAAACTGATGACTAGTAGAAAAACAATAGAAACAATGTTGGTATAGTTGAATTGATTGAGAAGTTATTTTATTGATTAGACTAAGTTTTTTGATTGATTAGACTAATTTTTTTAAAATTGGAACAAGTTTTTATTGGTGATAATGAAGGTGTGTCTGAGTATAAAATGAATATATCTATATATGTGTGTGTGTGTGTGTGTGTGTGTGTGTGTGTGTGTGTGTGTGTGTGGGTGACATAATAGGTAAACAAAGTAGCAAGAGAATGAATTTGGCATGATGTTGAAGGTATCATTATCACAATTATATTGAAATAAATAGTTTGAAAAATGAAGTTATGGTGTTCTGGTTAAGGGAAAAATGGTATTTTTATTTGGATGAAAAACTTGTTTGATATAATAAATTTGGATTGATTCTTGATTCATTTGTGCATTAACTAGTTTGTGATTTGTAGCTCTAGAGTAAGAGATATGCAAAGGAGATGAGCACCTACCACAACCCATTTTGAGTAGTTGGTAGCCCATATTGAGGCTGGTGGTGTTGATATGCTGATAAGTAATTGAAACACATGATTTTTATCTATTTGGAAATTAGTTTTTGATGTATTTATAGTACTTTAAGAGTCCTAGGATAATTTTCACTAGTTATAGTGCTCCATTCCAAGAGTTAGTGCTCATATCCTAGGTTTAGTTCTACTATTGAGGTTCTAATGCTCTTATCTAGTGATGTTATCCATTCTATAGTGTTGTTGTCCACTTGGCCTAATTATTTTATATTTTGATTTGTTACCTATTTTTGTATAACTTGGATATTTAATTATCATGGTTGATTGATATATGTGTTATTTTTTGGTCTTTTTATAGGGTGATGTATGGATGAGGGATTTCTATAGAGGTTAGGTGATGGGAGACATTGAGGATGTCACCATTATCTGCTAATGAGAGAGTTATCATGGATAGGGTAGGGTTGGGTTATGTATGTGACATGAGTATAATGTATTAGGATAGGTATCTGATTATATCCTTATGTGAGAGGTGGAATGTAGATACTAATACTTTTTAGCTTCCTACCAGGGAGATTACTATGACTTTAGAGGATGTGTATCGCATTTTACATTTACCTATTAGTAGATGGTGTGTGAAATTGTAGGATGACATCAGTGCTAATGTTATTGATCATGTATCTTTATATTTTGTTGGTGTACATTTAGGTATACATTAGAGAGGTATTGATAGTGATGTGCTACTTTTAGTTATAGTATAGTCTAGTGTTCTACATTTGAAAATGTGGTTGGCCATGTTGTTGGCTTTATTTGTTGCTATGGATGGGAGTGGAGTGTCAATCTCATATAGGATGAATAATATTATTCACAGTGTTGGCATGCATGTCACTATGATCTTGTGGGTAGGAAAATTCTTACACACCTATATAGGGATCTTTACAAGTTTACCTAGGAGTCATTTAGGGGTATATTGAGTGCAGTGATGCTATTATATTATTGGGCTAATGAGTATATAGTGGTTGTGTGGTTGATAGGATTGCCAAGGGAGAGGTGGGAACCTCCATATCCATTTGGGGAGTGGTGAATGAGTAAACTGGCTATTTGATCTCTTGGGATGGATCATTATAGATAGGTGTTAGACAGACTAGTAGCTAGTGACATTATATAGAGGCCATATAGAGTATTTATTGAGTGGGCCAAGGATGGAGTGTAGTTTAAATATATGAGGGTTATATATTGGTTATGTGACCACTAGGTTGGAGTTTATGAGTGATTTTATTATGTGTGCATAACTAGATAGTTTGGGGTACCATAAGATGTGCCCCCAATAGCATGGGTGTGGGTGAGTAGTGCATGGGCACCAGTGAGGGTAAGAGCTCATGTGAGGCCTACTGAAGCTGAGTTAACACCATTACCTTTAGATGCATGGTATGTGTCTATAGATATTCCTAATGGAGATGATGTTGGATTCTTAGAGGCATAAACCACATGGTGGATGAAGTATCGCTGGGATACATTATATCTTGTTGATGGAGGGGATGCTCTTGAGTATGAGGATCATGTACTAGTCTAGATGATGGGAGGTATGTAATAATTATATTTGAACTATGTATAAGTTTATGATTATTTATTTTGATTTTCTATAATATAGCTAATGTAATGCCATACTTTGTGTGTAGGTGGAATGGGAAGTTCTCAAGATGAAGTACATACTAGTGAAGGGAGTGGAGATGATGAGTACTAAGAGACCATCATTGAGTTGACACTTTAAGAGCTTACATAGCATGTACTTGATGATGTTATGAATGAGGTTTTGATAAAGAAAGTGATAGTTATAGCTGTTGTTTATGCTCATTTATTTTATAGAGTTGCTATAGCTATAGTTCAATATGTTAGGGCAATGAGAGAGAGATGAGATGAAGGTTGAGCTAGATAGGCATAGGATTCCCCCAACTAATTTTGGATCAATGAGTACAAGGATTATGGACGAGTACATGCATTTTCAATGGTGATATGTAGAATTGTGTGAGGAGCATGGTTGACTATTAGAGTGAGAGAGTCATCATAAGAGAAATTCAAGAGTTTGAGGAGGTGCAGGTATATCAAGTGGTAGAGTGGATTATGGGACTAGTACAGATGGAGAGATTGAGACTAAGAGTGAGGGTATGACACCCATTCATGATTGATTGTACTTGATGTGATGTATATGTTTTTAAAAATTTGATAAATTTATATATGGATACTAGTTTTGAGACTGACTCAAGTGTATTGTGTTATGGATTTTGTAATATGTTAGTATATTAATTTTTAAATGATTGATTTAGAAGTGGTTAGTTTGGTATTGATTTTGAATTTTCATATGTTTTGGCAAAATTTTATTTGTGATTTTATTTAATTGTTTATGATATGTTGAGAGGTGTGATGCTAGGTTTGATTTGCAATCATATGTGAGCAAAAAATTTGTTGGTTTTGTAATTGGGAATTTTTTTGATAAAGCGAGTTGGTTTAAGATTGGTAAAATGGGATATTGGTAAGTTCTAAATTTGGATAATTTGGTTTGTCTAAGGATGGTTATTTAGAACTAGGAATTTTATTTTTTAGTAGAAGGGGATGTAAGAGAGAGTTTTATGCTCAACTCCCTGAGAGTGACTATAGAATAAAAATGTTGGCCCTTTTACTCCGTAATTTCCAACTAAGTGAAGTTATGAAATCATGTGTGTGATAATCAATATTTGGACTGTGTCCATTCCTTCTGATTATATGGCTCAAGAATACAAAGGTTGGCCCTTTGGCTCCATCATTGCCCTGTGAAGTGAAGCTATGAACTAATGCTAGTATGAATGTGTGTCATATCACTCTATGTTGTATCCCTATCTGAACCCTAATGTTTAAATAAATAAGTGCCCATATTGGTCATGCTATTTAGGAACATATGTTATATATAATACTATCTACTATATACTAATTGTAGTTATGCATGGAGGCTTTACCAAATGTAACCTTACTAGATGTGTAGCTAAAGTTGTGTGCTATGAAGAAGGGTCATCTATTTGTAATCATAGTGGATTGATGCATGAAATAGTACATTTTGGCCTCTATTATGATGTATATGATTGAGTGATAGATAAAGATGGAGTTAAAACCTATGATGGTGGCTCATCTAATCTCAATCATAGTGTGTTGCTACATGAAATGGGCCCTAAAAATCTCAGCTATAGTGAATACCTCTCTAGAACAATACTTTATGATGTGGGTTTATCTAATCTTAATCATAGTGGGTTGCTACATGAGATAGGACTTAGAAAACTTGGCTGTAGTGAATATCTCTTTGAAGTGCTACTCTCTTTTAGTTCCTATGACTATATTAGATATGTATATGGAATTATACTATGTACTCCTCTGACTATAGTGCTATATGTAGGTTGCTCTCACTATACTAGTTTCCAAACCTTATGAATAGGTGGAATAAGAGATCTCCTATGAGGCTCTATCCTAGAAGCTATATTACTCTTGTGATGAGTAACCAATGATTCTGGTGAATGAATGTCTTGGGATGACTTAGTTATGGAGGAATGAGGTCTAGGAATCCATGATGGAGGAGATATTGGTTCCCCTATGTGAATGTTATGATGCCATTATCAACACATCCATTAATGCAATCCTTGAGTCCATAACAATAATTATCTCTATGTCCACAGATATAATGATAGTTATAAAAGGGCCAATCTGGCTAATTATGTAAGAGATATTAATCTCATTGATTAGTAGAGGGTAATGTGATTAAAATCATATCTAGTATTACTAATAATATGACACATGAGTTATCCCCCTCTAAATCAACTTGTATTGATGCCTTGTTATTGTTCTCTATAGTGCATATTGTAAGTTATGCTTTGGAAACTAGTTCTCTATACTTAATTGGGCACTTTTCTAGTTGACGTCTCCTATCTTGTGTATGACATGGTGGATGTTATGTGCTAAGAGATTTAGATGGAGGTACTGCTATAAAATCTAGAGTAATTCGATCAACTTAATCTACCTCAATCAATCCCAATTTCTTTTCCAAGGCTAGAACTATATAACATAAGTGCCCCCAAGAGGACTTTATCTGATATAATAGATGCTTGAGGAGAGGTTGATGAATCCCTTTAATAAAGATATGTTTAATCTCTAAATATATTGGTTTATAGATCAATATTAACATGTGCATCTTTAATCATAAGATATAATCACTAACTAGATCTAAAGTATTTTGATGCAATGTGGCAAGTTTCTCATATGTAACATGACAACCCATGTTTTCTATGTAATATTTGAGAAATGCCTCCTCTAAGTCATCATATGTGTGTAAGGAGCTAATGGGGAGTATATGAAATAACCAATTATGTGCTTCCCCCACTAACGTCTGCTAGAATAATTTTAGTAGAATCAAAGGACTCACATGAGATGACAAAGCCTTCCAAAAAGCTTGAAGGTGTGTGAATGGATCCCTAGTTCCATCAAAGTGAGGCAATGATGGTATTTGGAAATGCTTAGGAAATGAAGTTTTTACAAATGTCTTTAGAAGAGGGTTACCATTTAAATCATTGACATCCATCCAAGATTTATAAGCCTTATTTTCCAAGGTAAGGAGATGTACTTTGTGTTATAATTCACCTACTACATGCATCAAATAAATAATATACTAGGATGGCATATTAGAAATTTTAAGTGAATCATTTAATCATTGAATTTGATCATTAATTTTAGCCATGGGAATGCTACATTTAGAAATTGGATCATAGAGAGGGGCTGTGCTCACTTACACCTTTGGAGGAATGGTAACTTAGACCTTAGTAGAGGGATGTGGGATACCATTCTCTTCAATTGAAGAGTGAGAAATAGGTGCTACTATAGTAGGGGATGGCTGGGGAGATTAATTGGTATTTTATATTTTAGTAAATCACATTATAATTGAGTAGAAGATGTGATGTTATGATTAACATGTGCATTATTTGAAATAGAATCAAGCATAGAAGTATAAATAACATTTGGTAGTGAATTATGTTTGAGAGGAAGAGTGAGAGAAGAGTTAGAAACATGAGATGCATTTTCTTATTCACTATGTACATAAGAATCATCATTATTCCATGCATTATCATAGATGAAATATTGTTCATAGTCACTCTCATTTTCATATTCATTTGCATGTTCACTATCATATTCATTATCACTTCCATTGCCACTAGGAAGACGTGTAAGAGAAGAATTTAATTCTTTTCTAATATGCAATAAATTACCACTTGAGTTTGGAAAAGTATGTGCATTTATATTATCCATAGATGGAATGCATGCATTATTTTCATTTTCACTATGATAAGAAAGAGAAAGAGAGTTACCATTTAGACATTCTTTTGAGAAAGTAGAGTTGATAACACAAGATGCATAATTTGAAATATGAATTGGTAATTTGATTTGATTGCATTTATATTATTGCATTTTGAACATAGAAGTATCAAAAGAGAGCCATAGAGAGATTAGGTTCACATGGAAGTAAATTATCACCAATAAGAGGTTTGATAGGCAGTACATGCCTAATTTGTTCATTCAATTAATTATCCATAGGAGAATCACGTGAAAATTATCTTTCTCATTTATCAAAATTATTTTCTTTAGAAGAAGGAATAAAAGAGATAGCTTTGAGAGAAGAAGATGCATCTACTTTTTCTTCACTATCACTTTCACATGTATCATCATATTATTCATTACAATAATAGTAATTATCTTCATTATAAATGAAATCATTTTACAAATTTTTAACTAATGTGTAAATTTGCAAATTTATCCATTCATTGTCATAGTTATGAGAAAAATTTAGAAATTGATCTATGGAATGATAGGGAAGAAGTGCCTTAGTGGCCATTTTATTTATTTCATGAAAGAGAATATGTAAAATTAATATTGATCAAATAAATGAAATAATAACTACTAACATAGAGATTTTGAAAATATTTTTATCACTCTAAATAATTTGCAAAAATTCCAATTTTTTTTTCTAAAAATTGTAAAGAAGGCAGGGTTAGGTTTTGATGACCTAGTTTGGAAATCTAGGGATTTGGATTAGGGTTTTAGAATTTTTAAAAGTTATTACAATAATTTAAATTCTAAAACAATATTTGAAAAGAATTAATGCTTAAAAATTTATACAAAAATTAAAATTTTGAAATTAAATTCTGCACATAATAACTATTGATATTGAGATTTTGAAAATATTTTTGACACTCCAAACAAATTACAAAAATTCCAAAATATTTTTCTAAAATTTGTAAGGGAGGGAGGCTTAGGGTTTGAGGATATAGTTTGGAAATCTAGGGTTTTAGATTTGGGTTTTAAATTTTTTGAAAATTATCTCAATAATTTAAATTCTAAAACAATATTTGATTAGAATTAATGCACAAAAATTTATACAAAATTAAAAATTTTAAAATTAAATTTTTACACAAAAATAAAAAGGAAAAACCCTAAGGGTACCTAGGGTTTTAGAGTTGTTTGAAGTAAGTCAGGTTCACTAAATGTTTTATTATTTTTGAGAAATTAATGTCTAGTTCCTAAAAAATAAAGGGTATGTAATGATTTAGAAAACCTAATTTGATATGGTAAAATACATATTTTGTTAAATTAATTACATAGGAGAAGGAAATAATTTATCTAGAAAAACAGGCTAATATGACTATGGAAAAAGCTAAAAACTATTGTGCAGGGCTAGGAAGATGTCTAAAACTTGAATCTAGCTTTCATTTGGTGAAAGGACAAGAGAACCAAAAATAAGACACTTTGGTGTCTAGTGTTATAGTCTAGATCCTACCCCTATTGTCCCAACTAGTCATATAGATTTGAGTTTTTTAGGTTTTGCTCACTATCCTTGTATTAGTCTACCTATGAAATTTATGATCTTGATTATCAATGGAGCTCCTTCTAGAGATATTTTTAATCTTAAATACCTTAGGTTCATCTACACACATGAAACTACAAATACATCAAAATCAAAAGGGGGAAAAATTGTGTTAGTGGAAGTATGATCACACAATCTAGAACCCCTATTGTCATGATCACTACCTACATTAAACCTCATGCTAGGGTCTCAAATCAAAGGTAGTTCTCCCATAGGGAACATGAATAATCAATGTACATGATAGATGAAATAATTACTTTCATCAAGGCCTTTCCTTGATCAACCATGAAATTTTATGTGTGCTATAGAATACTAAGCTATACTATTGACTAATTTTTAAATATGTACTATGCCAAAGTAGCAAGTGATAGATATAAAATGCCTTGTGTAGTCCTTTATATAGGAGATTATTTATTTTGAATTTGGGATCTTTATTCACATTTGGCTAACATTATGAAAACATAAAGATGAAGCTACGAAGGGATTAGGATTCATTAAGTGAGGGAAATTGACCATTGAATCTAAAAATTCCATTGGATAAGAGTGTTGGAAATGGGACACCCTAGGGTCTAGTGTTATAGTCCAACCCTAGTGCTCCTATTCTATAGGCTCAAGATATGGGGGGATGGGATAAGCATGGGAAATGGGGTTTGGTTGAGTTGTAATCATGTCTTGAAAATCTATGGATGACTAGGAATCAACAAAGAGGTTACTCAAGTATGAAATAAGACCATGATGAGTAAAACAAAAGACATATCTAATGTGAAAAAGGATCATATTCTCTAGTCAGAGTCTCCTATGAAAGGACTATAAAAAGACATGATATGTGTGATTGCTTGATCAATTTAGTGTGTATACACATACATACATATATATGTATGTATATATATACATATATAAATATAAATATATAGATATACATACAGGTAGATATATATGTATATGTGTAAGCGCGTGCACACACACACACATATATGTATGTATGGATGTATAAACACACATACACATATATATACACACATACACATACGCACACACATATATGTATATATATACATATGCATATATACATACATACTGTAGACATCCAATTCTTAACACCATTGTGATGAAATTTTCAATCTTACTTGAAATGCACTCAAATACATAATTTAGGCCAAAATTGCTTAAATGTACTAAATGGATCAAGCTTCATATACAAGTGTTTATTTAGGGAATTGTATCCCTAAATAGAGCAATGAATTGTATGTGATTATTAAATTTTCTCAAATCATTTTGAGTAAAAATTATGAAAATGTAACTTAACCCTTTGAACCACTAGATTCTTCTAATTTAGAAGCCAATGACACATGCATATGTTATTTTGTGTCGACAATATCCTAAATGGGATATTGATATTTACTCAACTAACACCTTTTTATAATTCCAATCTAGTCAAAATTTGACCCAATAATATGACATTTTGACTAGTTTGATTAATAGTGTGCAACCAATATCCAAAGAATTACATGAAATTTGATTAATCTCACTTAGTCAAATTAACCCAAATCAAATGCTTAAATGGAAAATCCATAGGAGTTATTAAATATATTTTAGTTGGAAATTGACCTCTAATATATACATCATAAAATGAAATCTTTTATGGGGTGGCATCCATAATCTATAAATACAATAAATGTCAGGTTTAAGGCCTCTTATGCCTCTTTAATACCTCTTGTTTCCAAATATTTATGAGTGTATTTTTGGATTAATTATCCAATATTGAATTAATTCATGGCCACACATATTGATCTCAAGATGGATGGTCATGGTTAATTCTAATCAGATTCAAAATCTATAAATAGGAGGGATAAGACCATCATTTTTAAGATTCATTTGTGTAAACTTATTATGTGGAATTCTCTCCACAAGCCATTTATGTGCAATGTTATAATGATTATTTCACAAGAAGATAGGTTTAAGATAGGCACAACATTTATTCAAATATCATTGGTGAACTTGAGATGATGCAGGAGCTTTGCCTTGCATCATTACTAAAGACTTGAGTATCAAATCAAGGGGAAAATCATGTTTGAGATGCATTTGGAGATGGGATAATCTTAGAAAGGTTTGAAGTATATGATTTCTTTCAATATCTCTTAATTTTCATTTATAAAACCATGTCAAAGGAGTTGGATTTGTTATTTATGTTCTTATGAATTTTCTTTCATTTTCTTGACTAATGCTTGATCTCACTTTGGATTCCATATCTACATCTCGGCACAATCGATGGGACCACACATTCCATTTAAGCAAGGAGACCAACTTGAAAATCTTAGATTTTCAAAAAAGGTCTTTTAAAAATAAATAAAAATCAATTTTTGTCATCATTTATCTCATGTTTCTGATCTTTGTGTTGATACATAGTTTATCCAATGATCGGTATTGGTTTTATGTAACCAACATCAATCCTATCTAATCAACATAGGTTCTTGTGTATGGTATAACATGATATAAAAATTGGATTTTTAAGGTTTATTTAATATTAAAAGTTACTATTTTGAATAATTAATTCTCTATTTGAACATTTTACTATATGATCTAAATCTTTGCTAGAGATTTTATACTAACCTCGGGTTAACAAAAGTTTCTAAATCAAACATTTTTTGCCCAAGGGTACACAGGTAACTGACATCAATCTTTATAGACCAACATCAATTCTCTTATGACTACCATTGGTCTTGTTGTAACCAACATCAATTACTATTGACCAATGTCAGTCTCTATGTAATAAAAATAGAGAACCCAAGAGCAAGTTTTCAAATCTTTATTGTTTCATTGATAGTTATGCTTCAAATTAGAAGTAAACCCTATAATATTTATAGGTTCCACAATTATAAAAGTTTTGAATTTGAGCATGATTAAGTCTTGAACATCCCCTTTAGTGTTTTAAAGGAATGAAGGTTTTTTTTGAAAGTTTTCATGTAGGAAACTAAGGCCAAGGGGCTAAAATAACTTCATCAAAAAACTATACTTTTGTTGCATAAAATTTACTCTTAATTAAATTGCAAGTTTTGAAGATTATTTTTCTTATGTAGATAATTTTATACTTATTTTTTTTAAAAAAAAAATGAAGTGTGTGTATGTTCTCCTCCTATCCCATTTAGATAACCTAGGTGATAAAAAGTTCATTTTCCTTACAAATTTGTGCATTGTCTAAGGCATGAAAATAATGTTGTCAATGATGTCCCCAAAACCCATATGGTTTGGGTGATGTAAAAATAACCATTAAAATCTTTTGACTTGGACTATTTCTTTGTTGCAATTTGGCTTGTGAGGGGGAATTCAAATATTCTTCATGAGTTCTTTAGGGAAGATTTGACCTAGGGTTTCATCTCCTGGAATTATTTCAACCCTGCTTCATGATAAGGTATATAAATCAAGGCATTTACACTATTATTGACAAGGGGTTGAGTGGATAAACTCTCCAATTGTAATGAAGACCTGAGTTAGGTCTGGTTAACCAAGGGATTCCACTAAGAAGTATATATATGGAATCACTATGTGAAGGAATGGACCCTTACATGTTAAGTTAATCAGTATGAACTCAATTGATGTGAGGAATCTCTAGTGTTAATCACACTTGGGACCATCTAGATGGTCAAAAATTTAAGTTTTAGAAATAATCCCACATGATACAAATATATAATTGATGTAGCATAAGTAGTCCAAATGTCCATATTACAATAAAATATCTTGAGAGAAGCGGGTGTAATAACCCCACTACTTCATTTTCTTTCATTTTTGGATTAACACTTAAAATCCTCTAAAGAGCATGTATAGAGATGGATTTTAGTGATTTAAAGTAATCTTGTCAGTTTTAGGATGTAGGATGATTTACTTAGTTGTATTTGGTCTTATAATACTTTACTTTATTGGTCATTATTGAGTCTAAAACTTGTTTGAAAACAAAATATCTAAACCAAACACATTTTATATCAACCATTTTATTTGAATAAGGAGGCATTATGCTGGTCAAATCAAAATAATCTTTTGCCTTATTCAAATCATCATTTCAAACATTATGTTTGTCTTATCTATATAACATTTTTATGTTATAAATTTTAGTCTAAACCATTTTAAAAATATCTCCAAGTCCTTCACTTTTTAATTCAAATTAAGAATCTCAAATTTCTAAGTTCTAGGCCAATGTGTTAATTAGTTTTTTTGTTTGCACTTGGTTTGAGTTAACTTGGGTACAATTTCCCATTTGATTTGAAGACTATTTTATAGATTCATCATCATTTGATTTTAAGGCTATTTTATAGATTCACTCATGCTCTAAGTTCTAGAACACATTTTATTCTACCTCCAATTAAAATGTGGTAGCATTGTGCTACCTGTTTGGTTTTAGTTTTATACTTAGTCATTCTTAGGTGTATAGTTTGTATTTTTATCTTCCTAATATGAAATAATTTATTATATTTTTATATCTTACACTCATTGTATTGATCCCTATATTTTATGGTATTGATGTATCTCCAACCTACATTTGGTATACTAGTTTACACTTTAGTTTTCAAGGTTATCATACTCGCCTCTAATTTGATGATTTAAACCCACCAAGGTTGGGTAATTTCATGACCATTTCTTGTAATTGTGTGGTACTATTCCACTTTATTTATTATAGTCTCTTTTACCTTTTCACTAGTTTATAAGAAATAAAAACACACCTTGCTAATATTTTGAAACACATTTTTCACATCTTACCAAATATTGAGAATGAATTTCTAGACATGACAAAAAAGTACAATTGTATTAGAGTATCTTACGGACATACCTATGAGGATGAGCACTTTTATTATTGAAAAGATAATTCCATGGTATTTGAAGACATTACCATAATTGTAGGATCTAAGGAACACTACTTTGAATGTCAACGCCTATAGGAAAAAGATGAAGCACTCCTAAGGTTGATTAAATATGGTAAAAGATTTCCATCAGACTTCCCTATGGAAAAATTACACACCTTGGTTAGAGAAGGAGATAAATAATGAGAAAAATCCTTTATACATATTGGAAAATCACACATTACTTATTCTAGAATAGGAAAGGAAGTTCTTGTATAGTCAACACCTAATGATCAAGATGTTGTCACCAAGATCAAGAATATAAGTCAATCATATGTAGACCAACTTATCATATACTTCACTAAATATTTATTTGATATTTAAATACATAATGATGCTTACAAGGAACAAGGGAATGTGGTTAAAAAAATAAAACACACTCTAGTTGAGAACACACCTAATATGGATTAAGATGACTAAATTGAACAAACTAAGTCTCAAGAGGTTACCCATCATGCTTTATTAGACATGGAGCATACATTTTTCAAAAATCAAGAACCTCTTATTCCTTCATAGAATTAAGGACCATTAATTATGTATTGAGGAGATTATTCAAAATAATTTAGATAGTTTATCCCAACCAATGTGTACTTTATTAAATAGACCATGGATTCCCCAAAATCAACAAAATATTTACAATTGAAGGTGGCCAAATTTAGGGAATTTTTACCAACCTAGGAATCAAAATCTAACTTTCTCGATTCAAGGAGTGAATCAAACAAAGGTTACAGATCATAGGGTGTATATCCCTAAAAATTTGACACAATAGGGGCACATACCACCATAACAAAATTATATTCCATGTACCAATGCATCAAACATAAAAGAGTGGAATTCAATGAAATAAATTATGTCACAATTGGATATAGGAAAAATAATCAAGAAGTACAAATTTGATGGAATATGTCCATATCCATTCAAATTGAGCATTCTCCAAGTCCCCCTTTTACCTCATTTTGAGGCATCCAAATTTGAAAAGTACAAATAGAATGGTGAACCTCATGAAAACATTCAATCATTTTTTATATTATACCAAGAGGTAGATTATAACAACATTTATTTGCTTCATTTATTTCCACAAAGTTTAGAGGGACAAATTTTAGACTAGATTCTTAAGTCACCCAAGAGATCAATTTCATATTGGAATGATCTATCTAAATTTTTTTAACCACTTATCTTATAATATTGAGCATTAATTGGCAATTTTTGACTTGTGAAAAAATAAATATAAAGATACAAGAAGCTTCACAACATATCTACAATGATGGAGAACATTAGCTAGTCACTTTCAACATAATTTTCTAGACAAAAAAATGGTGGAGATTTTTGCATTGAATTTAAATCTTGAGGTGGTACACAATCTACAACTTGATTGTGCAAATACATTTGAATAAATTATAGAAAGGGTGTGTAGATTGAGAAGGCATTTATTACAAAAGGCCATGTAAATATTTACACATAGGGTCAAATGTCAAATCTAACCCAATCACCTAGTTAAATAGTTATAATAGAGAAACCTAAGGGATTTAATAAGAACAAAAACATGGTATAAAATGAAATAACTAAATCAGGACATGTACAAATGGTGTAGGGTCCACTAGTTCCAAATGTGTAATTAGCCCCTCTAATACATAAAACACTTTGAAAAGGGTCCCTCCATAAAGTATGTTCAATAAAAACTTCTCAGTCTTTAGTAAACTAGGAGAACCTATTGAGGTAGTGTTCCAAAATCTCATAGCAACAAATTTGATTATATGGCCTATACCAAGGCCATTTCTTGAAGATCAACCACAACCTGATTGGTATAGGGATAGTGGATTTTTCAACTTTCATCATGTTATTGGTCATGGTGCTTATCATTGTGTCCAGTTATGATACCTTATTGAATATTTTATTGAGAGTGGTGAAGTTGAGATCAAACTTGCTCCATAGGACACAAATCATGATATGGGAATCTACAAAGATCCATTTCCTAGACATAATCAACAACTACTAAGGAACAATCATAAGCAATGATAACATCAGTGGTAAAATCACACTCAAGGTCAAACTTGTAATCAACATGATCATATTTAGGATCATAATACCCATGATAATAACCTAGGTTAAAACAACATGCCTTAAAACTATAACAATACCATGGGATGCATCTCTATAAACCACATTTACATGGTCACTATTAAAATTTATGAACTATCTCATACTCCTTATAGTATTAGACCCATTATTATAAGGTTAACATCCTCTCACACTAGTAACACCATATCGAGTTCACCTAATTCAATTATGCCTCCATTTATATGGGTTACTATTTATATACCCCATATTTCCTCTAATTCTAATGGATCTTCATCAAATCAAAATTGATCCAATGTAAATAGACTCCTACAAGTCACCTTCCAAGTCCCTTTTCATTCATCTTCTAATTATAATGGCTCTTTGCCACCTCTTTACTACACAATCACAACTATATGCTCATGAGTCACCTTTTAGTTCCCTTTCCCCTCTTCTACCACTAAACCCAATGTGAACATTGTGCCTTCAGATCCAAATTTTAATACAATACCAGCCAAGGCTAAAACATCGCATCCTAATATTAAAAGTCTTTATAGTCTATTAGATAAATTGAGTAAAACCCTTACACAAATTTATATTTTAGATATTTTGTGTACATCTAAAGTCCATAGAACTATTTTGAATGACCTTTTACAATAATCAACTATTCCCCAAGATATTAATCTTAAATTGTTATAAACACTACTAAGACATTTATCTTCATTTTGATAGGTTACCTTTGATAAAAAAACTATCCACTCTAGGTCCTAGCCATAATAACCCCTTGTATATTGATATCATAATTGAAAACCACAAAATCAAGTGGGATCTTATAGATAATGGTTCAGGGATAAACATAGTGTCTATCAAACTAGTATAGATATTGGGCTACACTAAGAAGGACATTCAACCAGAGATGATCAACATAAAATCTTATAACAATGCTAAGAGGTAATCTTCTTGTACCATTTATTTGCCAATCATTATTGGATCTATATCCCATCACACTTTATTACATATTATGGATATTGAGTTTCCTTATAACATAATTCTTATTCATCCTTGTATCCATGAATTACAAACCATTCCATACACCTTGCATTAGTGCCTTAAGTTTCCCCATGATGGGATCAAGGTTACAATTCCTATTGATCTACAACCTTATCAGTATTGCAAACATTTAAAGGATAAACATCATAATTATAACTATTATCCTAGTTTTGAATTTGTTGTAAATAAGAATAAGGAGATAGTTTCACATCCATAAAAATATAATTATATCAACCCTAGTGACCTTGTATCTACTTTGGTTTATCCATTTCTTACAACTCTTACAAAATAGGTTGTTAGAGAAGATGTGGGCATTTCTTTATATTGTCTTAAGGATGCCTTTCATATTACTAAGTTGTTGAAGTCTTCAAAATTTTATGGTAAACCCAAACCTTCCAAAATCACTAATATACACAACATTATTTGGAAATATAAGAAAGAAAAAAATAAATCACTAATGGTATTTGTACTTGTTACTTTTCTAAAGTAGGATCTAGAGGCTTTCACTAAAAGAGACTGGTTATACTCTAACAACATTGATGATTATTTTAAGAATCCAAAATATCCAATCCCTAATTAGATCATGGAAAATTTTAATTATATAGGAAAAGGCCTTAGATTATGTGTAAGGAATCCTAGAACCTTTCTCAGCTGGTATACCTAATTTGAATCATGGTCTCACATTTATACAACTTGGGAGTAACCTCATGACTTTTAATAATGATTCTTCTAAACTGACTAGTGATGAGACTCTTGGTAGTGATGTAGCCTCCCATTATATCCTTTTAGATGAATTTTCTAACATGAATTTATTTTATTCTAACACCATTTTGACCATAACACCCCATTATTCCCAATGCTTTTACCATCCTAAACTCATTAATTGGGACCAATAAAATTTGGTCTTATGACTTGATGAATTTCAAAATGAAGAATCAATTATAAAGTATATGGGGCTCAAATATGGATTTCTAATTAGTGATCATAAGCAAGGGTTTTATTTTTATATATATCCTTATACCTAATTTTGAGATCATGTAAACTTTCTTGGTTATGAAAAAGATAAAACATAGAGATCTTTGGGTGAAAACCTCTTAGAAGCACTCATTAGTCTATGAAAAAGTAAATAAAAAGACTATCCTTTGAGTGAAACCCTATTTTATATGATCTTGGATGGGAAAGTTTTATCATCACCAAAAGACATGACGTCTATCAAGTCCTAGCTCTATATCCATTACTAGCATCATGTGAAAACAAGAACAAGTTTTTGACCATCTCATTCTTGACTTTCCTTAGATTTTTTGTTGGTTAGCAATTATTAGATTTGGTAGATTTATATTCATCACATTATCCAAATATTTGGGAGGAAAAACAAGAAATCGTAGCATAAAAATATGATCATGATCACTCATTACCTAATATTCTTAAATATGGTTCTAAACTCATTATAGAAAACACTGTTAAAGTGAACTTAGGAGTATATGATGATCCTAGAATTGTTTACCTTGGGACTTATCTCATTAATAAGGAGAAAGACAACATTATATCCATTTTTAAGGAATTTAGTGATATTTTTGCATGGGCACATTCAAACATGCCAGGATTAGACCCTCACTTGGCCATGAATTACCTTGTTGATCATATAGATGCCAAACTAGTCATATAAAAATTGAGGAGGATGAATCCACACATCACTCATTTAGTAAAATCAAAATTGAAGTTATTAGGAGTAGTATTCATTAAACCACTAGAATATTCTTAATGGTTATCAAACATAGTTCTAGTCAATAAAAATCCATAGAGTATATATCTTTATACTTATTTTAGAGACATCAACAAATCATTCCCTAGAGATGATTTTCCTCTACTCAACATTGACATGACTGTTGATTCTATTTCTAGGTATGAGATGCTATCCCTCATGGATTGATTTTTTAGATACAATCAAATTAAGATAACTCAAGAAAACTAGCATAAGACTACTTTCACCACCCCATGGGGAATATTCTATTATCAAGTCATGTCATTTGGTTTAAATAATGTTGAAGCCACTTATCAACATGCTATGACTATCATCTTTCATGACATAATACATGATATTGTTGAAGACTATGTTTATGACATCTTATCTAAATAAATAACATGTGTTAGGCATCTTAATGTTCTACAAAATTTTTTTGAGAGACTTCATGAATATAAGGTCTTCCTGAATCCTAAGAAGTGTGTCTTTGACATCACTTCAATAAAATTTCTAGGTTTTATTGTATCACAAAGAGGGATCAAAGTTGACACTAATAAGGTTAAGGCCATTATTGAAATGCCTCCACCTTCAAATCCTAAACAACTTTGAAGCATGCAAGGAAAAATTCATCATAGTTTTATTTCTCAATTGGAAAATAAGTGCCACCCATTTAAACATGTATTGAAGAAAGGTTCAATGGGAATAAGAGTTTCAATTATCATTTGTGAATATCATAACATATTTGGCTAGCCCACTAGTTTTGAGACTACCAACACATAGAAAACCATTACTTCTTTACAATTTAGTAACTAAGCATGCATTGGGGGAGCTTTTAGACCAACATGATGATCAAGGTAAAGAACATGTAGTTTATTATTTAATATACACATTAGTGGATTATGAACACAAGTATATTCCTATTGAGAAGGAATGTTTAGTTATGATATTCAATTCCCAAAAGTTAAGATATTATATTCTAAAAAATAAAACCATTGTTATTGCTAAGGTGGATCTTCTCAAATTCTTATTATCCAAAGTAGCTCTCATAGGCCACATGGCCAAATGGGTCATGACCTTAATTCAATTTGATGTTGAGTATTATAATTATAAATCTATCAAGGGATAGATTATTAATGATCAACTTATAGAGGCCCCTATTATAGACACTCAACCACTCAAATTTGAATTTCTAGATGATTCTATCATGATAATAGAAATACAACATGAACTTAAATAATGGAATTTATATTTTGATGCTTCCTTTACTTATTAAGGATATATAACTAACATATTATCAATTACACTGTAAGGGGATCTAATTCCCAAGGCATTTCATATCAATTTTCATTGTACCAATAATATGGCTGAGTATGAAGCACTTATTATAAGACTTCATCTTCTAGTAATGTGGGATATCCAAAAATTAATAGTTTATGGTGATTTATAATTTATTATAGATCATAGCACTGATAAGTATCAAACTAGAGATGACAAGCTTGTACCTTTCAAGCATATTATGGATCATCTCAAAGCTCATTTTAAATCTCTATAATTTGAATAAGTACCAAGGGCCAATAACTGATCTATTGATGAAATGAAAATAATTGGGTCCATGATATAAATTGATAGCATTTCTAAAGATTATCAATTTTTTATTAAAAAACTTATTTAACCTACTCATGTCTTGCTATATTTAGAAATGGTATGCATCATTGTTAGTCCCAATCTCCTAGTTGAAATGCCTTGGTTTCAAGACATTTACAATTATTTCCATGATCATGTTTTTCCACCTAACCTTTATAACAATCATCATAAACATTTAATTCATTGAATAGCCCATTATACCCTCTTTGGAAACCTGCTTTATCATAATGACTATGACAAAATGTTGCTTCATTGTTTATCTTTAGGAGAATATAAGCTAGGGATTAAGGAAGTTCATGAAGGAATGTGTGGGGCCCACAAAAATAGTGTATTCTTAGCTTAAAAACTCCCTAGAATAGGTTAATATTGGCCCAAAATGGATAAAAATGCTTGAAATTATGTAAGGAAGTGTGTTCTTTATCAATAACATGGAAATTTGATACACACACCTTCCTTACCACTATAACGGATCACTACACCATGATCATTCTTTACTTAGGGCCTCAATCTCATAAAAAAAATAATCCCCACATATTTTGATGGACATAAACATATTTTAACTACTTGTAGACACTCAAAAACTACCCCATTTTTTATGTCAAAAAATCCTTGAACCGTTACCCCATATTGGAGCCAGTTAACCTAGCCCAATTTTTGGCTTGCTAACTTAACCTTTTAACCCAATTTTCACCCATTTTCCTCTTAGAACTCAACTATCAATGGTTAGGGTAACCATGAATAGTTAATCTAACTATCAATGGTTAAGCCTAACCATCAATAGTTAGGTTCCCTAGCCTATATCAAACTAATTTTTAGCTAGGTGCGAAGTTAGGTTTTCACGCAACTTAACAACATTTCATTTAGAGATATAAATAAGATTTGTGGTTCCTAAGTTAAAATATTTATCCAAATATATAATTATAAACTTCCTCTTCAAAATTTAAAAACTTCTTCCACTTACATTTGGTAGCTTCTTCCTATAAAAGGAGAGCTGCAAGAAGGAGAACGACTCCAAAAACCCATAATTTTATGCTACAAATATCTTCTTGCAGGATTCAACATTTATTGAAACTATGTATGCATCACATCTGAACACCCAAAGCACCATCATGATAAAAGAAATTCTTTAACCTTCTACTATTATTTAATAATTGGATAACAAGTATTTTCCATTTGTCATTCATTTCTATTATTTCTTTTCTAAAGTTTAATAACTTGATTAGATTCTATTTGAATTTTGTTTTTATTATCTTAGATCTATATTAGACCTTAACTGGACCTAAATTCATATGCAAACCTCTTTCTAACCATTTACCTAACTTTCAACCCTTGTTTTCTACATTCCTAAAATTTGGTAGGCAAGTACTGATGGCTAGCTTTAACCATTGATGGTTAATTTAACCATCGATGGTTACCTTAACCATGGCTAGTTACCTATCTATAACCAAAACACCAACTAGACCACAACCAAAATTTTGTCTTCTATGTCCCTATCACTTAATAGACTAAAAACATAATTAGACCCCCCAACTACCTTAGCATAAGCATTGACTAACTTTTTTCTATAGTTAACTATTTTGTTTGAACAAGCATTTTACCTTTATTGTATGAAATAACATGTACATTTATGTTAATATATACAAGTTTAATTTATTTTATTTGTATCAAACCTTTTATTATAAAGGGGATTGGAAACCATATTATCAATTTTTTTCTTTCTCAAATGTAACATATGCTAATAAATTCCCCCATCTTATTGTCTAACTAACAATTTTATTTTAGTGCTTTCTTACTGTAGGTCTTCCTCTCCAACCAAAGCAGAGCTCTCACTTTGTCTTGATATCAATGTGCACACATTTTCAATTAGGTACCCATATACAACCCTTTCTTTTAGTTTTAATTATACTTTCATAAACTAAAAAATGAAGAGAAAATTTGAGTAAAACATTTTGACACACTCAGTGAGAGCCACCACCTTTCTTTTCTTAGTTAACATTATATGATTTCTCTCTCTATTATTTGCTCATCTAAAGAAATCTAAAATTTTCCATTTGGGATTAAAAGAAACCTTGCATCAATTTTTTGTTTTCTACTTTGGTTCACTTAGTAACTTAAAAATGAAAGTAATCTATTATAGCTTCACTTTTATATCACACATAAAACCTAAACCACATAATAAATCAACACACCATAACATACTGAAGACAAGGCCCAACTAGGATTTCCCCACCTAGTGGATAACCTTACCCTACTTGGTAATCCCACTTAGAGATGATCACCAAGGGGAGAGCCCACTCCATTCTCTAGTGGAATATAAGCCCTATATAGATGGTATATCTTGGCTAAGTGACCTGGCATGGCTTCAGGATCATGAAGTGTGGGGAGCAAGCACCCAATACTAGAAACATACTTGATTTAGTATAAATTATCTTGAACACCTACACATTACCTAAAATCATCCTTATTTTTCATATCTAGTACCCAATTTTCAATCCAACTACCCTCACACATTTTTAACTAAGGCATAAGCCAACATGAGATAAAAGTTATCCTAGGAGCTAACAGACTTAGTGTATGTATTACTTTCTAGACTTTTTTCTTAGTTTCTCTTTGTTTGAGTTATGAGTAATAGACCTTCTACCATAAAACTTCCATAATTTTAACCTCATTTCCATTACCTTGTTTGAATGTAGAGCCCTTTTATAACCTTTTCTAGAGATTTTGGCTTTACTAGAATCTCAGACAACAAACCTCTTGCATCTGAGCATTACCTAAAATATAGAGATAACTATGCTTCTTACCTTACCTATCATCAACCCAACTCCACCCATTAGCCATCAAACTTCAACCATAATCAACCCCTAAACTATCAACTACCACCTAAACTTGTTACAATATTAGTAGACCAAATAAGCAAAGTAGAGTTATCTATTTTAGGTACCCATGACCATTCAACCCTTACCTGTAACCAATCAAATTTCAACTTCAACCAACCAACAACCTATCAATTACCCTTTAACCATTACCTTACTCAAGCAATAACCTATCAATATCTACCACATCCATCACCCTAACCTTATCAAAACTTGGGCCATCTACCCCTTCCATTATGTCAATTACATCAACCAACTTTGTCAACCCAACCAACTTTATCAACCTTAACCAAAAAAATCAATCAACAAACCTATCTACCTATCAATCTATTAACAAAACATTATCAACCTACCTTATCAACCTTACCCAACCAAACAATCTTATCAACCTCACCCAACCCATCAAATCCACGTATTCAACCAACCTTACCAAATCAAACCATTAACCACCAATTAAATTTTTTGAACCAACCAATTTTATCAAATTAACCCAACAACTATCAACCCAACCCTTATCGACCAATCCTACCCAACTATCAACCAAACTTACCTAATCAATATAACATATCTAACTTACCCACATTATCAACTTTATCCACCTTATCACCCTTATCAACCTTATCAAAACTAACCAAAAACTACCCATAAAACCTACCTAACTTATAAAACCTATCAAAACCACCAAACCAATCCATCTCATCAAACCTATTAAATCAACAAACCTCATCAAACCAACTAACTAGCTCACTAACTAAAGAACCATTTGTGCACCCTCTTCCTAGGTAGCACACCCCATTGGGGGAATCGTATGCCTCAATCCTTGACAAATTCTTGGAGGCTACCATCATTAACCTTCCTCCAATAAAACTATCAATAAATCTCTTCTAAAGCTAATTTGGTTTGTAGAGATTAATTTTTATGCTTATCATCACACACACAGACATGGGATAGATATATATGTGGCTCTTTTAAGATGCTCATCCAAAACCTTATTGATCATAAGGATGTTTAAAATGAAATTATTTGTGTTCTTTCCAACCTAGCCTTAAATATCATCAAATAATCAATCATCGAACCTCTTCCTTCTCTCATTGTTGAGGAAACCATAGTCCAACCCTCAACCAAACTACTTATCAACCAAGTGGAATCTTTTTAACTTTACTTTAAAAACACATTCAAGGAACCAATCAATCAACCTATTCCACTCAACTTTATGGAACCAATCTACCTTTTACACTTACCACTTCTATGGAATCTATCAATCTAACCTTAAAGACTATCAACCAAACCAAACTAACCATTAGCCTAACCAAACTTACCATTGACCTAACCTTACCTATAACCATCCACCCAACCTTACCTCACCAACCAAACCAAAAAATCAAACCAATCAAACCAACAAACTAATTCAACCATATATATTACCTCTCTCTACCAGTCAAACCAACCTCTACCCTAAGTCAATCAACCATAATCAACAAACATTTTCTCTCAACCATAACTAGCATACATAACCATCCAAACCAAAATAAACCCATCAAACCTATCAAACCTACCCTACCATACATAAATACAACCCAACTACCATTTCATAGCCTTGGTGCACTAGAGGAAATCCCACTAGAACCACCACTTATGAACTTGACCTACTAAACACTAAAGATTAACAACTAAAAACCCTCAGGGAGGTGGGTGAATTCATCTTCACCCCTCTTAAAACATTTTTACTAACATCAGCTCACCTTGGGATAATTTTCCCCTCTTTTGACCATCTATGGAAAAATCAAACTAGGGGAACATCCCCTCAATAAGGCTTTGACCATTTATCAACCCAACCCACCATATCAACTCTAACCAAGTAATCAAACCTACTTAACCTAAACCAACTAAATAAACCTATCAACCAGCTAACCTTGAAATCTTGGGGATTATCTTTCTCCTTCACCCAACAAAAAAAATTGGAGAAGCACCTTCTCCCCCAAACCAAACCTATTTGGAGATTACCCTTCTCTGTGAACCTATCCATTAGAGATTACTCTGCTCTACCCACCAACCAACCAACCAAATAATTTTAACCTTAGCCATTATTGACTACCTTTGAAACATTTATTTTTTTAACTATCTTCCTCCATTAAACTATCACCAAACCAACCTCACCTTTTTTTCAACCCATACCTTTTCCCCATCTACCTAAGAGTCACAAATTAACTGGGGGGCATCTACTCTTATAATCAACATTACCCATCCATGTAAGCATGGATTTATGGCATATCAAGTTTGAACCTCTTAAACACTTGGCATTCACATTTGTTCCTTGGTTAAACTAAGTTCTTTATCATTATATGTCTAACTAAAGCTCATCCCATGTTTTCAATTTCCTTCATCTCCTTATCTTCAAAGAACACTTGACTAAAAATAAGATCATGTGATTATCCATCACAAACTTTGCCTAATCCTAAGTATGGATACCATGTGTCTACCCATGGCATGATCCTCATGGATACTTTTTGTCTCTAATGAGATGGAATCCCATGGTCATTGTCACTTAAAACCACCTCTTCCACCCATCATCAACCTTCTTATGCCATGGATTTTCCTCTATATAGGAAAACCTTAGGCTTATATAGATAGTCTATGTATAATAAAGCATATAAATATTTGGGATAACATAATATCACTTGGGTCAACATATTTAGTATGTAGACTACACTTTTGAAGGATAACAGCTTGAAACAATCAATAGTGCTTGAACTTAAAATAGACTACTCCTTTGAAGGAAAAATACCAAATATGAACAAACCCAAACTTATAACACTCCCTTGAAGGATGGCTAAGTTAAATTTTTTGAAATAAATCATTTGAAGCTTCTCACATTGATAAGCTTCAATAGCATATCAAAATAAGAAATATAAGACCCTATATCAAAAAAAAAAAAAACTATCCCCAAAAAAATTGTAATAAATTTTCATTAGTAGACTTCTTATATCAATCAGTCTACACCTAGCATATGACATGGACTTGTCTGTCATGATTCTTAGGTCACCTATAGAAGAGACAATCCCTCTCCATAAGAAGGTTTCCATACATATCACCCACTACCTACCATCCACTTCCCCTTTTGTCCATTACAAATAAAGGTATATTGAGCTTACTTGACACCATATGATCAAGTTCCCTTTTTTAACCATCAAACTAAAAAAAAAGTGTGAAAAGGGTTTTGTGTTCATAAATCCACCCATATTACCATCATGGTTTTTGTCAATCAAAGCATTTATCCTCTCCCTTATACTTTTGTGATCACTTTGGATGACATGTATTCTCCATTTGGAGTCATTGAAACCAAAACATCACCTAATTATCCAAACAACCCAAACCAAATTCAACCCATCAAACCTATAAAACCAACCTTATTTACCTTATCTAAACAAACCAATAACTATTATCTAAAATAAAAACTACCAATCACATTAACCCAACCCATCCAATCAAGTTAACATATCAAACTAACCAACCAATGAAGTAGCTTGACCTTTTACCTTTGGGAGTCACCTTCTCCCTAAACCTTTGAGGTTACCTTTATTTGTAATATTAGCCAACCAAAACCAAACATAACCTAACATTTGGAGGTTAATTTTTTCCAATAACCTCATCTTTATCCAATCAAACCCATCAAACTCTGAATTGAAAAAACTACATTTGCCTGAAGTTCATGTTGGATCCACTATTTGTGGGACTATGTATGTAGCATCCTCTTACCTAGCACCTATGATAGGCAATCTCCCCATCTTATTATATAATAAACAAGTTTATTTTAGTGATTTATTAATATAGGTCTTCTTCTCTAGCCAAAGAGGAGCTCTCACTTTGTCTAGATATGAACACATACACATTATAAACCAGGTATCTATACACACCCCTTTCTTTTAGTTTTGCTTCTACTTTCAAAAACTAAGAAATGAGGTGAAAATTTGAGTAAAACACTACTATTGAGTATTTTACTAAGTGGATTGAGGCCATTCCTCTCACTTATGTTAGTAAGAAGTAGATTTCCAAATTTATACTTTACCATATCATCTATCGATATGGTATCCCTTCTCACATTATATCTGGTAATGGTAGATCATTAGTAAATATAAATTTTAAATAAATTTTTGAAAAGTTCAAAATCAAGCACAAGAAATCTACACCATATACATTACAAGGAAATAGACAATATGAGGTGTCAAATAAAACCATTGTTGCCATAATAAAGAACATTTTTGATAATGCTAGTCATAATTGGCACTTGTAAATTTTTTCTACCCTTTGGAATTATTGAACCAATCACTAAACCCTCACAAGAGCCACTTTGTAATCCCTTATTTATGGAATATAAGTTATTATCCTAATTGAAATTGAACTACCTTCATTGAGAGTGTCCTTGGAGAATATTAAAGATGATGAGGATTATAGAGTCTATAGTTTACAAAAACTAGAACTTATTGATGGTAAATATTTGGTTGCCCTAGAAAACTTGTAAGATTATCAAAATAGATTTTAGATAAGCTATAACAATCACTTTCTCCCTCAAGAGTTTGAGATTGGTGATTTGGTCTTGAAAGAGAACCAAAAGAACACAAATGTTGAATGCAAGGAAAAGGCTAGGCCCTTTTATTATCATAACAAACTATGGATTAGGGTCATACAGACTAGCTACTCTAAGTGGTGAATAAATTATGGATCCCATGAACATTATGCATTCTAAGAGGTTATACACTTGATAGGTTTTGAACCTTTGTCTACAAAACCCCTTACTTGGGGGAAATTTGTGTTGAAGCTATTTTATCTTACCATTATATCCTAGACCATCCTTTCATGGACCATATTCATTTTTACCTACTCTGGATTGCTCATACAAGAACCATATTCTTTTATGACTCTAGAAAGTTGAATATTTTGACCATTGTCACTCTGAATTATTTATATTCCATCTTGTTTTGTTTTTATCCCACCCTAGACCATCCTCTTTTGGAACCTATTCATTCTTGACTGTTCTATTTAGAACCACATTATTTTCATACCCTAGGTTGTTATAACCTAGACAACTTTTAGCCCTTACCCAGTTATGATCCTAATTATGACTCATAGGTATTATGAACACATTCATGGATTATATTTTCTAGCTTACTTTTATAGACAAGTGAACATGAATACATAAACTCATGGTTTTTACCTATTGAATGGTTTTTCATATAAATTATAGCATTGCATACTATTCTATTATTATTTTACTATTATTTGGTAGGCATTGTTGCCTTAGCAGGATCACACTCTCACTGATTTGCAAGCATGTACCATTGTAACTAGATTTATCTATTATTGGAACTTTTACTTTTGGATGTGCATCTCCTTGATTAGTTGGTTCCTTATTCAATTGTTTATATCCATGATAGAAAATTGAAACTAATTTAATTGTTGTTTGAACTCTTACCTATGGATGTGCAACTCCTTAGATAGCTAGTTCCCTAGACCTTTTATGAATATTTCATTTCTATTTCTTATCCTAAAAACATAAAAACATTATAAAATTACTAACAAAAAGAAGAAAAACATTGTCTTACACTTTTTTTATTCTCCTCATCCCACACTCTTGCCATTTTTCAATCACTCATTTGAATGTTTTTGCTATTTTTCAATCCCATTTTTGTTTTCATCTACAACATCAATCAAGTTTTTCTTATCATCACTTTTATTCTATCCCATTTCTTATGAGAACTACATTTGGGTTGAAGTTCATGTTAGATCTCACATCCATAGAACTATGTAGGCAATGTCCACTTGTCTTGGACATCTAGAGTCAACTTAGTCACCCCATTCCTTTTCTTATTTTTTTCCCATTTTGTGTTACATTATTGTTTCCATATCACTTAGGGGTATATTTATGTCCATTTATCATATTATGTTATTTTAGAAAGTAATTCCTCTATTTCACGTACATGAACAATTATTTTTGGACCACACTAAAATTGTAACTAACTATTGTTTGTGTGTGTTTATTTTATTTTTATTGGTGTTTAATGTGTTTTCTTTTCTCTTCTTTTATTAATTTCTTTGATTGATTCTTCTTATTTATTCTTGGTCTTTTGTTCTACTATTTTGTCTTGTTGTTTTGTTTTGTTTTTTGTTTGGTACATCTTGTTAGTACACATGGAGCTTGATTATTCATATTTTGTTTTCATGTTGTTTATTAAGTTATTATTTCTTTGATTTTATACTTTCTTATTCCTACTTAAATCTTGATTTTAATTTAGGATATATTTATGTCTTGTTTTTTGTTTTTGTTTAAATGTAAATAGTTTTAACTCTAGTCTTGGTAGTTCTTATCATTATCCTTAGTTATAAATATTCACATTTGAACTAGCTGATCACAATTAAAATGTAATGTCATTATAGGTTAGTCATACTTATGATTCATAATTTTATTTTGCTATTGTAAGCACTAAGTGCTTTGGATCCAAGTCTAAAAATCAATTAATCTTTAAGGATCAACTCTTAAGTGCTAAAATTCAACTAAACACCAATGGATTATGCACCTAACTCTATGCAAGATGTGCATATCTTAGCATACACTATGAGTCTAATTGAATAGTGGTCTATTCTTCTTCTATTCTTTCTTATTCATTCCATTTTCTCCTACTTTTAGGTGAACTATATTCGCTTCAGGTCTATTTAGACTATATAGGTAGCACTTGGATACATGGAATATCTATGGTTAACTCAACCACCTCCATTAATCTATTCATTTCTTTCATCACTTTTTACATTTTTATATGCCTAGTTTTCTATGCCTATTTTAGTCATTAGACCATCATATCTACTTTTGAACCCATTAATCTTTAATTTATGCATTAGGTTATATCCTTGACTTATGATTTCTAATTTTCCCTAATGGGGCACAATATTTAGACTGATCATCAAATCAAATCATCACTATAGAGAAAAAATAATTATCTCTAAATCAAATCAACCCTATTGAGGCACAATTAAGTATCAGTGATCAAAATCATCCCTACTAGGGGAAAAAACTATTTTATCAATTAATTAAATTCTATCTACTAGGGTACACTATGATTTCTTTTCTCTGGAGCAAAACTCTCCTTTTCTTTATAATTTTAATCTCTTCAGACTTTTGCCCTTATTTTGGTAATTTATGGTGTGGAACTTATCTCAAGATTAGTCATTCCCTAAGCTTTCAACTTGCACCCTAGCTTTGGGTGTGTTTAAAGTGTGTCACTTATATTTTTGAATTTTTACCTTCTATATACACCCATATTTGCGACCCATTATATTCTAATTATATTTTGATCATTGAAAATACATGCGTACAATAATTAGATTATCTAGATATAATCTCATCCATGGGTTAATTTCATTTTCTCTCTCATTTTGAGAGTTCATCCTTCTCTTTCATCCTTGTATGTCCTCTTGAGGGGGATTCATGTGCAATTTCCATTTCTAGCTTCTTCTTGAAAAATAATTTCTTTTAAAAGATGTTGCTTCACCTAAATGTCTCATGACACCTTCTCAAGTATGGGTAAAATGTAGACATCTAATTTCTAACACCATTATGTTAAAATTGGCAATATTACTCAAAATTCACTCAAACACATAATTTAGGCCAAAATCACTTAAACACGCTAAATAGTTTGAGTTTCTCATATACAAGTGCATATTTAGGATATTGTATCCCTAAATGGGGAGATATATTTTGTCATTATTAAATTTTCACAAATCATTTTGAGTAAATGATGAAAATATAATTTGACCTTGTAAACCAATGGGTTCTTATAATTTAGAAGCACATGACATGTGCATGTGTTATTTTGTGTTGAAAATGTCCTAAATGGGATATTAGTGCATGCAAAATTCTCACCTTCTAATTCTAATCCCATCAAATTATAGCCTAGTAATATGACATTTTGACCAATTTAATTAATAGTGTGTAACCAATTTCCAATCAATTGCATAAAATATGATTAATTTCACTTAGGAAAATTAACCCAAATCAAGTGTTTAAGTGGAATTTATTGAATATCTTTTAGTTTGAAATTTACCTCTAATATCTACATCATCAAATCACATCATTTGTGGGGTAGAATCCATTAGCCACAAATGCAAAAAATATTAGGTTTAAGGCCTCCCATGCCTCTTTAATGCCCCTTACTTCCAAATATTTATGAGGGTACTTATGGATTAATTCTCCAATATTGAATTAATTCATGGAAACACATCTTGATCTTAAGATGGATGGTCATGGTTAATTCTAATCAAATTAAAAAATCTATAAATATGAGGGCCAAGACCACCATTAGTAAGCTTCATTTGTGTGAATGTATTATGTAAAATTATGTCCATAAGCCATTTGTGTGTAGTGTTATAATGCTTAATTTTCAATAGGATATCTTCAATATAGACATAACATTGATTCAAATATCATGGGCCTAGTTTCATTAGTGCACTTGAGATGATGAAGGAGATTTTCTTTATGACATTGTGAAAAACATGAGCACTAAATCAAGGATAAAATCATGTTTTGAGCCACATTGGGATATGGGATACTATGAGGAAGGTTTAAAGTATATTATTTATTTAAATATCTCTTAATTATAATTTGAGAAACCCCATCAAAAGATTTGGCTTAGTTAGTTATGTTCTTATGCATTTTCTTAAGTTTTCTTGACTAATGCTTGATCTAACTCACTTTGGATTCCATATCTACACACACACACATACATGTGTGTGTGTGTGAGAGAGAGAGAGAGAAAGAGTGAGAGAGAGAGAGAGAGAGAGAGAGAGAGAGAGAGAGAGAGAGAGAGAGAGAGTAAATATAAATATACATATATATATATATATATATATATATATATATATAAATATATATGTATGTATATGTGTGTCTATAAAAAAAATATCCACATATATAGATAGGTCACACGGTCATTGATAACACATATATGGATAGATATAACATCACCCATAGATAGATAGATAGATAGAATAGATAAACAAATAAATATATTAAAAAATAGAGGTAAAGTTAATTGCTTCAATTTAATTGAGTTATATATAATATATCAAATATGTAATATGATGCATCTATCCTCTAGTCTTGATTGAGTCCCTTTCTCTTTAGTGTAGATAAAATATTTTTGCTTATTTACAAAAAAACTTACTATAAAAACAAAATAATAACATGAAAGCAAAAAAATATTGAAAATGCCTTTTTTAGTGGTTGAATTATAAATTACATATGATAATGCTTGAAAATAATCCCATTAAAATTATTATAGAGCATTTCTCCATTTAATGTGCATAAATTTTATTCACTAGTCTCTAAAATATCATGAATTGCATAAGGTTCCATAAAGTGATTTTAGAGATTCCTTAGATTTTTATCATACATTGAATAATAAATCAAGACATGTACACCCTGTCATAAAATTATCCCTATTATATGTTTATCATTCCATGGATAATGTATGGCCTTATCCATGCCATAGATCCATTTATAAATAATGTGCCTCTCATTTAGTTTGATAAGTTCCTCCAATAAATCATCCAACCAATCCTTACCATCAAGCTGTATAACATGTATAATCTTCAAGGAAGGTAGAAAAAATTACATTGGACATACTTTCATTCCAAAAAAAAACTAAAATAGTGTAGACTTATTCAATCTCTTTTATATGGTCATGTATGATTACAATACTAAACAGAATCTATCATCCTAGTCTTTTCACCCCATTTTTAATTTGTTTTCCAATGTTTGACCATGAATTTTATTAAAATATTTGATTAAAACATTTTCTTAAGACTATTATTCTTTTGGTTTTATGGTGCCCTAAAATGAATTATGCAAAATTATGTGGTTTTATTGGTCCAATCCTAGTCATATGAAGGGTTGTTCCACCTGAATTAGGTTGAGTGGAAGAGCTACTAATATCTACTTTCCTAAAAATAGAGCACATGTTTGGCATTTTTTTAGCCATGCATAGGCATATTTGAAAAGGATAAGCTAATAAAAGCCTTATATCATTACCTTTGCTATTTTTTTTCTTAGATTAAAATGGCCTCCTATAGGTCAATCATGGAATTGCTCCAAGAGATTTGTCACTTGATTCTCATTAATGCACCTAAGAAGTACCCCATTGAGGTCCTTTCTAAAAATAATACCATCAACTAATATATGGGGTATGGATTGAAGCCTAAAATACCTTCTTTTTTCTCTATCTAAACCTTGGGGGAATTCTCCTATCATCAATAAATATGTCATATCTTAGAGCCAAATATTATGAAGTAGAGGTGCATCTATTTGTGAGTTGTCTTGTGTCACCAAAACAACTTATTTGTCTTCTTTAAGGTCATATACCATATACTCACATAAGCATTTGCATCTTCCCATCTTGGTGACATTGATTTCCATATCATACTCCATGACCTTGGTAATCCAACCTGCTCTTTTCTCATTCAAATCCTTGTTGACAATAAAATCCCTCACTCCAAGATGAGACACCATAATATGAACCATACCATTGAAAATCATTGGTCTAAACTTTTTGAGGCTCCTCAAATCTGCAAGAACCTACTTTTCTATTAAATTATATCTTAACTCATATCCCTCTATCCCTTGACTAAAAATATAATTGGTTGCTCAAGTTTTTCACCATTCTTCTACATCAACATAGATGATATGTTGTCAATATTGGCAAAGGTGTATAATTCCTTTGAGAAATTATGATTCATGAGTGAGGTTCCATGGGCAATGAATTTTTTAATGGCCTCAAATTTTTCCTTACCTTTAGTTAACCAAGAAAACATTTAGATCTTCTTCAACATAATGGTGATGGGTTTTACCAGGTTTACAAAACTAGGTATAAACCTTCTCAAAAAGTTTATCTTTCTAAGGAAGTTATGTATTCATTTCTTGTGCTTGGGTAGTGATGGTGCTAATATAGCATTTATTTTATTAGGGTTAATGGATAATCCCTCATTTTAGATAATATGACCCAAAAGTTTGACTTTATGAATGAAAAACACACATTTCTTGGGATTTAAAGAGATCCCATACTCTACATCTTTGGAATATCAAACTTAAATGGTCCATGTGCTCACTAGCCTTCTTGGATAGAATTATGATGTCATCCAATTAAATTAGTACCATCTAATTTGAAAACCATTGTAAATCCATATCCATGGATCTTTGGAATTTTGCCCCATCATTTGATAATCTAAACTGCATATTTTGATAAGCATATGTTCCCCACTTTGTGGTGAAGTTAGTCTTATACTAATCTTCCTCTCTCACTAGTACCTGGTTGTAACTTGAATACCCATCCAAAAGGAAAATTTTTTTATAAACCAACAACTATTTAAAGGAGTTTCTCCATGGATGGTAAGGGTAGTGATATTTCAAAGAGGCCCTATTTAGTTCCCTAAAATCATCACATAATCTAGTTTCCCCACTCTTCTTCCTCATAGGTACCAAATTGGCTACCCATGAGGAGTGATTAATGTGAAAGATGATATTTGATTCAATTAATTTGACCAATTCTTTCCTCATAATCTCTTCAATTTTGGGTTTTATAGGCCTCTGCTTCTGCCTAATAGGCTTGGCATTAGCCTCTAGTTCTATAGTGTGTTGGGATAGCTTGGGATCAAAGCCTCTCAAGTCACTATATTCCCAAGAAAAAATGTTTGCATATTATTTACAAAATTCTATGAAATCATGTCTCTCAACTTTAGTGCTTACCTTCCTAAGCTTGAGGAGTCTATCTTTAAAGATAAGGACTCTTTCATTGTTTTCTTCACTAGTTGACATTACTACCTTGTCTTTTCTCATATGATATCCATCAAGAAAAAGACCTTCAAGGGTGATAAGCCATTTATGAAGCTTATTGGATCTCAATTTAACTATTTACTCTTCATATTGACGCTGGAAGTTTTCTTGGTTCAATGAAGAGAATTCTTCTTCCTGTTAAAAGAAACAAGCAATTTTCTTTTCATTCTCAAAGACCTACTAATGAGCTTCATTATCTGGAACTAATGGTCTCACCACCACTTTGATATGTGGCTACACCTTAGTCTTTTTCAACTTATTTAAGACATCAAATTGTTATCTCATTGTTTTCAGCCTTTCAGTATGTCTATTTTTGTTCCTTGGCACTGTTTGGATGTTAAAAGCATAAAAATATTCAATTATGTCCCATGCTTTAGTTTGTAAGACTTCATTAAAAGGGTTCTTAGTGATATTATGGCCAATAACTTGATACACTATTAGTTCACTATCCCCATAAACTTAAACCTTCTTGATTACTCTATTCTTATCCCATTGAAGTCCATGGATAAAGCCCTTATATTCTACTACAGTGTAAGATCAACTAAATTGGAATATGTAAGAAGAGAAATATTTGTCGTTTGAGGGGGATACTAGCATTGCACTTGTACCCACTCCATGTTTACTCTTTAAACCATCAAAGAACAATTTCCATAAGACACTAGGATCTTCTTGAGGTTTAATGAAGGATGCCATCGACTAATTCTCTTCATGTAAGTAGTAGACACCCATGTCCCTCTCTTAGACTCCTTCCAAGGGATCAAGTAAATAATTATCATTCTATAGTTCATCCAAGAACTTGTCTAGTATCTCCTTAGACTTAGTGTTTAATTATTGACCAACCATATGTTCATATTCATCAATAGTGGTTAAATTAAGGTTTATGTTATCTATCCTATGAGGCTCTATGTGTAATTGTGTAATGGGCTCAACCTTAATATATAACTTGGTTCTATATCTTGTTCAGATTGCCATGTATGACTAGTTTATTTCCATATAACATCTAATCTTTATAGTGAATTATCTAGATAGGCATAAGGAAAAACATAGAGGTTCATCTAGGATAAACACATATTGAGCAATTGAGACATTAGGACAAGCATGCAGGGCCAAGTTGAGGTCCTTATTGATACCAGATGACTTGGTGGAAGAACCATCACATTACAACACTCCTTTAAATTAGGGATCATAATTTAGACCAAGCTAGTCTGCTATAGACTTTGGAATTACTAAGGTTCTATCCCCACTATCTAATAAGAAATTTTTCATTAAATATTCACCAATTATTAATAAAATGTATAAGGGAGGAGGTTTGACCACCTTACCTAGTTTTCCATCACTAGGTCCGTTAGCTGCATTGGTGAGAAGCACATTCTCCTTAATTTATGGTTTTTTATAAACATAGATTCTTGATAACTCTTATTAGAGGATGTCTACCTAACCAAATATGGAGAGAATATACCACATTGGCACACTCACATTATACCTTTTAATTTTCTCCACAATGTTGATGGGTGAACTACTAACCTTTGGTTGTGCTTTAAGAGCCACAATTGCACCTTGAGTTTGTGAATTTTAGGCAACAAAGACATTCACCTAATTTTGATTAATTTGAGCTATTGGAATAACAATAGGTCTAATTGGCTTTGAAATTGAATGATTAATTATAGGAAGCTCTTTGACTACTTCCTAGTTACCATCCATGTTCTTTCATTTGAACCTTGTACTTGATGACATTAGATTGTATGCCTAGCTAGAACTATCTTATTAATTGATTTTATAACACTCATATTTCTCATATTTTACCATTGTATCAACCAAATGGCTTGGTCCTTGATTAGGGATTTGACCTTGTTGAGGCTCTTTTGGTGTTTTCATCATGAGCACCTATTTGTTCTAAGCCAGAAGATCTTGGTTGTACCCATAATTTGTAGCCTACTACCATTGATCATTGAAAGCTTAATTAAAGTCAATAAATGGGATAATGGATTGCCAAAAATATTTATTCCAAGGAATTATAACCTTATCTTCGTGAGTAAAATTATTTTGAATAGAAACCAAGGTATTGGAAGTGCTTACAATATTTGAACTATAGTTGTTGTGTCTATTATAGCTAGGCTACCCTTGTCCCTATCCTTGACCTTAACCTTGGCCTTGGAAGTTTCCTTTATAGGGTGGCCTATTTTCTTGATAATATTTATATTGAGGTTGATATGAGGCTTGGTAAGGCCTATTGAAGGCTTGTTTCCTCTTAACATTTACTAGATCATTTCCCAAAGATTAGAACATGCTCTTATGCTATTGAAAGTTCTTTTGTTCTTGGGAATCACTAGATACACTAGTGGAATCCCTTTATTTATTAGGTAAGGGTATAGAAAAAATTATAATAATAGGAGGAATGACATCAAGGGGAAGAATATAAATATAGGGTGGTCTTATTTTAGGGAACAAAGACATTGGTGGTCTAGTTGTAAGTTTGCTAACCTACACAAGATAATTTTCTACTCTAATTATGACCTCATATGCATTTGGAAATGTGTTCCCTCCAATATAATACATCATTACTACAATGTCACTATTTAAGGCCTTTAAATACTATAGGAAGTCAAAATTAAGGGTAGGCCTAATATATACTAGGATTCTATCCCAAGTCTTTTGGAATCTTGTATTGAAGTCTTTCATGACTTCATGAGGGGATATTTTTATTGTGGTTAACTACTCTACAAGTGACAAATGGTCACTTTTATATTCAAATATATTACACAATACATCCCTTAATTGATCCCATGATTTAATAGAGTTAACATCAAGGCTTATATACCAATATAGGGATTTACCTTTTGAAAGAGATGGATAATAATCTAATTGTTACATTTTCTTCATTGATATCATGAATGTTGTAGAATTTAGCTATATCCATGAGGTGTTTAGAAGGGGTTATAGCTTGTTCTCCAATAAAATAAGGGACACTTTTAAGAGATGTTATCTAAATAGGATCATATTAAGGGAGGTCTAGAGGACTTTGGACATTAAAATCCACAAAGGGAAAACTCTAGGGGTTACCATGTCTATTGAAGGGTTTAACAAAGTTTTTCTTATAGGGGTAGGCCTTGAAATTGAAATAGGAAAAAAATTGCCTTTATATGGGTGTGTATTAGAAAACCTTAACCTTTTGAATGAATTTAAAGGTAACTCAACAAATTTAAAGGGAATACCTCTAAAAGCTGACCTTGTTTTCACCTTTGGAATGAGATGTAGTCACTACTATGCTACAATAATGTTGGATCTTGTTTTGGAGTCACTAGATGTTATTTATTGGAAGCTATAACTTCTGAAAGTTGATCAAAATAGAATCAAACATTGACCAATATTTTTTGAACTATATATCAGGCATGCTATAGTTATTATAGACATATATTACACCCTATCTAAGTAAAGGATTGTTCAGGTCCTCTACTCAACTCTATTCTAACATGGTAATGACTCTAGGCTATGGGTTACCTAATCTTAGATAAAACCTCTAGGATTTTTAATGAGATTATCTCCTCTGATGTATCACTTATCTCATTTCCACTAAAACCTACTAGTTTATAGGGTGAAAAGGGGGAGAGAGATAACTAAAAGGGAAATATAAGCTAATGGTGGTGATGCACCTAAATTTATTGGTATTCTACTCTATTTAAACTTTTAAGAAACACTAATGAGATAAGTAAAATTTCAAATATACAATTCCAAATGTTTGTTACGCATCAATATTTCATGTAGAGGTTCACCAAGTGATCAAAAACTAAGGGAAGTGATGGAGAGGCCTGACTAAAATCAATAACCAATCAATGTATCCACATACTAAATTCAATCAAATGACATTAAACATTAAACATGACCTTCATAATAAGGTAAACTAATAGCTAAGTGAGACCAAGACTTGACAAGGGAGAGATTTCTACCACATATGAAAATAAAAATGACATTAACACACTATACCAAAATAGTGAAACCTAAAATAGTCTTTTATTCATCTCAAGAGGATATAAAGCTCAATCTTGGCAGAGTCTAGTCATACCTAAGAGAGGGATCCTTTAAATATTTGACCTTTTCTCACCATTGATCTTCCTTGGTATGATTAAACATGTACCATTGATATTTTTGAGCCCACTAGCCTTATAAATTGATGTGCACTATTAGATCTCTGCATAGGCACTTGAGATCTTAACGCATGTCATTTCCATGTCCATGTTGAATTTTTGACTTGATGCTCACCATTGATCTTTGATTTACAATTAAATATGCTCTGTTGGATCTTTGGGGCCCACTAACATCATATATTTCCCACTCACCATTGAATCTTGACCTTAGCTCCCAAGATTTGGACACTTGTCACTCTCACATTAAACCTAAGAATATTTGAATTTAAATAACTATTTGTCAAGGATTAATATTGATGTCTATGTGAACATCTATTTCTATTTTTTTAACTTTAAATGCTTGTAACTTGAGATAAAAAAATCATCAAGTCATGAATAAATTCATGTCTATGTGATATTTTAGCCTTGAGAGGCTTTCTATGGATACTTATTAATTGCACAATCAAGCTAACTAGTCCATTCCTACATGATGTACTATTATGGTTTTGGATCTCTAAACTTGAAAAAGAAACTATTGTATATTTTATAAGGCTTCAATGGATTTATAAAAAAATTTAAAACCTGATTCATGCTCTTGAATTCTTGAAACACCATGAAAACTTTCTAGTCTTCTTTACTTTACAACTTAGACCTATTTCAAGACTTACTTCTCAAAGGTCAATAAAACACACTTTAAGCTTGCTTAAAGTGTTTTAAAATATTTGAAAGTGATATTTGATCTTCTAATCAGTATTAAACTCTATTCAAATAATCATTCCAAACCAAGACATTTAAAAACTAATCCATCCAGGAAAATTTATGTATGTGGGCCAAAACTAGCCAATAGTTCCTAATCCATCAACAATTCAATTTTTGGGTTTATCAACCTTTGATTTTACTAGATAAGTTTGGACCCTTTCACCAAGTATATGGTGTGTTGGATGACCTTGCATTCATACCCTTTCAAATCATCATAGGTATATGCCATGACCCTGTCATGCCTATTGTAGAAAGAAATCAATCACTCATTATCCTTTAGGGAAACTTATTTTCCTAATTTCAATTCCCTGCCTTCTCTGACATCAAACTTATATTAGTCAATTTTATATATGATAAAATTTCATTTATCATTCCTCAAATCATAAAAATTGAAAAGGTTCTCCAGGGTGATCAACCTTTTTAGTATCTTATTATATTTCAATTGCAAGATCTGATCTCCATAGGCTTATTCAATTTTTGGCTACAACTATTCCATAAATTTGCATGATTATTTGATAAACATAATAATTTTGGTATCACTTTCAAACATTTTCTAGTTTTGGTTAATTTTGGGAATGGTAGGTTTGATGCTCACTCACACTACTTGCAGGTAGTTTAAAAGAATTTCAATGCTTTTTTGACTCCCTAAAATGGCTATTTATTTAATCAAGGCATAGGGGTAACATGTTTAACATTATGATATCATGGTCTAACTATATCCCCATTCAACATTTGTTTCTTCTTATCTATATGTAACTAATTATCAACTCTCAAGTTGCCACTAACTCATTCCATTCACTAACATCTTCATGATTTTAAATGTAGTATCCCCAATTATTGCCAATCCTTTACCTTAATTATGTAAATTAATTTTAGGCATCTTTTTAAGTCTTATTACATCTCAAAATTTGAAAAAAAGACTCAAATTAAAGACCTTTTCATTGGATATATAAACTAGTTCTTCTTGAGTCTTGATTACACCAATCCACCTCATTAGTGTATCCAAGATATATAGTGTATAGATAAATATTATATTGATTATTTACCTTCATGTGGTTGGAACTATTATTAAATAATTCCATATTCTTCAAGCAAAGAGAATCTAAAATTTTAAGTACTTAGTGTTTCTTCACTCCTGAATGGTAGTGAAAATGCACTTTCAAGTGGATTTTTAAGTAATGGTGGTGTGATAATGTGTAATTTTGCCTATATAGACGAGATACAAGTTATATATAATCAAGTGGAGGTCTTTGAGGTATAAATAGAAGTTGGATCTCAAGAATTTTCCTATTCAATGCCAAAAAATTACATTCTAGGACCCCTCACTACAACTTGTCCAACAAATTATTCTGAAAGGTTCCACTTGAGTGATATATGATTTGATTATAGGTCTTAAAGATGAAAAGTGTTCGTTTTTTAATGGAAATGACTTACAAATTTTGTTTTACATGTGTTTGAACTTAGGCTAAAAAATTATATTTTTTATATTGGGAAATGTGTTATTAAGGCTAAAATAGGTGGTGGGTATGCTAATTGGGATTAATGAGAGGCTAATAGCATAGTTTTGGACATTATATACACCACATACATGTTATAAATTCCAATTTTTTTTTGAAATTTATTGAAATGAGAGTTTTACAACCATAACTTAAATTGTGATAGTATTTGTTATCAATGTTTATGCGATCTTAGATGATAGTGAGAATGTAATTTTAGGTGGATTTGATTATCATGGTAGTGTGATCACATTTAATTTTCATATCTATACATGATATATGTTATATATTATCATGTGGAGGTCGTAGAGGTAGACATGGCATTTGGAGCTCAATAAGTTACCTATTCAATGCCAAAAAGTTGCATTTTAGGACCTATCACTACAACTTAACCAATATATTGATATTAAAGGTTACACTTAAGATATATAGGTTGTGAGTATAGGGATTAAATAGGTAGGGTAAGGATCTGATAGTTCAAGGAAATGACCAATGGGTTTCATTTTATGCATGTTTGAACTTAGGAAAAAAATTGTATTTTTCATGTATTGGGAAGGGCATTCTTGAGGTAAGAATGGGTAGTGGGTTTGTTAATCAGGACTAATGGGAGGATAAAAATCTATTAATAAATATTATAATTCCCATTTTACATTTTTTTAGTGATAATATTTGGTTAGGAAGCATTGAAATGAGAGTTTTACAACCACAACTTAAACTTTGACAACATTTGTTGTCAATGTTTTTTGCTCATGAACAGTAGTGAAAATTCACTTTCAAGTGGATTAAAACATTATGGTAGTGTGATCACATTAAATTTTACTATCTAGGTGTGATCAAAGTGATACATTCTCAAGTGGAGGTCTTAGAGGAAGAAATGTCATTTGGAGCTCAAGAAGTTGCATATTCAATGCCAAAAAGTTACATTTTAGGACCTGCCATTCCAACTTATCCAACAGATTGTTCTCAATGGTTAAAAATGAGTGATATATGGTCTAATTATAAGGATTAAATAGGTATGGAAAGGATATTATAGTTCATATAAGTGACTTACATGTTTCATTTTATGCATGTTTGAACTTGGGCCTAAAAACTACATTTTTCTTATATTAGGAAGGGTGTTCTTAAGGTTAGAATGGGTGATGTATCTATCATTAGGCCTAATGGGAGGCTAATAACCTTGTATTTTATTATATACAAAATTTTAACATGTTTTTAGTGTTATTATTTAGTCAAGAAGCATCGAAATCAAAGTTCTACTATTTCTCTAGATTTTCACTAATTGCATTCAAATGAGAAAGAAACTCAGGTTAAGAGGTTATGGGTTTGATGTTACCCAGATTTAGTGTGCACCATATCCAAGCCTTGTGGGAGCTCCTCTTTGGATATGGAGGAAACACCTATAGTAATAATGAAACTTAAACAAGAAAGACATTAGAAGAGACTATGGTGGACTGCCAAGCTACGTGCTCGGTCCCAAAAGCATGAAGCTCCTTAAGGGATGATAGTCCACAATTTAAAGAAAAAATATTGTAAAGGAAGAAATGATAAATGATTAAAGAAATAGAAAAATAGATGGTGTGTACATGTTCCCTATAGTCTATGTATCTCAGAATACTATAGAAGGCTGGCTGAAGGTTCTATCTGGTCTAGATGGGCTGTTTGGATGGCTTTTTGGTTTGCTGGTTTAGAACATAGTCACCAACATCGATGGGTCTACCAAGGTCAGTTTGGTAAATGGTGTTGACGTCAGTTGGGTTGCTGATGTCGGTCAGGGTAGTTAGCCTTGGATGGATATTAGATTATTTTTGGGATGAACAGAGGGGTTTTTGGAAGTTCAGAGGTTGGTGCAGGGTTGCGGGAAGGTGAATGAGGTCTGAGGAAGGGTATAGGTAGAGGATTGGTGTGAAAAGGGGGTGAGAACAAGGGGAAGGCCTTTCAGCCCCTCCATAGAAGAAGTTGAGCCTCTTGATAGTATTTAGAAATATCAATGAAAACTAATTGACAATATATTCTAAAACACTGAAATGAAAACCAGAGTACTTAGCTTTTAATGTGAAGAACCAGAGGTGTCAAAATAGTGATTTCCATTCTGGCTGATGTGATTAGTGTTGTGAGATAATGAAGTGAACATGGATTGCTTCAATTCAGTAGCTCAAGGTCCTCATACAATATTTTAATCTAGTCTATGGAATGATTTGTGTAGAGCTTTGATATCCAAGAGAAGAATAGTCAAGTTTTGGTGCTTGAAATCTCAGAGTGTACATGTGAATGTGAAAAGGTGGTGTCAACTCAATTTTAGAGCTTGGCTTATGTAACTGATGTTGGTGATCCTACTGGTGTCAGCATAGAATTGCCAATGTCAGCTGAGGTTTGACTGATGTCAGTAGAGAAAGAATAGGCAAAAGGGATATTTTTAGATCTTTGCCTATTTCTCCACCTGCCAAGTGCTTTTTCCATTAGAAAATGGTCAAAACAAGGGCTTATGAGGCATGGGAGTTGGTTAGGGAGTTAAGATGGAGTAATAATAGGTCATGGGTAGTTAGGATTTGGAGGACCTAGTCTCAGGCTGACTCATAGGCTAAGAAATGGTCTTAGGGTGAGGTGTCTAGGTGAGGTAATTAATTTAAAATAAGTAGTTTTTAAATTAATAAGGTGTGCAAGTGTGGGTTAGGAGTGTTAACATTTAGAAGGGGACCAAGGGGGGTTGACATGATATTGGTGTCTACATTTGCCCCTTTTTGTCTTGTGGTTTGTTTTGATGAACTGCAAGACAAAAATAGATGTAGGTTACCCCAAGTATGGGATGAGGTATTCCCCTCAAAGTGGGAATTGAGAGAAGGTAATATGAAATCGAGTGCTAATTTGATAGGTAGTGGATGGGTAGGGTGAGGTTGGAGTTTGAATGCTGCAATAGTTGAGATTGTGCGTATACCACTTCACTTGATAGGCAAGTCAAAATGTAGCAAAAAAGGTCAAGGACTAAAATCAAAGTAACCTATCTCTAGCTTATTAGTGGTAGTTGATTGGGTTAAAATGATCAAACCTATAGCTCCAATAGTCAAGGAGGACTAAAATCAAAGTAATTGGTCCCTAGCTTATTAGTGGTAGTTGATTGGGTTAAAATGATCAAAACTATAGCTCTGATGGGCATCATGTTCCAAGTATCCAGGCTAGGATGTGCTCCTGGAAAACACAAAAATGTCATAGATATTGGGGATCAACTTGATCATGATCTAATAATAGGTGTGAGGGGTGTGTACAATTTGCTAACTATTCATGAGGTAGCATACACAATCAAAACAACCAAGGCAAAGTTATCTCGAAAATGGTCATGGTTTGAGGAGATAGTCACAATCTCTAAGGTCATTTGTCAAGTCAGGCTGAGATATAAGTGATCTCGAGTGTTGTTTATTGTGGTTAGGGAGATGTATGTGATCTCTAATGTGCCCCATGAGAATTCTAAGGTGACTGTTATAGTGTTAGGGCTAGTTGTTTGGTCATGATTTTGGGCAGTTTTAAAGAAGACCTATGTTTTTAGGTCACTGACGTCAGTTAGGCCACCGATGTTTGTAAGTAGTTGGAAGGATTTTATGGTCATATCTTTGATGCTAGTTAGAAAACCAATGTCGGTAATATAGAAAGGAATTATTTGTCCAATGTTGGTAAAACATCGATCAATGTCGATGACCTAGGGCACAATTTTGTCGACATCGACGGCCTAACAAACCCAACAAAAGTGGATTGGTGGCCCACAAAAAGTCATTTATGACTGTTGAAGTGTTTAAAAAGAGAGCTCTAATTTTTTGAGTGATAGATACCTCCTATTTTTTGGTGTCAACAGTGCGAAGTGTTAGGGTGTGAGCGCTGAGGAGTGTTGGTGAGTGTTGGAGTGTTTATGAGTTTTTGGGAGCAGTGTGGGCCACTAGTGATTAGATTGAGGAGATGAGGTAGATGGAGATGGTAGACACTAGAGGAGGCCCTATAAAAGGACCACCACCATTAGCACCCATTATACCACCTCGATAATGATGATGAGATGAGGTAGGGTGTGTTCTTTGAATTTTTGATTGGTTTTGAATTTGATGTTATTTTGGTAATTTTTTGATTTTTTTGTGATAGATCAGGGGGGAGGGGTATTAAAAGGGTTGGTAGGTTAGGTAGGGTACTTTAAGTAGCTTTAAGAGTGTTTTGGGGGTTTTTAAGGGTGAATTAGGGAAGCCATAAATTTTAGGGCTCACCCAATTTGGCCCTAGGGCCGAACTAGTCACTAACGTCAGTAGACAAAGTGACTGATGTCAGCAAGTTAGATGCTGATGTCAGTTAGGATAGAGCCATCATCGATACCCTAATCAATGTTAGTTGCCTATTAAAGGTTAAAAATGATAATCTAGAGGGCCTAAGTCATGATGATGCACTCTTGGGTGTGGAAATGGGCTTATAGGTTTGTTTGATTGGAAAGTGTAAGTCAGTTGTTGTGGTTACATGGTGATTTAGTTGAGCTAACCCCAGAAGACCCCATGTCAACTAAGTGCTACCTACATATCCCATGCAAGGGGCCTCAAGCCGATGTAGTTCTCCTAAAAAGGGAAAGTGGAGGGTAGGTTATGGATTGAGTTTGACTAGGTTAGGTCATTGGTTAAAGGTTAGATAGTTTAAAAGATTAAAAATGAGGTAATTTAGGATAGGTAGCGAGCCTAGGGTTTAGGGTAGGCAGTGAGCCTAGTGTTTAGATATTTGGTCCATTAGGTAGATGAATGAATAAATGGCTGAGCTAACCTCAGAAGACCCCATGTCAACTAAGTGCTGCCTACATAGCCCCTATTTTAAGCGCCTCAGGCCAATGTAGTTCTCCTAAAAAAGGAAGAAGAGTCAAAGAGGTTGTTAGTTATTTGCATAACATTTTTTAACATTGTTGCATGTGTGTTGGTTAGATGTAGGCTAGGTAGACATTAACACTGCAAGATCATCTCCCTACATTACTGATGTAGATGTATCAAGACATCACAGGGGATGAGTGGGCACATATAGCTATTGTAGGGCTTGGTAGGTTATGGCAATATTGTTGAGTTGCCAAGGATGTCAATTTAATGGTGGCATTGATCAAGCAATGGGATCATACCACCAACACCTTTCACTTGCCGACTGGAGAGTTGACTATTACAATGGAAGATGTGTACCAGATTTTGTAGTTACTGATACATAGGGTAGAGTTATATGCATGCTCGAGAGAAGAACATGACATTCATATGGTTACATTGTTTGGGTGGCACGCTATTGAGGCAACCTACCATTTGACAAGTTTTGACTATGAGCCTATTTATGCTATTGATGAGGATGAGCATCAACTAGCCATCTTGATGATGATCAACATCACTGTATATGCCCTTCCTAATGTAAAGGGAGGGAGATTCCTAATCTCAATGATCAGGGTTTTGGTAGACATGTTAGGGGAGCAAATAGTTTTTGCATGGGTTCCAGTATTTTTAGCTCAGTTATACAAGGAGTTATGGGGGATCAGCCAGTGGCAGTGGTACAGCTTATGTGTGGGCCACCTCCTGCACTATTGGGCTTACGAGCATATCATGGTTACTTGACCTCTTGGCCTCCCAATAGTGATCTAGGCTAGCTTCAGAGTTGGGTTTAGGCAGTGGTAAGAGGTCATGGCATAGACACATGTGGAGTCTATAATCCAAGATATTGAGTATTATAGGGGGTATTAGATGCCCTAATCCCAATGGATATCATTTGGAGGCCGTACTTATTATATCCAACATTTAGAGATCAGGTAGAGCAGATAGTGGGGGTCTAGAGCTTGCAATGGGTGAAGGGTAGGTGAGCTAGCGAGCTTGAGAGAGTTCTTAATGAGAGAGTGTGGCACCAGTATGGGCTATTACAATATGTGCCACCTACTATCCCATAGTATAAATGCGATGACATTGAGGCACCCCTCCCACTACTAGAGGAGACAGAGTGGCTAGATTTTGAGGAGATACCTGTAGATCTAGGTGTGGTAGATCTAGGGTGTACAATGACCTACTTGGATTGGTGGGTAGGTCACTATACTACAATTTAGAGGGGACCACCTCCCAATCTGTAGGTGGTTAGCATAGAGAGGGATGCCACCATTTAGGTGAGAGATGCAGCATGAGCACAGGTAGTAGTGCTTCAAGGATAGGTGACAATTTTGATAGCATAGGTGGTTACCCTGACAGGGCAGGTTACTACATTGTAGGGGTAGGGTTTTAGAGGGTAGGTTCCTATTCAACTGCCACCACAGTAGCTAGTATAATAGCCAACTCAAACACCACCAGAGCAGCCACTGTAGCCACCAATCTAGTAGCCACCTTAGCAGGCAGTGGAGTAGCTACCTTAGCCACAACCACAAAGTTCTCTACAAGGCATGGTATCAGGATCGATGGGTCCACCATAGACTGTACCTATATCTAGGTACAATATTACATTGGATGAGATCACATATTATGAGGGTGTCATCAGAGAATTTCTATAGATCTAATGATATTTTGAGATGCTAGCTCAGTAGAGATTTGTGTCACGTGCCACTGCCTCTAATTCTTAGAGATGATGATGGTCAGAGGGTGGAAATGATTTGATGTCTTCATGACCACCACCACCACCAAAACCTTGAGGTGTTTGTAGTTGTTGAGGTGTATATATATACCAGCTTGTGTGCTGTTAATGTGAGATGTACATACATTTTGAGAGAGGAACATATATATATATATATATTGTACTACTCCAGATATGTTTGATGTATACCTTCATTTGACAGTTATATATATATGAGATGTTTGAGATATTGACATGTTATGGATGTGACTTTGTGTTATTTTTTTTGGTTATGTTAGTGTTTTTAGAATTTCCCATATGTTTGATGGTACATGCTTGAAATGATGAGTGTATGATGATGTTATAGCCTTTTCCATATTTTGTGATGGTGTATGCTGTAACATAGGTTATATGGTTTTTCATCTTTAGAAATTTTCCATATTGGTGATGGTGTATGCTAAAAATGAAATGATTTTATTTATGCTTTAATAGGTTTCCATATAGGTAATGGTATATGCTTGACATAAATTGTGTTTGGTTGATAGTTTCCATGTGTATTGTTTTCCATAGAAACTAATGTGAATGGACTATGATAATTTATATAACACAAATTGGTATTTATATTAAATAAATCATGATGTTATGTTAGTGGTTAGAAAATGTTTTGGTTATATTTTATCAGAAACATGTGATGTTATTTCTAATAAAATTGAGTTGAATGCTAGGTTCATAACTTTATAGTGAAAATTATGAGATGAAAATATGTGACCATATAATTTTAAGACACTGCATCCTAAAAGATAAACTGGCATGTGATGAAGGTGTATAAGAAGTGAAAGGCATGTTACGCTTTCATTGACAAGGACCATAATGATAGCATAGATAGAGTTTTTGCAAAAATCCTCATTCATGCATTACGTCGTTAACCATTGGTTTTTGTTAGAGAAGTATCCTAATCACTTGATGCTAAGTGAGCTCAAAATCCCTTGGGTATTTTGGGGTAATAGGTGTGATTATGTGATATGTGAGGATAGCGTAACCCTTTTTAGTAGGGATAACTTTGCCCCTTTTATAGGTGACCCTGAGAATGACTATAGGCCAGTCCATGACTTAATAGTTTGTCAGTCAATTTTTTTTGGGTAGACTGATCAATGCAGGAAGTCTACTTGGGGATGTTGTTTTTGTTTTTTGGTCATGTGAAGCTAGTTGATGCGGGAAGCTTCTGAGAGGGTGCTATTTTTGTATCAAAATTTGGTCATATCCATCCTTTGAGGGAGTGGTATATATTTTGCTTTGTATGTTTGGATTTCTTTGAATAGCTATTCTTTAAGGGAGTAGTCTCTTAATTACAATAATAATGCAGCTATCCTTCAAGGGAGCAGTCTACATTTATAATTTATGACCTTTTAATATTTTGTTAGGCATCCTAGTTTTATGTTTTTTTTGTTAACTAAACTTTTAGTCATGGACTAGACTATAGAGGTTTAGTGGTTTCCCTTTTATTAGGACAAAGTGTCAATGCTTAAAAAAGGGTTAACTAATTTTTGGAGGGAAAAAGGGTTGAAAAGAATAGGAATGAGGATGACGGGGGTTGCTCAAGGGATGAGCTCAAGTTAAACATCAAGTGAATGATTACTTGGTTAATAGTAGAATGGTCACAGATGCAAGGCATTAAGGGGCTCAAGTTCTAGCTGACCTTCAAGAGAAGATAGACGATAAGTGCTTGATCCATACTTGTGCATTATTATATAAGGTTTGAGCCAATTAGGAGCAAACTTGCCTCATTTGCTTCTTTCCATATTGGTCATGTGTTGGTTTTCTTTAAGGATGAGATCTCTGATTTCAAAATATCGCTCTATCAGATTTTTGTTGTAGGCACGCTTGATGCGATCTTGGTAGATATGAAGATGATTAAGAGTGGCAAGATGACATTTGTCGACTAACTCGAGTTATGTTAATTGATCTTGGTGAAAGTCATTGTTAGAGAGTATGTTAAGTAAGGAGATGTGAAGAGAAGGTATTTGTACTTCAAGAGGCAAGACGGCCTCAGTTCCATACACTAAGGAAAAAGGTGTAGCACCCATAGGGGTTCAGATGCTAGTGTGGTAGGCCCATAAAGTGAAGGGAATGTGAGTGTGCCAATCCCTTCCAGTGTTGTTGACTACCTTCATTAGGATTTTAGTTAGGATTTTGTTAGAAGCTTCTACCTATCCATTTACTTGTGGATAATAAGCTGAGGAGAAGCTAAGTTTGATGCCAAACACATTGCAAAGGCTTTAGATGGTTTTATTTTTGAAATATTTACCATTATCAGTGATTATCTTGTGAGGTACACTAAAATGATAGATGATGTGGTGGTTAATGAAGTCAATGATTTTGTCAACTTTAGTGGAGATGAGGGGAACAACTTCCACCCATTTAGTGAAATATTTAGTCACTCTGATAATAAACTAATGTCAAAGAGATGAATGAGGGTTAATCTCACTAATTAGATCTAAGCCCCATTGTGAAAAGTGCCAAAAATCTTTAGCAACTTGTAAAATGTGGCTAGGGACATGAAGTAAGTTAGCATGTTGTTGGCATTTGATACAATGCCAAACATAGTCACTGTAGTTTTGGTTAAGAGTGGCCCAATAATAGCCCAAGTGGAGGATGCACTTTGCAACCGAGTTACCACTGAAATGTCCTCCAAAAATCCCATCATGGACTTGTTTGATGGCATGAGATGTCTCAGTGGTGGTTAGGCATCAGAGAAGGAGGTTGTTGAAACCCCGTTTGTAGAGAAGACCCCCTAGCATGGTGTATCAATTAGTACTCTTGATAAAAGCCCATTGTCCATTACTATAGAGGTTAAGAGGAATGATAGAATAAGTCAAGTAGTCAACAAGTTATTTATACCAAACATCATGTGGACTAGAGTTGATATTGCCAACAAAGTTGATGTCAGTTGAGATATATGAGGGCAATGCCAAATGATGTACCATGACATAGATTCTTGAGGAAGTAGATGAAGATGGGATGTGTGAGGCGAGAGAGGCCATTGTGTTGGAAAACTTATTTGTAGAGTGAGGAATAGTTTTCAAGAGATAACGGTCGGAAGACCCTAACAATGTGTCAACATAGTGTTTATATCATTGCAAAATTTTATTTTTATAAAGATATGAATCATTAATCTGATTAATGACTAGTTGCAAGTCACCAAAGATATTGATTGTCTTAATGCCCAAGAAAATGGTAGTTTGAAGCCCCAAAATTAAGGCTTCATACTCAGCCATGTTATTGGTGCATTCAAAGTCAAGATTGAAGGATAGAGGCATGGGCTCACCCTCATGAGGGATGAGAATGACCCCTACATCCCCATCAAGTTGACATTTAGATCCATCAAAGAAAATTATCATTTGATAGGGGATGTCATCAATGGACAGCATGGTGATAGACTCATTAGGAAATTCATAGTTAGAGGGTTAGTTATCAGGTAAAGGGGCATCTGCTAGTTGGTTAGTGATCATTTGGTGAAGTTGTTTCACCATGGAGTCACAAATTGCCCCCAAAGATGTTGGTTGAGATGTGCCCAAGATAGAAATCTTGGGCTTTGGTGGTGAAGAGGGCTTGGCAAATAGATATGTCTAAGGGGTAGAAACCTACTCTTTTCCTTTATCCATTAGGGTTTGGGACCTGGTGGCCACATTAATAGTGTTGATTTCAAATAAAGGGGGAGAAGGTGGTAGAGGGATCATAATCGTGTTTTGGGATCTCAATTCAAGTGAGGAGGTTTGGGAGGCATGGGATGTTATCGGTAGTTTGTTAAAAAGGTGGTCAAGAAAATCCTCAATGAGAAGGGTGTCCTTTTCCAGGTGTTGGTGAATAACAACCTTAAGGGCGTAGTAACTCTCAGTATCATGCCCAAGTGTGTGATGATACAAGTAGATTTGAGTGTCATCAAACTAAGATGGTTTTGATCTGAGAGGTCAGTATGGCTTAATGGGTAGGAGAATGATGTTAGAATAATGTAATAATTGGTGTAATAATGAAGCATAGGAACCCACTAATGGGTCTACACTCATTGTTGCAGTAGGGCTTGACAACTTTTGTTTAGGAGTTGTAGGGGGAGTTTTTCATACCACCCTTTTGGTTGGTGGTGTGGCCACATGCGTAGATGGCACTTTCTTAATGAGAGGTGTTGAATTTCTTGGAGGAAATATGTTTTTGATGGGTAGAGGGAGTAATGGAGGTAGTTTGTCTTTGTGAGGTGTTGAAATAGGGAGCACTCCTATTAAAGTGGAAAGATGTGGACCCAAGATAGAGGGAAATGGTGAAGGTGGGGGAGGAATAACCTGACGTGGTTTAGCATCCTCCTTTAGTATGGTGTATGGACCACTACTGTGTGGGGTGAGGTTCAAATCTAACTTCACTTGTGGGTGAGTTAGGTTTGATACAGGGCAAACACTGAGAGATCAAATCTATTTTAGCATGGTGGATGCTTGTGAGGGTTTGGATTCAAATGTGGAAGGCTGAGCTTCTGATGATTTAGAAGTGGAAACCTGATCCTCATCAAAGATTTTGGGGTAAATCATTGCAGAAGGGTTGGCAATATAAGGTGAAGTGAGATGTGTAGGATAAGGAGTCCTAAGTCACTCCCATAATGCCTCATACTCTAGGTTCTTAGAATGGAGGAATCCTAAGTTTTCTACCAATTGAGAGAAGGGTTTAGATGACATGGCATGAGGCCTTACAGTTAGTCCTTTAGAGGAGTTGGGTGATTATGAGAGAAAAAATGTCTTGGACGTAGCGATCACGGGCCAAAGGTAAGACAAAACCATCACTGGATCTTCCTCGGTTGAAGTGGGTGAGGTGGTGAATTCTTCTCTCAACAGAGAATGGATTGGAGAATTTGGCTCTTCAAGTTAATAGAGCGTAGGGATGATCATGCCTTCCACATGTGGTCTAGGAGCATGGAAAGTATGATCCTCCATTGGTAATAAGAAGGATAAGGGCAGGGCCACTGGTGTTGGTACCGTTAAAGTATCCTCCAATATGGGAGAGGTCAAAGTAGACTCTCCTACGTGTGAAAGGGGGGTGGATGGAGGACTATCCTCCATTAGTGGAGGAAAAATAGGAGAGGAAGGCTACTCTAAAGGGTAAAGTAGAGGGATGATGGCCCCTTCTTCATGAGGGTGTGGGATATGAATGGTAAATTATTCTAATGGTAGAAGAAGAGGGAAGGAGGGGGAAAGACAGATAGGTAATACATGATCCTCATGAGGTAGAAGAATGGGTAGAGGAGGTGTTTGATGTCATGGGGGTGGTACAAGTGAAATGGGTTCATCCACGCGAGGAAGAGGGTGAGGCAAAGGGAGTCTTTGTTGCATGGGGGTGGTATGGGTAAAATAGGCTCTTCTACCTATGGTGGAGAATTGGGTTGACTAACTTCTTCAAATTGTGGGAGAGGTTAGATAGGAATGAAAGGAAAGACTATGTTGATCGTGTGTATGTTGCATCCTTGAGGGTTATCAACCATGGTCTGAACATTGTTCTAATTTGCAGAATGATAAGGAAATGGTTACCTAAAGACATCCATGTTTTGGTTGGCTAGTGCATTAGGGTTATCCAAAATAAGGTCCCCTTTGTCTTACATGTCTTGAACAATGTTTTTTAGGGTTTTACAATTATCTGTGTCATGACCCTTGACATGATGATAGTTTCAAAAGTCATTTTCCCTATACCATGCAAGGATGGCTCATGAGGGGTCAAATTAGATAGGTGGTTGGATTTGAGGGAAGTTGAGGACTCCGTGCTTTACTAATTTATCTAATATGGAAGCATATGATTCTCCTATTAGAGTGTATCATCATTGTTTATATCATTGTTGGAATTGTCTAGTGATGTTTTGCACAGTGGAGGGCTCAGATTGGTTGGTTGTGGTAGAAGATGGTGACCTAAGGACCATAGCATTCACTGATCCCTTAGACTTGGGGTGGGAAGAAGAAGGTTTGGAAGAAGAAGGGTCATTAGGTCTTGTGTTGGTATTTTGTTATGCAATTTGACCTTGTCTTCTTTGATTACGCAGAGTTCAAGCTTTTGGGCCATAGTGAAAGCTTCATCGAATGTGAAGAAAGTTTGAACCCATAGAGTGGATGAGATGTGTTTGGCACATGCTCTTAATAAGAGCTCAACAAGCTCAGGTTGAGGTAGTGAGAAGGAGAGTTGGTTGATCAAAACTCTCCAATGGGTGACAAATTTTGCTATTGCTTCATCTTCAAATTGTCTAATGGAATAAAGTTTTATGATGGAGACCCTCTTGGTAATATTGATTGAGAAATGATTGAGGAATAACTAAGTGAGTTGAATGAAGGTGAAGAGAGAATGATTGGTAATGGAGCTATACTAGTCAAGGGTAGCACCAAAAAGTGACATAAGGAATGTTCAAAGCAATAACACATCATCATGCACTATGAGGTAGCAAGCGTGTCTAAACGCTTGTAGATGTTGTTGTGGGTCCTCTTTACTCTAAAAGCAAGTAAATTTTGGGAGTTCCCACTAGCTAGGCTATGGTCGAATAGGAACTGAAGGGTGGATAAGTTCATTGCAGATTTGTTCATACAAAAGAACACTCCTCAAACTTGAAATAGATGTCTCAAAGTTGGACATCTTATCCATCAGCATCTTAATTAGATTAGTAGATGGATTGGCATGAGGGGCACCCCCTAAGTTATAGGGTACTTGGAAGGTGTTGGAAGGGGCATATGACATACTTGGTTGCATTTGTGTAGGTTCAACATACTGATAGTTCATCATAAGGGCCGATGTCGAGGCCAAGTGGGCTTATGCTGGGAAGTTGGAGGGCACAAGTTGACTAGATGCCACCAAGGGTAGTTGAATGGTGATAACACTAGTTAAAGGATAAGTGGTCACTCTCATGTTTATAGGTGTAAGAGGGGATGGGATAGGCACAATAAAGTTCTAGAAAGGTGTCAAACTTAGTTGAATTGTTTGTGTTTGAGGGGGTACAAAAACCCCGATGGAGGTAGGGCAAGAAAGGATAGAAGGGGAGGCCAAATCTTGAACATTGGCCATGGTTGGGTTACTAGTCAAAGTAGTGGCCTGAGTGACTATAGGTTGTGTAGTGGATACTATTGATATCATTGCCGCTTCAACCAAAGAATTTGGCATCCCATAAATAGGGTTACTTAAAGGATCTCACATTTGGCTTCTAGCGAGATAATGTTGGAGAGCCTTGACATTGTGGTTAAGGAATCTCTCAAAATCTTGATCCCCTTCGGGAAAAATAAGAGGTTGATAAGGGATAGGTTGGATAGGAGTATGCTCGGTGTCTGAAGTATACTCCATTAGATGACTTGGCATGAATTGCGAAGGTGGGAGTGGCTATTGACTCGCATGGTCAACATGGAATTTGGCTTGACTGTGTGTTAGGACCATCCAAGGTGAAAGGGGTTCAAGTTCCAAAAATTATGTGTTTTAGTTTCAAAAAACTAGAATTTGTGTTAAATAGCAAGAAATTTGGGTTTTAAGCTTGTTGTTTGGAATTTTTTTTTAAATTTATTTACTGATAGTGACCGATGTCAGTTGTTTAACTGATATCAGTTAAAAAATGTTACTGATGTCTATCATTTAACTAATGTCAGTGAAGGTTTGGGTACTGACATCGATGGAGAAACTGATGTCAGTTTTTGTGTAATTCTTGAAACATAGAAGATTGATAGTTTTTGGAAGAAGATATTCTGAGTTGTTTTGGACTTTAGAATGGTACAACCTTACCAGCTCAAACACTCAGATAAAACTAGTAGAATAGATGATTAGGCAAGCAACCTCTAAAATGCTAGATTCTTAGGAATGGGTTCTTAAGAGAATGTGTTGAGAGTTGGGCTTGTAGAACAGTTCCTAGAGATGAAGTCTATGGCTGGTTTCAAGTTGTGTTATGGTGCTCAAAGATATTTGTGTGAGGGTCAGTACGTGGCCTAGTGCTAGGGCTTGCTCCCTTCACTTCACAAACCCAAAGCTAAGCTAGGCCACTTAGCCAAAATATACCTTTGCTATAGTTTATACTCTGCCAGAGAATAGAGTGGGTCCTCCACTTGGTGGTGAAATCCAAGTAGGATCGCTAGGTGGGGTAAGGTATCCGCTAGGTGATGAAATCCTAGATGGGCCTTGTCTCAAGTAAGTTTATGTGTTTGATTTGAAGTGATTGCGGTTTGGTTGTGTCACACTCATGTACTATGATTCATTCATAATGATTTAATTACTAAGTGGGCTAAGTGTGCATTTAAGCAAGAATGAAATGCAGTAGTTTTTAACCCAAATCGAAATATGTTATTCAAATGCAAACAAATGGAGAAGAGGTAAAGAGTATGAGTTTTTCACTACTCTATGACATGCAAGAAGTAACAAGAAGAAAAAGAGATGTTATTTTTAATCTCTATTAATGATTTCCTTTTGAAATAAAAAGATAGAAGAGGGGATGCAAGAAGTGAATATTTTTCTAATGCATCTACATGAAAATTTGATTTTTAAAAGAAGAAGAATGAACCCAAGGAAAAATCCAAGGGTCCCACCGGGCATGCCAAAATGTTTCTCTAGATTTTCACTAATTACATTCAAATAAGAAAGAAACTAAGGTTAAGAGGTTATGGGTTTGATGTTACCCAAATTTAGTGCACACCATATCCAAGCCTTGTGGGAGCTCCTCTTTGGCTGTGGAGGAAACACCTACAATAAGAATCAAACTTAAACAACAAAGACATTAGAAGAGACTATGGCGGACTGCCAAGCTATGCACTCAGTCCTGGAAGTGTGAAGCTCCTTAAGGGATGACAGTCCACTATTTAAAGAAAAAGTATTGTAAAAGAAGAAATGATAAATGATTAAATAAATAGAAAAGTAGATGGTGGGTACCTATTCCCTATAGTCTGTGTATCTCAAAATGCTACAAAAGGCTGGCTAAAGGTTCTGTCTAGTCTAGATGGGCTGTTTGGATGGCTTTCTTGTTTGCTGGTTCAAAACATAGTCACCGACATCGGTGGGTCTATCAAGGTCGGTCTGGTAAATGGTGCTGACATCAGTTGGGTTGCTGATGTCGGTCAAGGTAGTTGGCCTTGGATAGCTTTTATATTATTTTTTGGATAAATAGAAGGGTTTTTGGAAGTTCAGAGGTTGGTGCAGGATTGACAAAAGGTGAATGAGGTCTGAAGAAGGGTATAGGTAGAGGATTGGTGTGAAAAGGGGGTGAGAACAAGGGGAAGGCCTTTCAGCCCCTCCATGGAAGAAGTCAGGCCTCTTGATAGTATTTAGAAATATTAATGAAAACTAATTGACAATATATTCTAAAACACTGAAATGAAAACTAGAATACTTAGCTTTTAAGGTGAAGAACCAGAGGTGTCAGAATAGTGATTCCCATTGTGGCTGATGTGACTAGTGTTGTGAGCCAATGAAGCAAACATAGATTGTTTCAATTCAGTAGCTCAAGGTCCTCTTATAATATTTCAATCTAGTTTCTAGAATGATTTGTGTAGAGCTTCGGTAGCCAGGAGAAGAATAGTCAAGTTTTGGTGCTTGAAATCTTAGAGTGTGTGTGAATGTGAAAAGGTGGTGTTAGCTCAATGTTAGAGCTTGGCTTATGTAACCAACATCAGTGATCCTATTGGTGTCAGCGTAGAACTTCCGATGTCGGCCAAGGTTTGACTGACGTCGATAGAGAAAGAATAGGTAAAAGGGCTATTTTTAGCTCTTTGCCTATTTCTCCACCTGGCAAGTGCCTTTTCCATTGGATAATGGTCAAAATAAGGGCTTATGAGGCATGCAAGTTGGTTAGGGAGTTAAGATGGAGTAATAATATGTCATGGGTAGTTAGGATTTGGAGGACCTAGTCTCAAGCTGACTCATAGGCTAAGAAATAGTCTTACGGTGAGGTGTCTAGGTGAGGTAAATAATTTAAAATAAGTAGTTTTTAAATTAATAAGGTGTGCAAGTGTGGGTTAGGAGTGTTAACATTTAGAAGGGGACCAAGGGAGGTTGACACGGTATTGGTGTCTACATCTACAACCACAACTTAAACTTTGACAACATTTGTTGTCAGTGTTTTTGTGCTCCTAATAGTAGTGAAAATGAACTTTCAGATGGATTTGAATGTCATGGTAGTGTGATCACATGTAATTTGCCTATATATATTTGATAAAATTTATATATTTTCAATTGGAGGTATTAGAGGTATAAATGATAGTTGGAGCTCAAGAAGTTTCCTATTTAATGCCAAAAAGTTACATTTTTGCACTTGTCAGTGCAACTTGTCCAAGGGATTGTTATCAAAGGTTTCACTTGAGTGATATAGGGAGTGATTATAGGGATTAAATAGGTAGGTTTGGGATCTAATAGTTCACATAAATTACTTACAAGTTTTATTTTATGATTATTTGAACTTAGGCTAAAAACTATATTTTTCTTATATTGGGAAGGGCATTCTTGAGGTCAGAATTTGTGTAGGTTTGTCAATCATGCCTGATAAGAGGCCAAAAAACTAGTTCTAGACATTATCCTCCCCCTCCAGACATGTTGGTAATTCTAATTTTTTGGTAAATATGAGTTATTTACATATTGACACTTTACTCATAACTAATATTTTTTTCTTCCACTTATTAATCTTTGTATGGTTGAATGCAAAGTAATTATTTATTTCACATCGTGCAACTCTATATCTCTCTCCCTTTTCTCACCCACTTTTACATGAAAGTGTATTTTAAGTGTTTAAGGTGATTTTAAGGATAGGATAGGTTTGTGATATTGTCAAATATCAGCTATCAAAGATCAATTATAGGAGGTCTAATACCCTTAAGGGATAATCTTAGAAATTAATAAAACTATTAATGGGAATTGATTTGGGTCAAGAGACCATAATGTTAGGAGTGAGGTATTGAAGGATTATAAACTATTCTCAAGAACATGCATTAGGCCTATTAGTCCAAATAGACTTTAAAGTTCAAAAGTGAAATAAATTTTAAAGGAGTTTAGAGACCTTTGAATGTTAATTGAGTGGTTTGAATGAATGCTAGATACATGGATATAAGATCTAGAGGAAGCGTTCTTGAAACTATTAAAGAATAAAAATGCATTTAGGCATATTCAATCCTAGTGAATTTATAGTGAGAGATTATTAAGAGTGAATGACAAAAGGGGTAGGTTATAGGATAATAAAGGTGATGTAGGAGCATTACAAAATACACATAGAATCTATGTTGAAAATAGTCGTAGGTAATTATTAAGACCTATAAACTAGGCCAGTTTAGTAATTTTAATTTGAATGTTAAAGAGAGATTATAATCAAGTTTAGTAAATTATTGACTTTGGTTTAGACTCTAACAAATTAATAATCCTCACTCTTAATGAGGAGGAACCGTACAAGACCAACCAAAGATCTTAAAAGGACAAAAAATATCATTGTTGAAGAGGTTATAACATATGTTATAGGTTTACCTCAATGGAAAAGGATTGTGTAAATTCTTTCTTGTTACACATAATAAATATTTCTAAATCTTATTACATGTTTTCCAATATATTTTATTCTTATGATATGATTCTAATCCTTACATATTGACTACAAGATTAAATATCCATTATATTCATGAAACCCTCAAGAATTATATATTTTTATAGTTACTATCATTTTTAAAGGATTAATTACATGTGTAAACTATTATATGAACTCACTTGGATTATTGGAATAGTTAAAGAGTTTTTTTTGATACCAATATACATGACTTATATCATATAAAATCTTAATGAGCTCTATGAACTATCAATAATTATCTCTTAACATATAAAAATTCTATGTAAATCCAAAGTAAGGGTTTTATAATCACCCAAAAGTGGTAATTAGATGCTAAGAGTGGCATTTGAGTACCCTATCCCTAGGATTTCCATATACATGTTATAAAGACTTATACTTTTATTTATATCCATTTATCAGACCTTGTTCACTTACATCTAGTCAAGACATAGTCCCTAAACTATCACCTCTAACCCCAATCCAAATTTTTGATAATTCTAACAAAAGCACATTAGAACCCCATTTGGGATAGTATAACCACATGGAAATAGTGTACCCAACTGGGTGTTACTATCCTTAGACCTAACTCTTCCCAATGGATACTTTTTTGAAAATGAGCAACCTTCTAAGGTGAGTCTAAGATCATTATATTATTCACAAAAGCAATAAAATCCTATATATACAAGTCTAATCCTCCTCTATTTACTAGATGGAAAATAGATGCAAAAGTTATTCAAACCTAAGATAAAGTTGTAAAAAATCAAGGTACATTATCCATATTGTACCCTACTTTCTATATAGTACCTTCTACAATAACCATAAGTCTAGTTTTCAAGAATTCATAGTCTCAATCACATTCAAGGCATCAAAGGTCACTCACATTCTATAATTTACTTGCACATACATTAAGAAATAGGCGGGATAACTACATAAGACTTGATCCCTCTCTAAATTATTGCTATGTAGGTAATTATCTAACTAAGGGGGTGTTGAGGATGTCTAGTCCATCTTACTAACATACTCAAATCTTTCCCATATAAAAATCATAGATAAAATTAAGGTTTACACATCAAATCAAGCTTTACAGGTAAAATATATAGCTATAGGATTTGATATTAGAAGAACAAAACACACAAACATAGGCATAAGTTGTCTCCCAAAATAGGAATAGTCCCAAAAAGAGGATATTAGTGCCACATCTTAGACACTACACATGGATAACTCTAATATCCAAATTGGGTGATACTTTTTAGTGAATAGATTAACATTGAAAACCTACTTATGATACTTAGAGCTGCTCAGATCTCTAATTTTAGAACTTAGATCATCTATAATAGACTATTTTTAGATATGTATATATTTTTACCTATTTATTTCTATTTATATAAATTCAAAAGAGGTCAAATTCATTTACAAATTAATATGCTCATTATTGCAATTTATTTGATTGATTTAGACATCTTATCCCTTTAACCAAACATATGTAATAACTCATGTGAAACCCTAAAAGGTTAAATCATTTGGTGAACCCATCTCACTTTGAGCATTTCATAAAACCATATCTTCTATTAATACCTATTTTTATGAAATAAATTTAGGGATACATACTTTTTATTTTATTTAGATAACCTAGCTAAATAAAATCAATTTTACATTAGGATTTCAATTTACTTTACATTTAACTTAAATTATTTCAAATAAACCCTAGTTTCCAAAACCCTAACCTTATATTCTCTTAGGGTTTATATCCTTTTTCCTCTTATTTTCGGTAGATGTTATTAATTATTCAGAATTTATTTTTTTATATGCCATGTAAAAAGATATATTTATTCCCTTAAGAAGAATTGTTAGACTAGGTGTTAATCCTATAGATCATATTTTTATTCTAATTATATGAGCCTATAACAAGGACAAGGAACCTATTACAACTCCAAACATGAATTATTCACATCTAGATTAATTGTAGTTCAACAACAATAAATTTGAGTATGAGAAATATAACCAAGAATAAGATCAAATTTATATTAAATATCAAGAAACACAACCTCCACTTAATGATAATGATATAGTTTTGAACAAAGATGGGGTATTACAAAGCTTCATAAATAGAATATGGGAACAACCACATGATCATGCATATATTTTATAGGCCATATTATAAATCAAGAATAAGAACAATAATGGTTAACCTTCCACCCTTCTAGTTAATGATGTTGTTATACCTATAATGGGACCCACTCAACCAACATAGATAACAAAAACAAAACTTGTTATTTGACCATAAATAACAACTACTCTAATTGTAGCTAGTTTTTCTCCTCCTGATGTACAATCCCTTATGTAGTAAATTATTTTTATACAATCTAAGGTGTTACATTTTGAGAAAGTAAAAACTAAGCCTTCTCACACCTTGGATTCTAATATTCTATTACATATACCATTGGCATAGAACATTGTGGAAAATCCTTTGCCATATAGTTTCAAAGCACCAAAGATCACATTATATGATTTCAAGGGTGACCTAGAGCATCACCTTTGATCTTTTCACACAACATGCTTGGATTATGTGTCTAAAAATTGGTTTTTTACAAAGCTATTTCCACCCAATCTCAAGGATTATGCCTTATAATAGTTACATGATTTTACTAACCAAGCTATTATGACATTAAATATTTTAGAATATATGTTCTTAACTCACTTATATATCAACATAAGTTATAAGATATCATATGTATAAGTGACACAACTAAAATGAAGGTCAAATGAGCCAATAACTAATTATGTCTTATAATACAAGATAATATTATCAAAAATTTCTATCCACATGGTAGATATAGAACCTCAAGATATATTTTTATAGATTATATTACCATCACTTCACAAATCAATCCTATATAATAAGTTTCCTACATTATAGACATGTGACACATAGTTAAGAAAATAGAGGTTAAGATCTTAGCAATGGGAAAACTCAAATATAAAAATGGATTAGATTTAAATATTAAGAGTTAAAGCAAACCTCCATATAAGTTTATAACCATAGATAAAAATATATATTAGAATATAAAGGTAAACATAGTTTCATAGCCTTCACCTAATTTTTTTTATCAGTTCCTCAACATAAATTATTCACTAGTCTACCAGAGTCACTATCATGAGTTACACAACAACTAATAGAATGCAATGTCATATCTCTCCTTCCCATTAAATAGGTTCATATTTACTTGACCTATTCCAAATATTTATTATTAAAATTCATTCTAAGAGTATCATAGGACACCAGGCCACAAAAAAAAATTTCATTGGATTAAATAATAAAATATAAGATTTCATTGAGGCAAACATTATTGATGCGGGAACATTCATCAAGGAACCCAAAAAAAACAAAGGAAAATTAACTTAAGATATTTTTGTATACTTTTCCTAAAAATATATATAATGAGGCATGGGGAAAATCATGTGTTGATTATACATACCAAACTCATCCACTTCCAGGTTCCTATCACGTAGTTATAGAGGAGACACACCCCTACATAATATTATTTGAATGTATCACACTAAAATGATACCTAGACCACTTATCACATTTTTATAGTAGGATATTGTGGATGATGATATAGATTTACATGCACTCTTCATACGAGTATATATAGATCACCATCCTATTCATAGTATCACGATTTAAAATAGATCAAGCATAAACATGTGTACAACACTTGGGCTATATAAAGTGAGATATATTACCTATAGATAAATTTATTAGTGGTTTTATTGGCGACATTTATAGCTTCATTGGGGAGATAATACTTCCATTATGGGTGGGACTAACACACATAGCCATTCAATTTTTATTATTACATATTGTAGTTGTATTAGGAAATTTATTAGGCAGGTCATGATTATAGAAACTAAGAGCCATCATATCTATATTACATTGATTCTTCAAGTATATACATGGTAACTAGGTGTTTAAAATTGAGGTTATATGATATTAGTATCCTCTTCCCATCCCATGAGCAGTTCTAGCACATATTTTGGTCACACTTATAACACTGACACTAGTAAAAGTTCCTCTACCACTAATACATGTCTATCCATTATAAAAGAGAGTAAAACTCCTAGGAAGAAATCATAGTGTTCAATATAATCCTAAGAGTATTCTAGGTCTACTTCTAATGTGTATACACACATGTATACTCTCCCTCAAAGACCATTACTAGAGAGACCATTACATTAGATATATGTTAAACATTATAGAGGACCTCCCTCTATGAAATTTACATTGATATTAGTTATATTTGGGTCTATGGGTTATTATCATATGTAACTTACATCACCTATAACTTCTACATCTACCAAATAGGTCCCCAAGATCCCTATAATTCATAGGGCATCATAATCAATGCAATAACATCAGTACTTAGGTAACTTATGATTTAGATTATACAACACACTAGATCATTTCACATTTCATGAATGATCATTATTCCACTCTTTTACATAGGTCATGATGATGGTGATTCTCCCATGAGATTCATTGTTTAGTATGCTTTATACCCTTGTACATACTTCCTTCTCTCTCTTGATATTTGTACATATTTTAATTTCATACATGTTGTCACTTATATTTTCACACCTTTATAAGATTAATATCTCTCTTAATTTTAGTGGCACAATGGAGACATCTCTCTTGCTATGGGTAACAATTTGTTGAAATGAATCTTTAGAAGGGCTAGTTCTATTGATGCATTATTTGAAGTAATTTATTGCCTATCAATTTTGGATGAAAAGGGTTGAGAAAAAACTAATAAATATAAAAAAATTTGATCCAAAAATATATTATTTCCTCTTATTAAATGAAATTATACTACTTAGATCCAAACAAGTCTTCTTTCACACAAAACTCACAATTCAAGTTGCATTGTCACATCAGTGTTTCATAACCTAGGTTGAAGAAGGTATCTGATACTTAAGAGAAAAATGAATGACTCCTTGAGAGAATAAAATAAAATATAACTTATAATACACTCTTACACTTGAAAATAAAAATAACAAATACCTGTAAAAATCACTCTTTTACACACTTGGTGAACAATCAAAGATAACATGTTATAAAATATCATCTTCCATTAGACAAGACCATAAGATTGTAATAAAACCCAATTATACATCATGTAAGTAGTAATAAATAATTTTTTATTTTTTCAAGAGTCATTCAATTACAAAATTTTCTAGGGTTTCACCATCAACCAATGGAGGCTACTAAAAAGAACCAAAAGAGTCAATATTTATAGCTTTTGAGAGAGAAGAAAGATAAGGGAAATACCAAGGTCACTTAGACATTTGTAAATATAATAAAATGCATTAAAATTGTTTAATAAATATATATAATATGAACCATGAAATTTTATGAGGTACAAATGTCTATATAAGTCATGAAATTTATGAAAAATGGCATGAAACTCCTAGTTTTGGCTTAGAAAATTGTCTTCATAATTTGAACTTGTTTTAAGATCCCACCACTAAATAGGGATAGGTATGATTATTGGTATAATATTGAATTAATTAAATAATTAATCTCCATTTATTGGTTGTATTCCTAATCATCTAGAAACTCCTAGAAGGAAGTCATCACTGTTTGTAGTCTTAAAAACTCCTCTTTTCTATCACCTCTCACACTTGGCCTCAAATTTGGATTTATTTTCCCATAAAAATACTTGGTAAGAAGTGAATTAAACTTATAAAAAATATCCATATACTTATAATACTTAGGTACACTTTAGAAGGGCTCACACTTAGAGTTTTCACACTTCTAACCCTTGTGTCCACTATGCCAATTTTGAGTGGCTGAAAGGAGAGTTATTGTTTTGACACTTATAAGTTTTTCTAGAGAATAAAATTATAATACAGAGTTATAATAAGTATTTTTACTCCCTCCAAACTTTATTGTATCTTCTAGAACCTCTTAGAATCTATAAAACACAAAAAATGGTGAAAAAAATCATGTTTTGCATGTTGTCCATACAATTCCATGAAACTCATTTGCATGGGGGGATATTGAGGGAGTTTTATCCATGTTATAATAAATTTAATTTCCAAACTATGACATCTGGGTAGATCTTCAAGCTTGTTTTCTTCACCAGATTCCTTTAAGGGTTTTAGATTGTTTTATCCTCTTAGCCATTATTCATAGAGATTACACATTCAAGTTTTAATAAAATTCCAAAAAATTGTTTATATGGACCTCCTATAACTCCATTTAACTTATTTATTTCCCAAGTATATTTTACAAGGAGATGTGATCTCCAAAATTTATCCTATCGAGCTTACTCTTCCTATTTTACGTAAGAGGGAGTGGTTTTGAGCTCAAGGATGGATCTCCTGATATCTCCTCTAAAATCCAAAAGTTATCAAACATATATTGTGACCTTGAAATCATACCTCAATCATAGATATATTTGATTAATATTTATAAGTGAAGATGGACTACCATTTGGCATTAGGCCTTCTCAAAACCCAATAGGTCTACTAGGCACCTTGATGAATTTAGATGTTAGGGTTTTTAAATCATAGTTTTATTGTTATATTAGGTATTTTTACACACAATTTTATCTTATAATTCAACTACATACCCTTACAATAAATTTTCTTCATCGACCTCTCTCATTCACCAACTAGACTTAGTGGAAACATGCCTAGTTGGTTTGTGTGCAAGGGGAAATTAGGAATTTTAATGAGTTTGAGATTGATATATTGATTTTTTTTTAAATATTTTCCTTATATAAACCTCATAAAATGTTTATTAATGTCCCAAAATATTCACATAAAGTCTCTTTCCCATTCTACACTCATTAGGTCACTTTGGCAAATTATAATTTTCCTAGACTGGCTGACCTTTGAGACAAAATAGAGATATATAACCCTTATTTCGAAGGAAAAATGAATATATTGAGAGATATTAAAATTAATTATGATGATATTTAATATATGTTTTGGTCTTATTCCTTGACTTAGGTTTTCAACCATCTCCAAATGCCCAAAAAAGACCTCAAAAACCTTATTTTCTCACATTCTCTTCAAACCCTCATAAGAGTCACTATTTCATGATAAACCCATGCTTAAAGGATTATTAAAATTATTTTAACATCTGATTCCTGATAATTAAGTTTTGGATTCATCCAAAAACACTCCTCTTTCTTGAATTTCTCATATTTGCCTTTTGAGCAAAGAGGTTTCCTAACCCTCTATACAAAATGTTGCCTATTTGATAAGTAGGGAAGGAAACTGATCATCTTGGTAAGGTATTAAACATGTAGGAGAAACATTTTATTATTCAAACTATTTTGACTTATTTTTAATATTTTTCCATTTCCCCTTGACAAGTCCATGTTCTATCCTACCCTTAATGTCTTGCCTCCTCCCTGTAGGTGCATATAGTGGTTTAGAGGGATTGCATAGGATGATTTATCCTTTGTAATGGTCTTATGAAGTCATTATCATCCACATTGAGGTGGTAATACATAAATTCATCAAGGATGATCTCTCATTTTAAGTTTAAATCACCAAACTAAGCCCTTTATCCATATGATTGATTAACCCTATCTGACTACTATAGATGTGTGTGTTTACTCTTTAGACTTGGGTTTTGATGTGAAGAGGTCCTTTTAATCCACCCTAAGGTTTAAAAATCATATATTTGATCTGGTATTCTTCTTTATAACTTCAAAACACTACCTTGCATCAACATTTTAGATCATTGTCTGTTGATTGAGATATAGACCCTTTACCCCTATAGGTGCCTATTTTATCAATTGAGCCTTATTCATGGTGGGTGAGGAAGTAAATGAAATTATTCAAATTTTAATTAAAACATATCTAGTTATACCAAGAACCTTAACTCTACCGAAAACCTTAGTTAGACCATGTTTTCAACTTGGTGTACTATTGATTGAGATACCTTGCTTCTCATTGATTCCTATAACATTTATTACTTCAAATGGGTCTGGTTAAGATGTTAAAGAACCTCCCTTGAACCCTATTTTCTCAAAAAATTCAAACCTAATCCTACACTCACTTTTTTAAGGCCCCAAATCATCAAAAGATCATAAGGATGGGGTCATTGATGTAACCTTACTATAGGTCTATGTCCTCTATATAAGGGACACTTGTAGATAGTCATGGGTGTATATACATTTTCAATAATCCTTTCCTATTAGTATTCAAGTAATTTTATCTCATTTCACTATTGTAGGACCCTTAGTCACAAACATTTCTCAATGTTTCTCTCTTGAATTGGTAAAAGGGGAATTTTCAGCTACAGGCCTGTAGATATTATTGTAGTTTTTCAGTATATTTTGGAACATATTTGAGACTTTCAAAAACCTACCTTCCCTTACTGTCTAACTTTCATTCCTAGAAAAGGTCTTATTTATGCTAGGGGATAAACATTCACCTCATACTAGTCCTTGAAACCTCTTTCAAGTGTGTCATAAGGGGTATACAAAAAGTTCTTTGGTCTTTATTTTGGCCCTTTTAGGGAAAACTTCCCTGAACATAGTCATGACCTTCAAACATGATTTCATGCTTATTTTTTATTAATTATAAATTGCATTGGTATATCAAGGCTTGATTATACATCCCAAAACCTTAAGTGGGTGTTAAATTTCCTCACCCACTCTATCTAAGCATTTAAGCACCCTACTCAACCACCTGTAGGTGGATATTTTGGTGCATAGGAAATGAATTACATTATGATCAATATTGAGACTATCATGAATATTAACCTTGATGATTTCCTCAATAATTATAATACACTTGTATTGGTATTAGGAGTTTGAAACATGTATTCACCTTTGCACACATTGTTATGATGTTAGTAGGACCTTGTAGTGAATGATTTGATTGTGTTATGCAGGTAGGGTATGAAATATAGAAAAACATGGTGTTGAATAGCTTCAAGATAAATAAAATACACTTACATTCCTAAAATTCATGATCTTCATTATTCGACTCCTGGAAACTAGTTCCAAACCATCCTCTTCAACTTGAAAACACTTGCATACATGTGAAAAGAGCAAATAAAGGCATCAAATGACTACCTTGGCATGGAATATGAGCATATGGTAAAATTTACACCTCCCCAAGCATAAAAGAAAACTTAATTAAAATCCTAATGTCTTGGATAATCTAATTCACCTCTATTACCACTTCATAGACATGATGGTAAAGCTTATGCATGGGATTGTATTTAAAATTGTGCAAAGAGTTGATAGTTAAAGGAAAAAAGTTTGGGAGTAAACCAAGAGGTAACATGGTGAAACCTAAACATTAAAAAATGTGGTAATATGTCTCATATACTTATGGAAAACCATTTCCTATATATATGAGACCTCTACAAGTGAGAAACACTCAACAAATAGATGTAATCAAATTGAAACTGCACATGGCCACACTTTCTTGCATTATGGAATAATTTGATCATCCAAACATTATGAAACTTGAAAATAATAATGGATACCATTTTATTTTGAATCCAACATCCTTAGGAGCCAACATCACTAATTGCTTCATAAGGTTTTGGCCAAAATGGAGAAAAACCTATAGGGTGCATGAAATAGATAGCAAAAAAGCAAAGTCAACTTGTTAGAAATGGTTCATAAAGTACAATTTATAAATATTTACATTATTATTATGGAAATTAATATATTTAAACTCACTATCATCTCCCAAAATCATTTTTCCTAAATTTTTTTGTGTTTTTCATACCAAGCAAAAACCTAAAGGTCAGTTCAGTCTTACTAGAAAAGCAAAAAATGAGTAGAATGTTTTTGGCTTAAAAATGGCACTTTAGAATTAAAAAAACCTATATATGAGTATTTTTAAGTTTAATATTCCCCCCCTCCAAGATCTTTCTCTACATGGCACACTTCCCTATGTGCTGTACAAGTGTCATTTTCTCCCCTTTTTAGTTGGTTTCTATAATTTCAATTAAACAACCTACAATATTCTGAGGTAACTAACATTATTATCAGATCAACTAACTCATTAGATGTTTTACATTAAAATAAGACACTTATTCATCTTGGTAACCATTCCATTTGCATTTATGACTCTTAAAAGCACATTTAATGACACAAAATGATAAATAAACCTATGAGACCATGACTAAGGCTAGAAATGGACTAGATAACATTAAATGACATGTAATACACCCTATTAAAATATATTTAGACCCATATATCATCTAATAAAATATTTTTTTACCTATAAGGGTCCAAGTTTCACCGAAAAGTCAAACTGGGTCAATAATATGCTTATACATAGCTTATACTTAGAAAACACAAAATAATATAATATATGAAAATCCAAAAACATTCAAATATTTCAAAATAGCCAATTGTTTTATAGATTGTATGAATTTCTTTGTTTAAATTTCTACTACTTGTTAGATATTACATATTTCTAACTATCTTAATGTAGTTGGTTTTATCGTACACATATATTTCTCTTGTTATAGGCAAGTGCATGCATATTCTAAATAGGACTTCAGTCCACTACATTGATCTAGGGTATATATCATCTGCCTATTTCTATTTTAGATTTCACCCTAGTTTAATAAGGGCATTATTTAATTCCTCTTACCCAAATCTAGTCCAACATTGGATTGATCTTAGGTTGTGGGTATCCTAATAATATATTAGACCTTCGAATAAGGCTAGCTTCCATTTGGATCAACCACCTAGACTAGAAGTAATATAGCACTTGCTTAAACAAGAGATAGAGAGATACAACAATATATGAAAGCATGTAAAAATGGGGTGATACACCAGTAATTAGAACACTTATACTTTGCATAAGACATAATTATGAGACACATTAAATAGCAAAGAAGATTAATCCCACATGAGTATTTCATAATAAGGCATGACTCAGTGATCACATGAGCATGAGAGGGAAAATATCCACCTTCAAGGTAAAAAGAAAACTATAAATTACACTTATAATGAACTATATGATCTAATAAGCACTTCATGAAGGTGAGAAATCTTAGACATAGACAAAAAACATACATTCACATAACTATAGCACATGAGTTCATGGAACACACTTCAATCTAACTTAAAAAATGATGGAATTTAGTATTTATTACATCAAAAGGTTTCACAATATAAATTTTGACATAGCCTAAGAAAGATAAAGCATAAGAGTTTGTTTCTCTAAAAATTGTCAAAATTTTATTTTAAGAAAACTTTTAGAGAATAAGTGAGAGCAAAAATGTAGAAGAAATGGAACATATATAAAAAGAGAGTGGGAACTATGATGCATTATAATAAGTTTAAATATGCTAACTCATGATCTTATCAACAAGGAACAAATTCTATAAAATAATTAAATGTCCATTATTATTAACTCACTGCCAGGTCTCATTCCTAAAATCATGTCATTATCTATATGATTTATTAATGAGGATGATGTCTAAGAATTGATAGAATTGTGCCACAAGCCCACATTTTATTTCAATGGCCATCGATACCTACTCATTTAAAATGTGACCCTGATGATAGACTAGACACCTATCCATGGTCTTTATTCATTCTAATATCAAATATAGGTCTATCTATAGGTGAAAACCAATCTAATTATTAGTTTTCACATAGTCACAGTATCCATAGAATTTTTAAACTGATTGATCTTTCTTGAAAATCACTGATCTATCTTTAATCTTTGAATTAGGCCCAAAAATACCTACTTTACCTATGTGGAGCTCTGCGAGGAATGCTTAGTCCCATTTTAGCCTTCAAACTATCAAAAATTTATTCATATTAGGTCTAAAAGACCTATTTTATCCCTATAGAGCCTTCATGATGATGTTATATCTTGCAATGTCCATCTAGTTTAGCCAAATGAAGCTTAAACTAGGTTACTTCATCTTTACCTTACTTGGGATTGACAATGCCCTATCAAATTTTATCAAAATGTGTTGGGCTCACTTTTATTTTAACTAGATATCGATCATGGCTCAAACTATTGACATATTAACCTTTTCTAACACTATTTATCTTGATCTATATGATCGAGTGAGAGCCATCAATATTTCCCTTGACTTTTTAACATTATCCTAGTTTTTTCCATGTGTCAAATGTGCATTATTTTAAGGATCCCACTATAATACTATTAAATTTCATGTTTACACCTCATGTCAATCATGCATTGATTTTAGGATCCTATTGTCAATCTATAGCCTCACACACCTATGCCACATGGTGGTCTCTGAATTGCCTTGACATTTTAACTCATCTCACAGCATTGGATCTACTAGGACCCATTATTCAAAATCCAATGGCTACATTACAAGCTCAAAATTAATGTTCGTACACCTATCATTTGATGTTTACATGATCATATTTGATGTCTATGTGCTTATCAATTTTAGGCTCTAATAGTTTTCTTACTTTTTCTTAATTTTGAGATACACATGATTTTAAAATACATCCACATGCTCATCAATTATGTTTATGTGGCCATCATCTTTTTTACTTGAATGGTTTTTTTTATAGAGCTTTATTTTGACATTTGTGTGAACATCCCATTCTATAATTTCAAATTTAAATGCTCATAACTTGAGCTAAAAATATATTATAGACATGAAACTTCTATAGGATGTTCTAAGAATAAAGAGATCCATGGTGCCAAATTATTTTAGATTTCATGTATTTTTAAAGTAGATTTATAAATTAATCAAGTTAGCTAGTCCATTCATTTTTTCAAGACATCTTGGTCATGATCTGGTGCCTCAAATTTGCACCATACATCTTTTTTCTCAATTTTTCAAGGATCTGATGATCTCCTAAATATTTTTCAACCTACTTCATGTTCCTTGACACCATGAAAACTACCTGGACCCTTCACCTCCAACTGTAGACCTTTCCCTTGAAGATCAATCAGATCACACCTTAATCTTACTCAAAATGTTCCTAAAGATTTATAAAAGCTATATGATCTTTGCTTGAGTTCTTTCTAATCTTTGTGACATTAGTTCACTCTTCAATTAGGATATTTCTCCCTCCACTAGACTCTTAGACTAGGCACATTTTGGGAATGTAGACCAAATTTGATCAACATCTTTGGTGACTTAGCTAGGTAGCATGCCTGCTATGCTTGAGAAATCAGACTAGATACATGACTCTTGGATCATTTACATTTGACTATAAGACATCCTATTGACTTGTAAAGACAAATAATTATAATAAATAGGGAAGGAAACAAACCTGAAATTGAAAATAACTTAATAAAGAAAAGACAAATATCCTATCAAAGAACTATGTAATAGAGCATTTATTTGGAACAAAAGAAAAACAAATGAATGTGTTAGAAAAAAAATTACATAAAATACAAAACAAATAATTACGTATAAGGGACTTAGATTCCTTAATATTAGTGCTTTAGATGTATCCCATTGATTGGGATAGGAAGCTCTTCACCATTCATCTTTGTGAGTTGGAAAACATTATGGGATTTGTGACTAGAGACTTTGTATGAACCACTCTATAGAGAATATAATTTTGTGGTCCTTTCTAGCTTAGATCTATCCTCATACCACTTGAGGACCAAATCTCCTTCTTGGAAACTTCTTGATGAATCTTCTTTATCAAAATATTTCTTCACTATTGCTTGATGGACTTCCATTGCCAACATGGACTGATGCCTTATCTCTTCTAGCTCTATAAGCTCAACATTTCTAATTTCCATTGTCTAATTATCCAAAATCTCAAGTTGATGCATTAATTCCAAAGCAAGGAATTCAATATAAATAGTCATTCTTGCTTCATTACCATATACTAGCTTGTATGGATAATTAGCAATTGACCTCTTATAGGTGACCCTATAATCCCATAAAGATGACTTCAATTTGAGATATCATGACCTCTGGTTGTCTTCAATTATCTTCCTAATGATCTTCAATAAATTTTTGTTAGTGGACTCAATAAGGCCATTACCTTGGATAATAATTTGATGAGGTACTAAGAAAAACACTATGTTGAACTACCCAATATTTGATCTTAGAACCTATAAAAGCCATAGCATTATCATAAATAATAGTTGAAGGGACCCCAAATATGGTATACAAACCTTCATAGAAGTTCAAAACATTGGTTTCATTGGCTTATTTCAATGCCACTGCCTCTATCCATCTAGCAAAATAATTTGTGGAAAGATCCACTTGTGTATAAAGCTTTAAAGGGGGTTAATGTGACTAATAAATTCTAATCCCCATTAGATAAATGGTTTAATAATAAAATTGGTTGGAGAGGTAAGGCTACAAGCTTCACCTTTCTAATAAATATGGCACACTATTTGCATTTCCTAACCCATGTATGACAATCACCAAATAAACCTAGCCAATAATACCCACCTCTCATGATCTTATGGGCCACGATACTTTTTGAATAATGTTTTCCATCATGTCCATCATTGAACTACTTAAGTAATTTTTATGTTTGACTTAGATCTATGCATCTTAGCAATATGCCATTGATATCCTTTTTGAATAAAACACTATCAATAAGAAAAAAAAATTGACTGTAATATAATCTTTGAAGGGGTTAGATGAGAAGGATAAACACCATCTTGTATCTTACCATATCTTGGAACCAGATGGAAGATGAAGTTGATTGATTGTAACTTATTTATTATTTAACACCATAACCATCCCATTAGTCTCCTACAAGTCTTTGGCTAGATGTTGACAATATTCTTTTCCTATAAATAGCTTTGTGACCTTGATATAAACATCATATTTCATTAATTTTGTTGTCCAACTAGATCTTTTGTCATTTATAGCCTTGTTCAAGATAAAATCTTTGATACTTGGATGTGCAACCATAAAATGTATCTTATTATTAGACATCAATAACCTAAAATTTTTAAGAGACTTATGTCTAAAATTACATGCTTCTCGATAAAAGAATACATTGTTTCATATATTTCTAAGCATTTACTAAAGAAGGTTATTGGTTTGTCTAAAGTCTCTTTATTTTACTACATGAGAATGCCTAAAATTATGTCAATGTTAGCATAGGTGTATAATAATAAATCCTTTGTGATGTTAGGGTTCATTAGTGTAGGAGAATTGTCTATAGCTTTCTTGATCTCTTCAAAACTTCTTATTCCTTCTTTGGACCAACTAAAACTATGACCCTTCTTTAGCATGGCTATGAGTGGTCTAGCTAAAGTAGAAAAATTTAAAATGTAACCCCTTATGAAATTGATCTTTCCTAAAAACCTCTGTAAGGATTTATTGTGATTGGGAAAGGAAATTGTAAGAATTAAGTATATCCTATCAAGACCTATGCTTGTATCATTTTGAAATTACATGACCAATAAGCCTACCTTCATGAACCAAAAAACACACATTTTGGGATTCAAACCCACTCCAAATTTATTTCATCTTTAAAACACTTGTCTAATGTGAATCATATGCTTGTTTTCATTGTTAGAGAATTTTAGTCATATTAAATTTCCAAATTGGTAGTTTGAGTGTGGCTTGTGACACCCAATCCATAGGTCCTTCTTGTATGCTCTTGTGACCCTTCTAAACACCTTTTTTCTCATTTTCAGTTATCCATAGCCTTATAAATGATCATTCCAACAAATCTAGACTCTATTTCTTGAGCCAAACCTAATCCCTTAGTTCCTAAGCCTATAGTTAAGGAATGTCATACCTAGACTATAACATCAAACCCTAAGGTGTCCCCTTTTTGGTGTTCTTGTCTAACTACAATTTGAGCCCAAATGATCATTTTCATATAATCTCTATTCTTCATTATGTCAAACTAGAGTGAACACATCTGTAGTCATAGAAAATTTGAAATTTTATAACTTGAGTGTGGTTAATGGTACCCAATAAATAGGTCCATATTTCTTTCTCTTATGACCCTCATAGGCATGTCTTCACTGATTTCTAGTCATCCATAGCCTATCAAACTAAACCCTTACATACCTAGATTTATATTTCATTGATTAATCTATCCCCATAGGTCCTATAAGCTATGGACAATATCACTCAAACTTGGACTACCTCACTAAAACCTTGGGTGTCCTATTTCAAGCATTATTGTCCAAGTGCATTTTAGCTTCTAATGGTCATATTATTTTGAATCCTTATCCTAATTCATGTTAGCCTAATGAAAATTCATTTAACCCATGATAATAAAATCCCTTGTAAAAGGTCATTCAAAGTTCATTTAGAAGGGTTAGCAGTCATTTACAAGAGACAAGTAAGAATACAAGCAAGACCACTCAAACAATTTTCCCTATTCTCTGCATACAACCATCTAATAGTATTTCAAGCTTATTCAAACATTTACACTAGTCCTTAGACATTTCAAGTATACCCAATTTCATATTTACTTGCATTTTCATCATACTATTACACCAAACACTTCAATGGGAGAACTACATATAGCTTGATCTCTCCTTAGAGTATTGGTATGTAGGTAGTGTGCCCACATACACGGTGTGAAGTGCATCTAATGTATGCTCTAAAAACTAACCCCTCCACTCCTTTCTCTAAATTTTACATTCAAGTTCAAGCATAAAGAGGACCTAGGGAATCAAAGATTAAATTAGGTACATAATGAGCTTCGTAAGATTTCAAGCTTTGATATTTCATTGGTAGGGTCACACAAACGTAACACACAAAACCTAAAAAGATTAGATCACTAGGAAAATATCACTAAGATAAGACTACAACACTAGAACCTATGGTGTCCCACTTTTAATGCTTCTTTCCAATCAAGAAATTAACTCCAAATTTGTATTTATGATAGTCTCCCAAGCCTACATAGATTTCTAGATCCTGTCTTAGTTAGAATAACATAAAATTAGATAAGTTTAATTTTCTCTCTCAGTCACAATATTTACTTCTACAGTCAAATCTCTTTATGCATTCAGGCACAAATCATGTTCTCTATCATTTACTTTCTATTTTTCATATGGAAAAGTCTCCATATTTAAAATACTAAGCACATATAAAATGTTATGTTGCATATCAACATTTTCTATGCATCCATGAATAATGTCACATTGTCTATCTCTTACTTGGTATCTTACCTATGAATTATTCTTTATAAGTATATCTTTACAAAAATAATCATTCAAATTACATGCATTTCACTCTAGATTCATGCTTTCTACCTTAATGTATATAAATCATTGGCTATTTTTGAGTATCTCCCTATCATTACTAGACACCAACAAACACTAGTAGTTATATTCATCCCTCATTCCTTCAAACTTGGTACATCTAGCTCTTATCTTGCACCTACTACCAGCTGTATGCCTATAGTAGATCATGTTGTCCATGCTATCACCTAAGTTTATGAATATATGAAGGTTGATTGCACCCATGGATATAGCTTTCTCATTTAGAATATAATCCCTTTAGACATAGTCTTTATCTTTGAACTCCTTCAATAATCTAATATTTACAAATATGTGTTGTATACATCCCTTTGTAATACCAAAGTTCTTATTTCAGCTGAACCAAATTATGTTGTATCTATCCTCAACATAATGTAATGGACTGAAAAATATATTTCCTTTGAGAAAGAAAATTTACCCCCACAAGACATCATTATACAAAACCCCCTCTATATATTCAATTAAGAATCAATGATGTAGGGGTAAAATGAGTATTAGTCAATAACAGTTTAGGACTCAACATTTGCAACAATTCCTTTCTTAAATGTCTTAATATATAACCTCATGATCTAGATCATTCTAATATGAACATTAGTGGTTTTGACAACATTCCATAGAAAGTCATGTGTCAAATAACACTTAATCTCACATTAGGGCCTAATACATTACCAACTACTTGCCAAATCATGCCAAATGACCTCAACTATAATATATTACTTTGTCATCTTTAGATTCATGATATGTATGCAATCCCTTCTACACTCCATGATTGTCTCAAATTTAGTCATAAAGGCTACATATACACATGCCTAATCAAGAAAAAGCCTTTTAAATATTATTAGGTTGCTAACATTCCACAAAATTATGTTCTAGAATTTAATCCTAGTTATTTACCTATGCAACCCATTATTCATAATATACCCTCGAACCATGTAACACATCAATAAAATCCAAATTCCATAATATAATTGACATCAAAGCACTAGTTTACCTCATCTTTTATACTTAAATGTATTGATAAAATGGGATATCATGAAAAAGTCCTTGGAAAGCATGAATAATTAATCATCAATCCTATTGAGGAATCTACATAGCATGAAATGCAAGGGCTAGGATATTAGTTTACCTATTGTCATGATAAATCCTCTTCTATCACTTCAAATCATATCAAGTTTTATCCACCCACTACATCGGTAGATCAAACCATTATCATACTTCAACATTATCATTAATATACCCTAATCTCATTGATGTTAAAGTTTCACAATACATGTTGACATTTGATGAATTTTTTAATGATTAATGCTTCCTACAATTTCTTGAAGAATATGAGGACCTCCCATCTTGTTATCATAAGAATATATTTCCTCATCACATAAATTCCCATGCTTATTTTGGAGAAAGTTTAAAATCACCCCAAGACATACCAATTGATTAAAATGGCACTATCCCTACCAATCATTACACGCTTGATTATTCCACATTGCTTAAAGAAGAAATCTTAAATTTTGACTTCAAAACTGATCAATATCCCTACATTTTATTATTAGCTACTTCCCTATGAAAGGAAGAAGATATAGATATCTATCAAACTTAAACATATTTCTTAGAAATTTTATCTTGGTCTTACTCATATATGCATTGAATTTATACATCTATTGCCATCCATCAAATTCCCTTATACCTAGATGTTAAACCAGTTAAGCAAAAAATTCACAAAATGCATCCTAAGGTGGCTATTTTGGTCAAAGATGAAATCTAATGCCTCTTAGATGTTGGCTTCATTTGACCAATAGCATACCCTGAATGGATTTCCAACATAGTCCTTATAGCCAAACCTAAGAGACAAATTTAGTGTTGTTATAATTCTTTATATTTAAATAAAGCATGCCCAAAAGATTATTTCCCTTTTCCTAATATTGCCATGATCATCAATTCTAGATCTAGGTATGAAATTTTATCATTCATGTATGGATTCATCAGATACAACCAAATCAAGATCACTGAAGAAGATCAAGAAAAAACATCTTTTACAACACCCTGGGGCACTTTTTTGCTTGATTATCATGTCTTTTAGATTGAAAAATGATGGATCCATGTATTAACATACCATGATGCATATATTTCATGTCTTAATTCACCATATGGTCAAGGATTATGTTGATGATATATTACATAAATCAAAATAATGACAACATCATGATATTAATTTATGAAAGGTATTTCAATGAATTAGACAATACAATGTCTAACTAAACCCAAAGAAATATGTGTTTGGAGTTACATGAGGCAAACTTCTAGGTTTCATTATCTCTCAGCATGGCATAAAATTTGATCCTAATAAAATCAAAATAATTGTTGATAGCCCACCTCCCACCAACTTAAATTAAATCTAACCCTTACAAGGCAAGATCCAAGAAATCTATCATTTTATGGCTCATATTGTTGATAAAAATTAATCATTTACTTGTCTACTAAAGAAATATACAAAGTTTATTCAGGATCAATATTGTTAAGAAAGATTTGATACAATCAAGCAATATCTTCTTAATCCACTCATTTTAGTACCACCTATCCTAAACAAGCCTTTCCTACTATATATCTTAGCAATATATCATGCATTAGGAAAACTCTTAGAATAACATGATAAAAATACCAAATGATTAGCTTATTACATCAGTCACATATTAGTTGATTATGAAAAAAATTACTCCCCAATAGGAAAAATATGTCTAGCATTAGTTTTTGCCACACAAAAACTTTGACATTACATGGCCAATAATAAGACTTAAGTTATCACAAAATTAGACCCCTTAAAGTTCCTATTGGCCAAACCACATATTTTTGGTCACATTACAAAATGGGTTATGTTATTAATAGAATTGGACTTAAAAATAGTCCTCCAAAAATAAATAAAGGGCTAAATCATTGTAGACCATTTGGTAGCAACGCCATTGTTAGATACCAACCCTCTTAGTGACAAATTTAGAGATGATTTCACCACCTATTTTGTTCATTCAGATATCTGGACTATGTTCTTTGATGGGTCTTGATGTGCATCTAATGTTGGGTTAGGCATTGTCTTTATCAATCCTTTCAGTCACATAGTTCCTATATCATACCAATTAAGTTTCTCTTACACCAAAAACATCATAGAATATGAAGCACTTATCTTAGGACTATTCACTATTGAATCCCTCAAAATTAAATCTATTCAAGTCTTTGGTGAGTCCCAACTTGTGGTCAATCAAGTCAACTATGTTTATCAAACACAAGAAGAAAACCTTATCCCATACCACAATATGGTATAGTGCTCATCATCACAATTTGACTACTTTTCTATTCAGAGCATCCCTATAAAAGATAACAGACATGTAGATGCAATGGCCAGTGTTGCATATCTAATTCCCATCAACATCAACAATGATCAAACAATATTTTTAATTAAATGATGACAATCACCATCAATATCTAATGTGGATTTGATAGATTTTTCCATCTTAGCTACTACACAAATTCTTGTAACCCTGGAATGGTTCTCTGATATTTATAACTTTCTAAACAAATCTATTACACCAAACACTTTCTCCCAAAATGATAAACGTAAGTTAAAAAAAAGTAATCCATTATGTAATAATTGGTGGGGTCATTTTCAAATTATCCTTTGATGGATACTTATTATAATGCTTAACCTCACTAGAAGCCAAAATTGCTCTAGTTCAAATAAATGATAGTGAATGTGGTGATCACTTTAGTAGAAAATCCATTTCACACAAATTACTTCAATAAGGGTATAAATAGCCTACCATGGAAGATGAATGTTTATAATACATGAAGTTATATAGTAAATGTCAATGACACAATAATCTACAACATGCACTATCATAATAATTATAACCTATCATCTCCCTATGGTCATTTATGTTATGGGGATTTGATCTCATTGTAAAAATTAACCCCAAATCCACTGATGGACATAATTTCATAATCATAGCTAAAGAATAGTTGACTAAATTGGTGGAATAATCTCCACTTCAATCTACCATAGGTGAACACATCTGTAGTTTTATCTTGACTCATATTATTTCGTACAACAACCTATTGATAGCTATCATTTTTGATAAAGGAACATCATTCAAAAATAAAAATATCATTTTTTTTGTACAAAATAAAAAATTAAGCACACATTCTCCACTCCATATTACCCACAAGGAAATGATCAAGTAGAAGTTTGTAATAAAACTATCATTACCATTTTGAGAAAAATAGTGATAAAATTTGGAGATGATTGGCATAATCAGCTAGTTTTAGCATTATGGGCCTATCACATAAGTATCTATATTCCCATAGGTTATATTACTTATTCACTTGTTTATAGCATATAAGTATTTTTACCATTGGAATTAGAAATACCATCTCTACATGTCTCCCTTAAATTTATTCTCACTGATCACTAGTATCATGAAAGACATCTACACTAGCTTGAACAATTAGACCATACATGCATTCAAGATGTAAAACACCTCAAATTCTACCAAAAACATATATATTGGTCCTATAACAAATGATTTCACACCAGAGAACTTGAAGTTAATTATCTTATTATCAAAGAAAACCTTCACAATGTCAATGCCAAAGAAGAAATCAAAGGAAAATTCAAACAAAATTGGCTAGGTCCATATATTATTATAAAAAATATTAGCCTTAATGTGTATCATCTAGCTTAAAATGAAGGGAAAAATCTCAAAAACCTAATGAATATTATGCATCTACACAGATTTCATGTCTAGTATGCCATTTTACATATTATAGTCTACATATTTTATATTCAAAGATTAATTATACATAGCTTATATCAAAATATCAAAATAATATAAAATATCAAAAATACTAATTACATTGAAATATATCCAAAACACAAAAACATTTTGATTGTATGCATCATCCATGCTTTAAATTGATACTACTATGCTAGACTTACATTTTCTATTATATGTTATTATTTGTCAATTTATCTATATTACCTGCTTCACTTCACCTTATTTGATTGTGTACAGGGACATCCAGATCCTTGATTGCTTCACTCTACCCATTGAGGGGGAATCTTACTTATACATTCAAGACACACATCGATATACATACCCACTAGGGGCATCTTCTACATGACTACACCATCCAAGTTATGTCATTCCTACACCACTAATAAATAATACTTTTGATTATAGTTAATTACATTTCACATGTTATTACATTGTTACATCTATTTAGGTATACCCCTATCAATCTAACAATTTCTTAATACAAACCTTGTTATATCTCATGATATCTTGCCAACTATCATTGTTATATCATATATCTATGCAACATAATAGAATTGTAGGGCTATTTATTCTAAGGGAAGTAATTACAAAATCTTCATTCCTACCCTCAAAAGAGGGGGTAATAAACATGGGTTTTTTCATAGAGATCAAAGCTCCTAATAGTAAAAAAAATAGTTTGTAGATCACTCAGAATAGAATCCAGACATTAAACCAGGTAGATAGCTCATAATATATAATAGTTACCATATTTGGCACTAAAAATTAGAACCAAAGTTGGACTATAATTCTAGACAATATGTTTCCTATTTTTAGTGCTCCTATCTAGATAGTAGAAAAATAAAATTTTCCATAAATAAACAAGAAAGTGAGTTCAGTCATAGGTTTGTTAGCTCAGTAAAATCTAGATTTAGCATGTTTTAGTATAGTTTTTCTTAGAGAATCTAGATATAGGGGCATCATGCATGGCATGATGGATCTTATTTCTAATTTTAGATTAGGAAGTTGATATAAGTTCCAAATCAAAATCCATGTTCTAGACACTAGTGATTGGGGGAAATGTGTGGGGCACATTGATCCTCCCCTTTTTCTAAGTCTAATTTATTTTCTTATCATTTATCAATAGTTGCATGCCATACTCCATCTGTAGGTAGTTGGCATCCTTTTTCAAGTTTGTATTTCATAAAATCTTAACTTATCGAGTACCCAAGTTCTTGAGTTGGATTCCACATAAGCCTAGTACACCAATTTTAGAGTGGCCTTCATACAAGCCTAATATCCATCTTTCAAAATGGCTAAGAGTGGTCTAGTTTCTAGCATACATTTAGCTATTCATTCTAACATTATCAGATCATAGTACATTCATGGGATTTAAGATCCATATCATATGACATCTATTCCATACTAGTATCAATTCATAGTTTTAATTCATTGGGTAATGATGGAGCCAAAGGAATATCTCTCCCTTATATTCTTGAGCCACCTATTTAGAGGGATTAGAAACACAATCCAAACATTGATTGACACATGCATGATTCATTAGATTCACTCAGTTGGTGATGATGGAACCAAAGGGTCTACCTTTTAATTCTTGAGCCACTTCTATGGAATTTTGCACTTGACTTCATTCATTTTATTACTTTTGTTAAAGCACACAACTAGCACAATCCATCATCACAATAGGTTTTATATTAGTTTGCATACCTGATGAGGTGTATGCATTCCTTTCTCTTCCTCTCTCTCTTACCCAAATTTTGTGCATTCTTATTATAGATATAACATATCTAGTAAGGACTGATCTACTCTATGTTTTTCATTATAGATTCACACTTTACATTATGATCTCGGTATGCACATTTATCATCATAAATCTTCATAAGCTTTACCTTTACAGTTAATTTTAGGTACAATTTATATTTTTCCTTTATCCTAATATTTCACTTTGATGCATCACTAGAATAAATGGGGGGAAAATTTAATAATATAAAATGAAAAATTTAGTAATTTGAGTGTGGCTAATGACACCCAATGTATAGGTCCATCTTGATTTCTCTCATGACCCTCATAGGTATGTTTTCATTGATTCTCAATCATCCATAATCTCCCAAATTGAACCCTTGCAGACCTAGATTACTCTTTTAATGCTTAATCTATCCCCTAGGTCCCATTAGCCATGAAAAATAGCACCCAAACATGGACTGCAATGTTGAAACCTAGGGTGTTCTATTTTTGGCACTATTATCTAAGTGCATTTTTGCTTTTAATGGTCATATTCTTCAGAATCCTTATCCTAATTCATGTCAGTGTAATGAAAAATAATTTAACCCATGATCATTAAATACCCTATAAAATGCCATTGAAACTCCATTTAGAAGGGTTAACACTCATTTACAAGAGAGAAGTAATAATACAATCAAGACCACTCAAGAACTTTTCCCTATTCTCTTCATACAACCATTCAATGAAATTTCAAGTTTATTCAAACCTTTACACCAATCTCTAGTCATTCTGAGTACACCCAATTTTGCATTTACTTACATTTTCATCACATTATTACATGAATAACTTCAATGAAAGAACTACATATATCTTGATCCCTCCTCAAAGTATTGGTATATAGATAGCATGCCCACATAAAGGGTTTGAAGTGTGTCAAGTGTATCCATTACACACTAACCCATCATCTCTTTTCTTCAAATTTTACATTCAAGTTCAATCATAAAGATGACCTAGGGTATTGAAGACTAAATCAGGTACACAATGAACTTTATGGGCTTTCAAACTTTGATATTTCATAGCTAGGGTCATGCAGACCTAATCCATAAAACCTATAATCTTAGATCACTAGGAAGATAATGCTAAGATAGGAGTATAGTGCTAGAACCTAGGGTGTCCCACTTTTCATCACACTATTTCATTTCAATTATACCCAATTTTTCATTTACTTGCATTTTCATCACACTATTGCACTAATAAATTCAATGGGAGAACTACATAAAGATTGATCCCTCCTCAAAGTATTCGTATGTAGACAACATGCCCACACACAGGGTGTGAAGTACGTCAAGCATATCATTTACACACTAATCCATCCTCTCCATTCTTCAAATTTTACATTCAAGTTCATGCATAAAGAGGATTTAGGGTATTGAAGACTAAATTAGGTACACAATGGCCTCTATGGGCTTTCAAGCTTTGATATTTCATAGGTAGGGTTACATAGACCTAATGCACAAAACCTAAAAACATTAGATCACAAAAAAAATAGTGTCGAGATAGGACTATAGTGCCAAAACCTAGGGTGTCCCACTTTTTATGCTCTTATTCTATAAATAAATGAACTCTAGATTCCTATTTATGATAGTCTCCCAAGATTACACATATATTTCTAGACAATATCTCAGTTGGAATAGCACAAAATTAGATAAGTTTAATTTTCTCTCTCTCACTACTATTTTTAGAAAATCCCTAACTATAATAAAATTTCATAAATTAGTAGCCTAATTATTATACATTATTTATTGATTTTATCTACTCAAATGCATTTATTATTTACAAATTAAACATATAATTTAAAAAAAAAGTAGCATCTAACCCATGACCAATTGTTCCCTATAAAATCCCATCCAAACTTCCTTTATAAGGAGGTAATAAATCTTACAAAGATACCAAGAATACAAACAAAATACTAAGGTGAACTTCCCTATTCTCTACATATAGTCACCAAACACAACTACAAACATATTCGAACTCTCATACTAGTCACTAGCCACCTCAAACACTCTCAACCTATCATGTTTTCATCTACATCACACTATTTTACAAAGCACATTAATTGGGAGAACTACATATAGATTTATCCCTCTTTTAATTATTGATATGTAGGCAGCATGCCCACACAAGGGGTGTGGATCACATGTTCATTGTATCTTACACACACTAATCCCACCTTTTCAAGTGATTCAAACATCATTTTATCAATCATGATAGAGGGTTAGGTTTTAAAAATTAAAATAGCTCTATAATGAGTTTCATTGACATTCAAAACTAAAAATTTCATAGGCAAGCTCAAATTAGAACAACACAAAGAACCCAAAAATCTCATATCTCTGTGACTTGTTTAGATAACAACAGTAGGAGTGGACAATAACATCAGACCTTGAAGTGTCATATTTTTAGTGCTCCTATCCTTTTGCCAAATGAAAAGTAAATTCTAATTTGTGACATTATCCTAGTCCTATATAGCCAATATTAGACCATGTATCATCCATCTCGTCCTATTTCAAGATGAGTTATATTTTCTCCTTATTTATTACTATTTTTAGAAAGGTAAAAAAGATAGATAAATTCTACAAATAAGGACTATAATTATTTAAATATTATTTACTTATTTATTAATCCATACCCTTAACTAAAATAGGAATAAAACTCCAATATTTCCAAAAATTTAAACCATTTGGTGAACCTAACTATTTTTTGTTTATGCACAAAAAGCGTAGAAACTTTAGGGTAAATTCCTTGCTAATTTTTTATTTTTATTACATATTTAAATCATAATTTTCATTTAATTTTTAAAAATTACCATAGTAATTGTTTAAATTATTTCTTTCAAACCCTAGTTGAATTTACTAGGTTCCTTTACTTCTTGAGCTATCACCTTACATGTTTGTGAGCTTCATATCCTTTTTACACATATTCCAGTTTGCTATTTTTAGGGCTTTGTATTTCCTTTATTTAGTACTTTTATTTAATTTTATTTTGATTATTGTAACTTATTGCAAAAAATTCAATCCATTTTTGGTTTTTTTTCCTACTTTAACAATGGCCCAATATACCAATTTTGACAAAACTGATAAGAATGAACTTCAAGACCTTTTAAATAAATATATTGATATGCAAGATGATATGATTAGAATATTACAAGAAAAAATAATAATAATGGTCAATCCTCTCAAACCACAAAATAACCAGTTGTAAATGACACTAGAGGGTCAACTATATCTTAATAACCCCTATATAAACCTAACCTTCATATGTAGCATCACCAGTTACAGCTATTACATCTTTGTCTCTTGATGTGGCTACCCTTATACAAGATATAAAATATCTTCAATATAAGGTGCTACATCTTGAGCAAGATACCTCTAGACCAACATAGGATTTGAATTCCTTTTCTCTACTTCATACACCATTGTCACATCATATTGATTTTACACCCTTACCACCAAGTTTTGTTCAACCCAAGCTCAGTCTATATGATGGAAAGAGTGATCATAAGATATAATTGAGATATTTTCATGCATCATGCTTGGACTATGTTGTAAATGACTAGTTACTAAACAAGTTATTTCCATAAAGTCTAAAAGATTATGCTTTGTAATGGTTCTATAGTCTACCAAATCAATTAGTCAACACATTCAATCCTTTAGATGACATGTTCCTAGCTCATTTTATCATCAACATAGATGACAAGGTTTCTTATGCCCAAGTTGCATAATATAAACAAAGGTAAAATGAGTATCTCACATATTATATTTTTTGATATAAGACTATCTTGGATAAAATGACTAGCCCCATGGTTGATAAAAAATTATAGGGTCTCTTCAAACATAGTCTTCTACCAGCTTTGCATGAGTCAATAATGTCCAAAGGGTTCTCTTCCTTCACTGAGTTATGTCATACACTAAAGGAAAGGGAATTCATAGTAATTTCAATGGGCAAACTCAAGTACACAAGGATATCAAAAATAATAAACAAGAGTAACAGTAAAGTCCCATACAAAGTAAAGGTTAATGATAGCAAAATTATAAATCAACCTAAAGTTAATGTGGCTTAGGCTCCCTTAATGAGTGGTTTTATCATCACCTCCTCAGTGAGCCTTTACCAATCTACCAGTATCTCTAGCTAGAGTCTTACAATAACTATTACAACGAAATATTATATCTCTCCCTCCTATTCAATAAGTTAATACAACAAAGCCTTTTCAATGTGGATATGATTAGAATTCATTTTGTGATTTTCATAGGGCACCAAGACACACAAAAAACAAATGTATTAGTTTGTGACACAATATATAGGACTTGATAAATGATAACCTTATTGATATTGTCACTTTATTAGAGCCTCCTCAAGCAAAGCAAACACAAACAAGATACATAGGATACATTAGGTGTTCACCATACATATGATGCACAGCCTCCACCAACTATAAACCGAGAACATTAAGTTGATTCATATCCTTAGAGTAACATGATTCATGTGTATAATTCTAGAGTTTCAAATAGACCTTCCATCTTCTTCTTAGAGTAAGAGATAGTTCAGGATAATTCAAATTACAATACACTCATTATCAGAGCCTACATTTATCATCAGCCCATTCATATTGTTTTCATAGATAATGGATCTAGTGTGAACATGTGCACTATAACATTACTACAACATTTAGGATATTCAAGGAAGGATATTACCCTAATGGACATAGTTATCAGTGGATTCAATGGGCACATACATAATTCATTGGGTGAGATTGTACTTTATCTACAAGTTATAATTACACATATGGCAATACCATTTACTATTAGACATAGTGTACGAGTCTTCAATATATTTATTGGTTGATATATATTTAAAAACATCATGCATTACCTTCTATAATTCATAGATGCATGAAATTCATTCATTTTAATTAGGTTGTTAAAGTTGGTGGAGTTTTGTATGAGTTACCACTCCCCACTTCAGAGGCATCTACCACTTTATAACTATTGATGTAGAAGATTAAACCCCAGGCAAGGAGGTTGAGCTCGTACCTTCTTCACGCAACAATGGAAACTCCCCTCTCACCTATGGGATTGGTGAAGCTAGAGGGGAGAGTCTCTAGGTAAGGCCTAGCTCCCTCTGATGCATCATGTTCATTCTGGCAAGTGCTAACACACACACACACACACACACACACACAGATATACTGGGGGGATGAAAAGGGAGAAAGATGCAGGAAAAAACAAACTACTCTAAAGAGGTGATGCACCAAGATAAGTCAACCTTCTCACATCCACTCTTTAAATCAGACATACACATACATACACTTCAGACTTGGCAAAAGGACCAGACTGTAAGAACTTGATAGGGAGGCTTTAATGAAATTATAGAAAAAATAGAGATTGACCTAGGTGTTTTGAAATGCACACTGCAAGTGATTTCTTATATTTCTTTACCTCTAAATGGAACTCCCCTATTAGCTATAGAAGTGGTGCCTTATAGACAATAGATATGTTGGTGCTAGGCCTATGAAAGCATCAAGAAATAATGACTGAACACAAACCAACACTCAAGACATACATAGAAATATCTATCCAAGATAGAGGTAAAAATGTGTTTATTGATTCATGTGAAAATTTTGCCAAGGCTACACATTACAAATGTGGAAAATGATTTATCAAATGACAAGTCTTCAATATATAGGAGAAGAAAGGAGGCCTTTTGGCACCCCTTTTTACAAGTGGCCCATTTGTGTCCCCTCATTGGGAAGAGTAGGCTGGTCAAAACATTAATGAGTTTTGCCCTTTGTCTATTTGTAAGGCTTCTTCTTTATTACATAGTTTGTCCACTCATTAATGTGAAATGGAGAAAACTAGTTACATTTCTAGCTATTTACGTCTCTAATGGTCAATTCGTAGGCACTATTTCACTTGCTGGAATCACTTCTTGAATTGGCGCTTCCCTTCCCCACTTGGACTATCTGCTTGCTCCATGCTTGTCATTTTGTCTTTTCTCTATCTTGTCTCTTCTAGCTCTTTTAGCCCTAGTGAACTTCTAGCAGGTTACTACATTTTTGGGCCTTCCATGGTTAGTGCTATTTCATTTTGAAAGCAAATGACTATTTCATTCTGGTAATTTTGACATTCTTACGGTCATCATCACTTTGAAAACCAATAGTTAATTTACTTTCTTGAATTTTATGGCTTTCAGGATGTGATCACTTTGGCAATAGGTCATCGGGTCCTTCATTGGCTTTTCTTCAGGCTTTGTCTTCCTCAGTCCTCTTTGCAGGCACTCCTTGCCTTTTATCTCTTCCTAGCACCTTCTCAAAGGGGAGGTGACCCTCTAGCCTTTTAAAGTGCCCTTTGTATTTGGCTGAGAGTCCCTTGTAAGGGAATCTACCCTTTGGGGTCCTTTGGCAGGTCCTTTGTTCCTCCAGAGCTTCTCAAGTTCTTGTAGACTTTTGTCTGTGGACATTTTCCCGCAGACAAAAATTCTACATAAATTATCCTCAGCCCTAGCATTTTGCTTTAAATTGCAGCCTAAATTCCTTTAAACTTTTTGTCTGAAGGAATTTGGGACTTAAACAAAATATGAAATCTTTTGAGTTGCCTTATTCTTTAAAAAGCCTACTCTTCGCAAGGGCATTTAAACTTGAAGATTGCCCCTCGACCAACTGGGCATACCCTTGAACCCATCTGTTGAACCAAAAATGGTTTAATGGTTCAAATGGTTCAACCATTGTGTGCCAATGAACTTGCCAATGAGTTGACTGATTGAACTAGGCCAATGAACCAAGTAATCTTTTAAATTGGGCGCTGAACCAATGTTGAACTGGTGGCCTTGAACCAAACTCATCAAACCAAACCATTGAACCAAAGCCTGAAACAAGGCCATTTAAACTTGAAGATGGATGAACCAAGTGCCGATGAACCATCCAGTTGAACCAAACAATTAAACCAACTGAGTCTATAGAAACATGAAGCCTGAAGGGAACTATTGAATCCTTAGAAAATATTCCTACAGAGTCCATAGATTTTACAGGACCTATAAAAAATTAGAAGAAAAGGCCTGAAATAGCAAGAGGCAAAAAGGGGACCAAAATTTTGCCTATTAGGCAAAATTGGCCAACAAATTGGTGACTCCCAGGGGAAGCATGCCTGCTATGCTTCGAGACCAGTTGCCTAATAGTCCATTGGGTGCAGAGTCAAATGGTAACATAAAAACAATAATAGCTCTAATAAATCTAGAATCAGTCACACAGATTTACCTCCAAGGAAATAGAAACACACACAAGACTAAGAAAACTACCACTTATGCAACAACACTTAGGGAAAATAGGGAAAGTAAATGAGGGAAAATATATACAGATGAAAGGAGACTCAATGGCAATACTTTAGATGTATCCCATTAAATGGGATACATAGTTCTTCACCATCCAACTTGGAGAGTTGGAATGGATTGTGCTACTTGCACTGAGTGATTTGTATGGGCCACTCCATAGGGTGTCAAATTTTGCATGCTTTCTAGGCTTGCTCGGTCTTCATCCCATTTCAAGACAATGTCTCCTTTAGAGAAATCTTTTAACAAAGATTTCTTGTCGAAGTGTCTCTTTATTTGGTATTGGCAATTGGTCATAGAAGCCATAGCCTAGTCCCTTGTCTCTTGGAACTCCATCAGCTCACACAGCCTAACCTCCATGCTACTTCCTTCTTCTAATTGTAGTTGGAAAGCGAGGTCTAATGTTGGCAATTCAAGTGAGATGGGAAGCTTAGCTTCCCTTCCATATACAAGCGTATATGGAGAATTCCTGATTGCTCTCTTTGGAGTGATTTGATTAGCCCACAGAGCTATCTTCAGCTTGGCATGCCAAGTCCTCTAATTTCCTTCCATGGTCCTTTATGATCCTGATCAAGTTTTTATTGGTGGACTCAGCCAGCCCATTCCCCTATGGATAATCATTAGATGAAGTGCTGAGATATATACCATACCTCAGTGCCCATTCACTTGTTTTGGTTCCCAGAAAAGCCAAGCCATTATCTGAGATTATGGTGGCTGGGACCCTGAATCTTATCACCAGGTCCTCATAAAATTCCAAGACCACACTTTCATTTGCCTCCTTCAGAGCAACAGCCTCCACCCACCTTGTGAAATAGTCTATGGCGGTCAGGACCCACTTGTGTCCAGCACTAGAGGGAGGATTAATCATCCCTATGAAGTCTAGGCCCCACTGCATGAATGGTTGATCCATCTAAATAGGCTGTAGAGGCATGGTAGCCAACCATTGTTTCCCATCAAAAAGTGCACACTTTTGGCACTTTCTTACCCAAGTATGGGTGTCCCTAAAAAGAGTAGGCTAGAAATAGCTAGCTCTCATTATCCTTGTTGTGGTAGCTTGAGGAGTGAAATGACCACCTGTTGGTCCATTGTGGAACTTAGACAATACTTTATCAGCCTGGTTTGAATAAATACATCTTAGAAGAACCCCAGAGAGATCCTTCCTAAACAATACTCCATCAACTAGAACATAAGGGAGAGAGTAGAGCATGAAGTACCTTCTTCTAGTCTTATTAAGATTCTATGAGCACTCACCAGTGAGAAGGAAATGCCTCAGGTCTAATGTTCAGTCCCTTATGATAGTTGGTTCTTTTACTATAGCTACATCATGAATTAGTAAGTTGTCTTCCCCTTTCTACTTGAAGTCCACAATAAGGTGTTCACACATGCCTCTACCCCTCACCATCTTGGTGATATTTATGTCTATGTCATACTCCATCACCTTGGTGATCCACCCCTCTCTCTTCTCATTTAGGTCTTAATTGGTCAAGAAATCCTTGACACCAGGATGTGGAACTGTGAGGCAAATTTTGCTATTAGACAACATATGCCTGAACTTCTTTAGGATCTGCACTACTGCCAAGACTTGCTTTTCCACATACATGTATTTGACTTTGAAATCCTCTAGCCCTTGGCTAAAAAAAACAAGTGGTTGTTTGAGGTCATCACCATTTGCTTGGGTAAGCATGGTGGAGATCACCTCTTCATTGCTAAAAGTATAGAGGTTGAAGTTTTTGTTGAAGTTGGGGCTGATCAAAGTAGGAGCCTAGGTTATGGCCTGCTTGATGGCTTCAAAGCTATCTTTCCTTTGAGCTGTCCACTTGAACTCCTCACCCTTCCTCAGCATAGAGGTTAGTGGCTTGAATATCTCTGTGAAATTTGGAATGAATCTCTAAATGAAGTTTATCCTACCAAAGAAGTTTTGTAGGCCTTTCTTGTGCTTAGGTAGGGACATCTCCAGGATAGAACAAACTCTCTCGGGGTCAATGGATAAGCCCTCTTTGGACATGATGTGGCTAAGGAGTTTCCCCTCATGAACAACAAACACACATTTCTTTAGATTAAGAGAGATGCCAATCTTTGGATTAAGAGAGATGCCAAATTCCCTACATCTTTCAAAAATCTACCTAAGGTGTTGCATGTGTTGGCTCACTTCCTTGGAGAAAACTATCACATCATCAAGGTATACCAACATGTTGTTATTTATCAAGCCTCCAAAAGCCATGTCCATGGCCCACTGAAAGGTAGCACTAGCACTAGCCAACCTGAATGGCATCTTCTTGTAGGTGAATGTTCCCCATTTAGTAGTGAAGGTTATTTTGTGCTAGTCATAGCCTTGCACCAAAATCTGATTATACCCTGAATATCCATCCAAGAGGGAGAAATTCTCACTACTTGTTACCTTCTGAAGGATCTGCTCCATGTTCAGGAGGGGATAATGATCTTTTAAAGAGACTTTATTAAGGTCCTTAAAATCAACACATAGCCTAATCTCCCCATTCTTCTTTCTAACAAGAACAAGATTGGCCAGCTAGGAGGAATGTTTGATTGGAAATATAATCTCAGACTCAATCAATTTGGCCAGTTCCCTCTTCATGAGAGGCTCAATCATTAGGTTGACAGGTCTCTACTTTTGCATGACTAGCCTGGCACCTTCCTCTAATTTGATGGTGTGTTGGGTGAGTCTTGGATCGAAGCCCTTCAAATTAGTGTAATCCCATGCAAAAGCATCGGCAAACTCCTGACATAGCAAAATGAAAGCCTACCTTTCTTGAACCATGCAAACTTTACTAAGTGCAAGCATCTTATTCTTGAAGATTTCAACCCTTTCATAATTCTCCTCCTTAGTTGGGATACATGCCTTATCATTCCTCAATTGGTCATCTGCATTGAAGATGCTCTCAAGAGTGACCAAACCTTTAGGGAGCTTATTTTTATTAAATTGAACAATCTAGTTTCCATATTGTTGTTGCAGCTTTGCCTAGTTTTGTGTTGCAAACTCAGCTTCCTCCTACAAGAAAAAAGCTATTTGCTGGTCATTTTCAAAAACCTGCCAGCTTGCAATGTTATCAAGGATAGAGGGCCAAACTACCACCTTCAAGTAGTGTGAACCATAGTCTCGACTTATTTCCTTGGAAACATCAAATTGAGTACTAATTACTACTAGCCTATCTACTTTTTTGTTCTTCTCTATGGGAATGGAGACGATATTGAAAGTGAGGAAATCTTCCACCAAGTCTCAGACAATATGCTTGTAGGACTTTAGCAAGGAATTCTTGGTCAGATTTAGGCCTCTCACCTAATTTACAATCAACTCACTATCTCCCAAAACTTGTAACTCCTTGATCCCTCTTTTTCTTGCCCATTCCAGACCATGAATAAGGGACTCATATTTTGTAACATTGCTTGTGCAAGAGAATTGGAAATGGAAAGCTGAAAATTACCTCTCCTTTGAAGGGGAGACTAACATCACTCCACCACCAGCTCCCAGCCTACTTTTGGAACTCTCAAAATATAGCTACCATAGGCCTAGGTCTTCTTAGCTTGCCTTCATTATATTTGGTATGAAGGTACCTTCTTCATGTATGTAGTAGACTCCAAGGCCTACCTCCTCTATAAACTTGTAGGGATCATGCTCAAAGTTATCATTTCCCCACTCATCCAAGAGTAGGTCTATAACTCCTTCTAGAGCAGAGGATGGAGATTGATTTGTCTAGGGCTCTTCTGGGTCGATAATGGTGTAACTGACATTCACTACCTTGGGAAAATATGGTTCTAGATGATCCTTGTAGAGTGGCTCAGATTCAATCTTTACTTTGGTCCCATAGTTCTAAAAACCTGATAGGACCAATTCACTGCTAGATAGCCACCTATCTTTGATGTGAAGTCCTTGGACAAGCAAACTATGAAATAAGGAGGAACATCTATTACCACTATATCATGGGGAGTTGAGAAGGTTGGGCAAGCATGCAATGTCAAGCTTAAACCCTTCAAAATCCCAATTGTTTTTGTAGGTGTCCCATCAAGCTTCAGGACTCCCTTATTCATCTCTTCATATTTCAGCCCCATCTTATCAACAATGCACTTGGGTATCACTGAGGTACTAGCCCCACTGTCAATGATGTAGTTGTGTGCCAAGAAATCCCCTATAACCAAGGACACATAGAAAGGAGGAATTTTATATTCCTTCTTTACCTAACCTAAAATGGAAGGCTATCCATTCATCATTAAGACATTATCAGTGCTTGTTGGGATAGCTTGTTGATCCAGCTCACACAGTTCTCTTTATAGCATGTCCTTTTGTCCTGGTAGAGACAATGAATCCCACAAAGAAATGTTCATATGCAGCTTCTTCATCTGGTCCACTTTATTGACTTGAGGAGCACCCCCCTTCAAGTTTTCTTTGGGGCTAATTCCAACCTGAGCTGTAGGTTGAGGGGCTAAAGGTGCAAATGGCTATCTAAAATTTGGGGCTTTCTAATTTGAGTGTGATGGAAAAGGTGTAGCTATCAATTGGGTAGTCTCCTGGGCTTCTCCCAATGCTCTCCTCTTAAATCTTGTGTTGCCTACAACACAATCGACCTGGTTGTCTGGGATGCCCACATAATTTATTGAATAAAACTCCCCTTCTAGATGATTCATGAGGGTAGAATCAAGTTGGGCCTAATTGCTACTCATGCTGGGTTGCATTGGAGCCTCAAAGACTTGGGAATGACTAGCTTCTTGATTATCTACATTTTGGAAATAACTCATCTCATTCATATAAATAGCTTGTTTCTAACCATATCCCATGGTCAAACAACTTGGTTGTTCTTGTACTAGATTTTTTTGAATAGACACCATGACTTTAGATGATGAAGGGAGGCCTGGATTATAGTTTTGAAATAGCCTAGTCTGAGTAAGCTGACCCTATCCTTGATTGTAGTTTTGGAAAGGTGGTCTAGGAGCTTGACCATAATGCTGGTATCCCTGATTCAGTTTGTTGCTTTGAGCTTGTTGCCTTTTTAGAGCCACAAGTTCATTCGACATGCTCTACAATAGACTTTTAACTTCATGAAGCTCATTGGATGGAGTAGTAGCTAGATTCTCTATGGTAGGCAGAGGAGCCAATGTGAGAACAATGGCTTGAATTAGAGGTAGGATTTTTGGGAACAGTGGCATGTGAGGTCTAGGGGCTATTTTCCCAGCCTGTACTAAGCAATTTTTAGCTGCTACGGCTATGTCATAAGTAGCAAGCAGTATATGCCCTGCCATGGATTGTATCATTACTGTAATATCACTATTTAACACCTTTAAATAATATAGGAAAACATAGTTGGGAGTCAGTCTTACCAGAATGGGGATTCTATCCCAACTCTTCTATAATCACATGTTGAAATCCTACATATATTTGTGCGGAGCTCTCTTTATGGTCGTCAGTTGCTTAGCTAGTGAGAGGCCATCGCTCTTTTCCCCAAAATGGTCTGTCAACTAATTCATTCTAGAAATGGATTGAATTTATAGGCAAGGTCTCGTACCAGTCGAGATAATGCTAGCAATCTAATGGCAATATTTTCTTCTGTGACATTGTGAATATTACAGAGGTTAGCAATATTCTTGATGTGCTTAATGACTATGATGGGTCCCTCTCCATTGAAATAAGGCACATTTTTTAGGGCTATTCCTAGGATTGGATCATAACATGAGAGATTCAAGGGGCTTTGACCATGAAAAGCTTCGAAGGGCAATGCCATAGCTAGGATGGGCTATAACTATGGCTCTACTACATAGGCATCCCTTACAATAGGTCTAGGAGGGTGGCTTGTTGAATAAGGATGGGTCCTCTCAAATCTTAGTCTTTTTGTTGAGTTTAAAGGCAACTCAATGAAATTGAAAGGAACCCTTTTAGAAGTAGACCTTATGGTGACTTTAGGCATATAAAGTTAAGAAACTGGTCTTAATTGGAAAACTAAAGCTCTTACTAGTGGAGTCACCAGATGCTAGAAATATTTGATTTGCCATAACAAGACCAGCATTAATCTTGAAATCTTAATGAGTTGTATAACTAGGTCCCACCAGGCATGCCAAAAATTGTTGATGTAGAAGATTACACCTGGGGCAAGGAGGTTGAGCTCTTGCCTTCTTCACGCAACAATGGAAACTCCCCTCTCACTTGTGGGACTAGTGAAGCTAGAGGGGAGAGTCTCTAGGTAAGGGATAGCTCCCTCTTATGCATCATGTTCATTACACACACACACACACACACACACACACACACACACACACACACACACACACACACACACACACACACACACAGATATATTGGGGGGTATGAAAAGGGAGAAAGATGCAAGAAAAAACAAACTACTCTAAAGAGGTAATACATCGAGATAAGTCAACCTTATCACATCCACTCCTTAAATCAAACATACACATGCATACACTTTAGACTTGGAAGAAGGACCAAACTGTAAGAAATTGATAGGGAGGTTTTAATGAAAATACAAAAAAAAAAAAGAATTGACCTAGGTGTTGTGAAATGCACACTATAAGTGATTTCTTCTATTTCTTTACCTCCAAATGGAACTGCCTTGTCAACTGTAGAAGTGGTGCCTTGTATAAAATAGATATGTTGGTTCTAGGCCTATGAAAGCATCAAGAAACAATGATTGAACACAAATCAACACTCAAGACATACACAAAAATATCTATCCAAGATAGAGGTAAAAATGCATTTATTGATTCAGGTGAAAATTTTGCTAGGGCTACGCCTTACAAATGTGGAAGATGATTTCTCAAATGACAAGTATTCAATATATAGGAGAAGAAAGAAGGCCTTTTCATGCCCCTTTTTACAAGTGGCCCATTTGCATCCCCTCATTGGGAAGAGCAGGCTAGTTAAAACATTAATGAGCTGTGCCCTTTGTTTATTTGTAAGGCCACTTCTTCAAGGTGATTTACATGATTTATCCACTCATTAATGTGAAATGGAGAAAATTGGTTGCATTTCTAGCTATTTGCATCTCTAATGGTCAATTTGTAAACACTATTTCACCTACTAGAGTCACTTCTTGAATTGGTGCTTCCCTTCACCACTTGGACTATCTGCTTGCTCCATGCTTGTCATTTTGTCTTTTCCCTATCTTGTCTCTTTTAGCTCTTTTAGCCCTTAGGGACAAACTTCTGGTGGGTTGCTACATTTCTGGACCTTCCATGGTTAGTGCTCTTTTATTTTGAAAGCAAATGGATATTTCATTATGCTAATTTTGACATTCTTATAGTTGTCATCACTTTGAAAACCAATAGCTAATTTGTTTTCTTGAATTTGACAGCTTTTAGGATGTCATCACTTTGGTAATAGGTCATTGGGTCCTTCATTGGATTTTCTTTAGGTTTTGTCTTCCTCAAGCCTCTCTACAGACACTCCTTGCCTTTTTTCTCTTCCTAGCACCTTCCCGAAGGGGAGGTGACCCTCTGACCTTTGAAAGTGCCCTTTGTATTTGGCTGAGAGCCCCCTGCAAGGGCATCTACCCTTCGGGGTCCTTCGATGGGTCCTTTGTTCCTCCAGAGCTTCTCAGGTTCTTGTAGACTTTTCTCTGTAGACATTTTCCCATGAACAAAAAGTCTATTGAAATTCTCCCTTGCCCTGGCCTTTTGCTTTGAACTGTAGCCCAAATTCATTCAGACTTTTTGTCTGAAGGAATTCCTTCAGACAAAAAGTCTGAAGGAATTCAGGATTTAAACAAAATCTAAAATCCTTTGATTTGCCTTATTCTTTGAAAAGCCTACCCTTCATAAGGGCATTTGAACTTGAAGACTGCCCCTTGACCAACTAGGAATACCTTTAAACCCATCAATTAAACCAAAAATGGTTCAATAGCTCAAATGGTTCAACCATTGTGTGCCAATGAACTTGCCAATGAGCCAACTGATTGAACTAGGCCGATGAACCAAGAAATTTTTTTAATCAGGCATTAAAGCAATGTTGAACTAGTGGCCTTAAACTAAACTCATCAAACCAAACCATTGAACCAAAGCTTGAAACAAGGCCATTTGAACTTGAAGATGGATGAACCAAGTGTTGATGAACCATCCAATTGAACCAAACAATTGAACCAACCGAGTCTGTAGAAACATGAAGCTTGAAGGGAACTACTGAATCCTTAGAAAATATTCCTGTAGAGTCCATAGATTTTACAGGACATGTAGAAAATTAGAATAAAAGGCCTAAAATAGCAAGAGGCAAAAAGGGGACCAAAATTTTGCCTGTTGGGCAAAATTGGTCAACAATAACCACTAGTTTCAGCTCCTCCACTAGTTTCAACCCCATCAATTATAGTTCTTTCTCTAGTTCAAATTTAGCCATAGTCAAGGTGTTTCTCACTAGCATAAAGAGTTCATACACTTTCATGGATGCCTATTTTATATAAACCATATTTTTAAGATTTTAGATAGTTTTTAGCTATAGTTTTGACACCCATGGTAGTATCATTGAGGTCTCACGCCTCTACACACAAAATAAACTTTCAAAGAGATCCTTTTAGTACTAGATGGGTCCCTAATAGACCTATAATTTCATTCACTTCTTACAGTTATACGGGAACCCCATAGTTGGTTTCCATTATAGAGATTTTAGAGAATTTATAGCATACATAGATTTTAGAGTTACAATCTCGGCCCTTGCATTGTGCTTCATGATCATGCACGATCCCTCTCTTTCATACAAGACACCATGATAGATAGTCTCTCATGAGACTCATCGATTAATATCATTTATTCTCAATATTTTTTTAAAATAGTTTCCTTTTGATTGATTGTACATAGATTATTTGAAAAATACCAAAAATAATACAAAAATTCAAAATACAAAAACATTCAAATAACTCAAAACACCAAAAACATTTCAACTCTATGCATTATTCATTATTTTACATTTCTACTACCATATTATATTTACATTTTGTTGTTATATGCTATTTTTTATCAATTTATCTACATTACCATGTTTTACTTGATCTTATTTGAGTGTGTATAGTGACATCTAAATCCTTGATTGCTTCACTCTACCCATTGAGGGGGAATCCTACTTCTACATTTGAGACATACATCGACATATCTACCCACTAAGGGCATCCTCTACATGACTATAGCATCTAGGTTTTGTCATTCCTATACCACAAATTATAGTTATCATATTTATATACACTACTTACTAGCTTACATAGATTACTCTATCAACACTCACTAGTATATAATACTTGGGTATTTCTTAGCATCTACCTAGTCTTATGCTCCATGTTTTGCATACTTTCACTTATTTCTTTGATTAGTTATATGAAATAGTATTTCCATATTTTACGTGTTTTCCTATATTTCTTTGAGTATTTAGATGTGATTAAATTTCTTAGTTCTTGTTTTGTCTCTTGTATGTGTCTTAGGACATTTGCCAATGTCCTTTGCTTGTACTCTTCTATGTGCTTGTGTCCCTCATGCCAACCTTGCTTGTTTTTAATTATATGTATATGTGGGAATTTTAATATGACTTGTATTATTTCTTTCTTAGTTTGAGTGACATGTTCCTGTGTCCCTTATTTCTTTAACCACTTGGCCAATTTTGTGTGTTTCTTACTTCTTGCCTTGTGTACTTGTTTCTTATTTTTCTTCTTAATTATTTGTAATGCCATGATACACATAATGAATTATATTGCTTTCTTGGATGAAATAATGGACATCATGCTCCATCCCTCCTTGAAAAATAACAACTAACGTTTCTAGTTTTAATTCAATACACTGCACATATTCTTACATTATTACATCTATCTAGGCATATCTCTATTGATCTAATAATGTCCAATACAAATTATGATATATCTTGAGACATCTCTTTGATTATCAATTTTATATCATGTATTTCATATCATAACACACTTTTAGGGATATTTATTTTGAGGGAAGTCATTGTAGGTTCTCCATTCTTACCCTTAGAAGAGGAGGCAATAATTAGGGGGTTTGTCATAGAGATCAAAGCCTCCTACCAATAAAAAAATAGTTTTCAAAACACTCAAAATAGAAACTATAACCCAAAATAAGTAAAAAAAAATAGGAAAACAATGATGAACATAAAACAATGATAAAAAATAGCAAATTATGAGAACACCATACTTAGACTATAACATCAAATAATAAAGTGTCATGTTTTTGGTGCTCCTATGTAAACAACAAAAAACTCAAATTTGCTAGAAATAGATAGAAAGGTAAGTTCATTTATAGTTTTATCAACTATAGCATAATTTAGAATTAGTAGTTTCAGTACAATTTTTCTTAGAAAATGTAGATATAGGGGGCATCATGATGGATCTTGCTTCTAGTATTAGATTGGGTAGTTAGTATAATTTATAGATTAGAATCCATGTTATAGACACCACTAATTAGAGGAAATGTGTGTGACACATTTGTCTTCTTTTATTTTTGAGTTCAGTACATTATCCAATGATTATCAATAGTTGCATCCCTTTTTCCATCTATAGGTGGTTGGCATCATTTTGGAGTGGCTTTCATATAATCCTAGTTCCTAATTTTAGAGTGGCTTTCATATAAGCCTAATCTCTACCTTTTGAAGTGGCCAAGATTACCCTAATTCTTAGGAAACATTTAGCTATTCATGCTACATTGTCATATTATAGATAATTCATGGGCTTTATGATCCATCTCATATGACACACATTCATACTAATATTAGTTCATAGCTTCACTTTTGGGGCAATGATGGAGCCAAAATACTAGCTAGCTTTTGTATACTTGAGCCACCTACTTAGAGGGATTGGACACACAGTCCAAATATCGATTAACACACACATGACCACATAGCTTGAATTTTTTGGTGATGATGGATCCAAAGGGAAAACCTTTGTATTATTGATCCACCCTTGGGGAATTGAGTACTTAGATCTATTTATGATATTATTCTTGGTTCAACACATACCCAACATCACTTAGCATCATAATAAGTTTTGTATTAGTTCATCTACCTAATGAGGTTTATTCATTCCTTTTTCTTCCTTTATTTTAACCATATTTTGTATATTATTATTTTAGACATAGCATGCCTAGTAAGAACTAATATACTCTTTGTTTTATCTTACATATTCACACTTCATGACATGCTCTCTCTATGCACACTCAACATCACACATCTTCATGGGCTTCACCCTTTAAAGTAAGCTTAGGTACACTTTATACTTTTCCTTTATCCTAGTATTTCAATTTTTTGTATCACTAGAATAAATGGGGGAAAATATAGTCATATAAAATGTCTAAATTGGTAGTCTGAGTGTGGCTTGTGACACACAATCCATAGGTCCTTTTTGCATGCTCATGTGACCCTTCTAGACACCCTTTTGCTCATTACTAGTCATTCATATTCTTCCAAATGATCATTCCAGCTTAGCCATACTCTATTTCCCAAGCCAATCTTGATCCCCTAGATCTTGAGCTTATAGGATAGGATCACCTTACCTAAACTATAACATTTGATGCTAGGGTATCCCATTTTTTATGGTCCTTTCTAATTATAGTTTGATCCAAAATGGTCATTTTCATCAAATTACTATTATTCATTATGTCAGCCCAATGTAAACATATCTAACCCATGACGAATTTTTCCTTAGAAAATCCCATCTAAAGTTCATTTACAATGAGGTGAAAAATCTTACAAAGCAAGCAAGAATACAAGCAAATTACTAAGGCAAACTTACCTATTCTCTACGTATAGTCATTTAACATAACTTACAACATGTTCAAACTCTCATATGAATCCCTAGACACCCCAAACATTCTCAAATTAGCATTGTTTCATCCACATCACACTATTTCAGAAATTACATGGGAGAACTACATATGGTTTGATCCCTTTTTAGAGTATTAGTATGTAGGCAGTGTACCCACACAAATGGTGTGGATCACATTTTCAATGTATTTTACACACATTAATCCACCTTTTCAAGTGATTCAAATATTATTTTATCAATCATGATAGAGGGTTAGGGTTTGAAGATTAAAATAGCTCTACAGTGAGTTCCATCAACATTTATCACTCAAGATTTCATAGGTAAGAGCACACAAGAAGAACATAAACAACTCAAAAAGATTATATCTCTATGAATAGTTTGGAAAATAGTGGTAGAAGTGGACAATAACACTAAACCCTGAAGTGTCCTATTTTCAATGCTCCTACCCTTTTGCCAAACAAAAGCTAGATTCTAATTTATAACATTATTCCAATATTGCATAGCTAGTTTCATACCCTGTATCAACCATCTCAGCTTATTGCAAGATAATTTATATTTTCTCCTTATTTATTGCTATTTTTAGAAAGGTAAAAAATATAGATAACTTATATAAATTAGGACTATAATTATTGAAATATTATTTACTGATTTATTAATCTAGACCCTTAGATAAAATAGGAATAAAACTCTAATATTCCCAAATAAAAAAACCAAGAACATTGTTATATCATCCAAATAAAAAAGTATAAACTTGTTACAGAGACATTGAAATTCCATGTCCATAGATTTTTAAAAAGAGGCTCCATCATTGGATAAACCTTAAGGCATCTTTTTGTATGTAAAAGTCCCCCATTTTGTGGTAAAGGCTATTTTTAATTGGTCTTCTTTGACGAAAATATGGTTATATCCACTATAGCCATCCAATAAGGAGAACCTTTCTAAACATACAACTAGTTGTAGAATTTATTCCATTGATGCTACTAGATACTAGTGTTTAAGAGAGGCCTTGTTTAAGTCACATAAGTTAAAGCATAGCTTTATTTCACCATTATTTTTCCATATTGGAATAATCATTTCCACCCAAGTCGAGTGCTTAATTATAAATATTATAGTTGACTCGATGAGCTTATGTAGTTCATCTCTCATCAAAGGTTCAAACTTTAGGTTAAGTAGACTTTGTCTTTATTTGACTAGCCTAGTATAATCTTCTAGCTCAATGGTATGTTGAGCTATACTTGAATCAAATATTTTAAGGTCATTATATTTCAATGCAAAGACATTTGCAAAAAGTGAACATAACTCAATAAAATTTTCTCTTAAGATCTTCAAACTTTACCCAATATTAATCTCTTACTAATGGCAACATCCACATTTGTATAATGTTCTTCCTTGGTTGACATAGAAATTTTTTATTTTCTCAATTCATCATCTTTGATGAATATGTTTTCAAGGGTGACCAACTCTTTAGGTAACTTATTTATCTTCAATTGCATAATCTAGTCATTATACTACTACAAATGCTTGTCTTAGCTCCTTGAGGAGGATACATCTTCTTCTTATAAGAATCTGATAATCTGACTATCATCTTCAAATACTTGCCAATTATCTTGGTTGTCTAGGATATATGACGTTATAACTACCTTGATGTGTGATTGAACTTTGTCATGTTTTATGTCATCTAGGATATTGAATTGTGACCCAATGGAAGCCAACCTATCTACATTCTTGTTCTTATTTCTTGATATGGCCTAAATATTGAAATAGTTTTACTAGGTACCATACACTATTGTTATATTACCTAAGTATTGGGTTATTGAATATATTAAGTCCCCTTAATTGGTGAAATACTAGTTCACTATCTGTAAAAACTTGTAAAGAATTGACATTCATATTTCTTGCCCATTACAAACCATGCACTAGTGCTTCATATTTAGTAACATTATTAGACCAACAAAACTAAAACTTGTGATAATAAAAATACCTTTGATTGGTTGTATAAATCAACATCATTCTAATTCTAGTGCCATGTTTTTTCCTAGATCCATCAGAATATAGTTACCATAGGCCATCACTAGGTTGATCATCTCTCATCAATGTTGGATATGGTTCATCATTTTCATGAAGATAATAGACACCATGGCATTATTCTCTAATTAAATTTTAGGGATCATGTACATGAAAATTAAAGTCCCATTCATCAAGGTAAAGATTTATAACTCCATCTAGAGTTGATTTAGTTTGTACCTCACTATTTTCTAGTACTTTGTCTAAGATAAGATAATTGGTGTTTACCATACTTAGCATAAATATCTCCAAATGAAATATTTAAATAGTTTTATTATTTATTGAAACCTTCATACCATACCTATTCATGAACATTAAATAGTTCAAATTATCTAACAAATATCCTCCAATCTTTGAGTTGAAGTCCCTTGACAAACACATGGATAAATAGGGAGGCAAGTTGACTACAACTACATCTTGATGAATCATAACATTAGGGAAAGCATGTAATGTAAAATTTAGATATTTAATAATATATTTATTTGTGACCCATCAAATTGTAATACTCCTTTTGTATTTGGATCATAAACATGACCAATATTGTTTCTTATTTGTTTGGGCATGACAATGTTGATAGTCCCACTATTTACCATGCAATTATGGACTAAGAAGTCACCAACTATCAAGGAGAGATAAAATGGAGTGGTTTTTTTTTTATTTAACATTATTTTTGTCAACATTTTTCATGTTATGTATATGCTAATTAGGTTGCTTGATTTGGTAGTCTATATTGGCCAAGACACCTCTTTATTTCTCAACCGGTTCTTTAGATACCTTAAGATTTGTAAGCTCTTGAATAAGCATGTATTTTTGCCCTATAATGGTAATATAATTGCACATGTAAATGATAATGTTTTATTTTTTCATTTGGCTTATTATGATAAATGAGGGTCCACTATCCTTTGGCTATAACATTTGAGCCACTAGTTGTTCTCTAGTTAAGGGCATTTAGGGAACCTTCACTGTCTCTACATTCTAAATCTTCTATGATATAGGAAAAAAATTGATCCTTGAAACTCTTGTAAACAAAATTAAGAACACTAGAATTATTACTCATATCTTGATCTTCCTCAACTACTCTTCTTTTAGCTCTAGTCAGAGATTCAACTTGACCATTTGTGTTACTAGTTTTACCAACTTAGTTGAATACAATATGATCATCCAATTTCCAATTAACATTAAAAGCATCAAGATACCCTATACCTTGTATAGATTATCCTTAGAATTCTATATTCATGTTTTTATACTGAGCACCTTGAAGAGAGGAGTCTTCCTATGTCATTTGTGGCATAGTAATATATTGTGATACTAGTCTTGATTTTGAGTGTCATTTGGATTGGAAGGTCATGAACCTAAAACTTGCATAAAGTTGTTTTGAGGAACAATAAATTTTGAAATGGAAGGTACATTAGGATAAAGGGTTACATATGTCTTAGTTTGGGTTATAGCTCCTTTATTTTGATAAGCTTGCCTATTTCCTTGAAACCTTGATAAAGGGGTTGTCAATTACTGAAAGACTGATAAATGTTTTTTTTTTGTTGATGATAAGGTATACCTTGGTATTTTTGTCTCTTGATTTAAAAAATATCATTTACAAAATATTATAACATGATTTTCAAATCACCAATATCATTAGATTTATTAGAGAGGGGTTACAACTTAGACTTTTGGAGATTGAATAGGAGCTATAGATGAAATCTAATGAACTTGAAGAGGAGGAATATGTCACAATTTTGGTAATATGGGCCTTAGAGGCCTTGGAGAAATTTTAAATTGTATTAAGTTATTTTATGCTCTTATTATGATTGCATAGTTATTTGGCAAGGTATTACCACCCATAGACTTTATCATGACATTTATATCAAAATTAAGAGCCTTAAGATAATACAAAAATGCATACTCTAGAGATGGTCCAACCAATTCAGGGATCCCAGTCCATGTCTTTTAGAATGTAATGCTAAAATTAGACATGAAATCATGGGGGTATTTTTCTATGGCAGTTAGTTGTTTAACCAAAGATAGATGATCAAACTTATATTCAAATTGTGTAACTAAGGCTACATCTAACTCATCCCAGGTAGTAATGGAGGTCAAAGGAATATTCTTATACCATTTGAATTATTTTTCTTTGAAGGAGGCAACAAGTACTATGATAGCCACATTATCTTGAGTAACATTATGAATAGAACATATATTGGCAACATCTTGGATATGCTCAATAGTAGTAGTTTTATCCCATCCCCCTGAGAGGAAAGCAATAATTTTTAGTGTAGATATATGTATGTCATCATATTGGGATAAATTTAGGGGAATACTCTTATTAAATAGAATAAAAACTTGATTCATGATAGCCATTTAGGAAAAAAGGATTTGGATTATGGAGATAGTAGATTAGACTAAAATAATAGGTTGAACAGAGGATGAATATTGCTTCGGGGATAATGTCTTGTACTACTGCATTTTCATATTTTATAGGAAGTAGAATCCAATTCAATATGTTTAAAAGGAGTACCTTTACTTGATGATCTTGTTGTAACCTTTGGCATGTAAACACTATTTAAAAGATGTTATGAAATCTAAAACTTGAAGGATCTTCAACTTTTGATGATGGTATATGTCTCCTCCTTTTGAAAATTCTTCTTCTCAGTCTTCAAACTTCAATTATGAAAAATAATTTATCCCATCGATCATGCCAAAACTACTGGTGTTCTAGATTTCACCCTAGTTGAATAAAGGGATTGTTCAAGTCTTCTTACTCAAGTCTAGTATAAAATGGCACTAATTTTAGGCTATTGGTATCCTAATAATGGATCATACCTCTGAAGAAGGCTGACTTACTTATAAATCTATCACCTAAGCTAGATTTAATCTAACACTTGCTTGGAAAAGAGATAAAGTGATACAACAATATATGAAAGCATGTAAAAATGGGGTGACACATCAGTAATTAGAACACTTATACTTTAAAAAAGACACACTTATGAGACATATTCAAGAACAAATAAGATCAATCCCACATGATTATCTTACAATAAAGCACAAATCAATGATCAAACTAGCATGAGAGGGCATATATCCACTTTCATGATAAAAAACAAATTGTAAATTTCACATATAATGATATTTCGGAGCTAACAAGAACTTCAAGAATGTGAGAAAACTTAGACATAGATAAGGAACATACATTCACTTAACCATAACACATGAGTTCATGGAACACACTTTAATCCAACTTGGAAAATGATGGAATTCAATCTTTATTGCGTCAAAAGGTATCACAATACAAATTTTGGCATAGCCTAAGCAAGCCAAAGAATAAGAGTCCGTTTCTCTACACAATTCCAAATATGTATTTTAAAAAAACTTTTAGAGAATAAGCAAGAGCCAAAATTTGGAATAAATGGAACATATATAGAAAAATAAAGAGAGAGAGAACTATGATGTATTAGAATAATTTTCATGATGTCAACTCATGATCTTATCAACAAGGAACAAATTTTGTAAAAGAATTAAATATCCATTACCCTTATCTAACCATCATGTCTATTTCTTGAAACCATGTCATTATCTATCTGATCTACTGATGAGAATCATGTATTGAAATTGATAGAATTGTGCCACATATACTTTGAGTGGCCATTGGTACCTACTCATTGAAAAAGTGACTATGATAATAGGTAAGACACCTCTCCATGGTCTGTATTTGTTCCAATATCAAACATAGGTTCATTTAGAGGTGAAAATCAATCCAACTATTGGTTTTCATATAGTCACCGTATCCATGGAACCTATAAACTACTTGATCTTGCTTCCCAATCATTGGTCTATCTTAAATCTCTATATTAGCTCTAAAAATACATATTTTACTTATGTGGAGCTCTATTGGAATATTTTGGTCCCATTTCATCATTAAAACTAATGACCCTTTATCTATATTAGGTTTGAAAGACCTATTTTGTGCCTATGAAGACTTTATGGTGATGCTAGATCTTGCAATATCCATATGGTTTAGCTTGGACCAAGCTCAAGCTAGGTTCCTTCATCTTTACCTTTCTTGTGTCTAAAAATTCCCTATCAACTTTCATAAAAATATCTTGAACTCACTTTTGTTTAAATGGGTTATTGATCATGACTCATACTATTAACATATTGACCTTTGCTCACACTATCAATCTTGATATGTATGATCAATTGAGAGCCATTAATATTTCCCTTGACTTGTCAAATCTATCCTATCTTGTGCCACATGTCAAATGTGAATTGGTTTTAAGATCTCACTGTTAGACTATCATCTTTCACACTTATGCCACATGTCAATCAAGCATTGATTTTAGGATTTTATTATCAATCTACAGACTCATGTTCTTACACCACATGGTGGCATTTTAAGCCCCTTGACCTTTTGAATTTTCTCACACTATCATATTAAGATGTATAATCTAGTGCATACCATCATATCTATTAGGGCCCACTATTTAAAATATAATGGCTAGTTTACATGATCAAAATTGACTTTTGCACACCTATTATTTGATGTCCACATGACCATATTTGGTCCACATGCCTATCAATTTTAGGCTCCAATGGTTTTATTGATATGTATTAAATTTGGCATCTATGAGACCATAAAATAAATCTACATTATTATCAATGACGTTTGCACAACCATCACCTTTTGAACTCAAATGGGTTTTTACCAAAGCTTTATTTTTATGTTTGCATGAACTTCCCATTCTGTAGGTTCAACTTTAAATGCTCATAACTTGAGCTAGAAAGCTCCCATGGATATGAAACTTTAAGATAATGTTCTAGGCATGAAGAGATACATGGAGCTACATTATTTTTACTCACGTGACTTTGTAAAGTGCATTTATAGCAATCTCAATTTAGCTATTTCATTCATTTTTGCAAGATGTTTTGATGATGGTTTGGTTGCTCGAATTTGTATAGTCCATATTTTGCTCAATATTTCAAGACTCTGATGATCTCCTAAAGCTTGTGCAACTAGATTCATGTTATTAGACACCATGAAAATTGCTTGGAAACTTCACCTACAATTATATACATTTACCTTAAATATCAATTAAATCATAATTTAAGCTTACTTAAAGTGTTTTAAAATATTTTTCTAAAGCTATATGATCTCCACTTGAGGTTTATCTCAACCTAGTGATATTGGGTCACTCTTTAATTATGATATTTTTCCTTCCATTGAAATCTTTCTATAGGCACATTTTGGGTATGTAGACCAAATTTGGTCAACACTACCCATTAGGGGCATTTACAAAGATCTAGGTTTATACATTTCTACATCTACCCATTTAGGGAATTTACATTGATCTAGGTTTATACATTGATACATCTACCCACTCAAGGGAATCTTCTACATAGCTACTACAACCAAGTTTTATCTCTACATACTATACATTCTAGTTATACATTTATATACCTTGATATTGATCATTGATATTAATTTCTAAGGTTTTTTTCCAACTATCACTAGATAGATTTAGTAAATATACATCTTGGAATCTACATAGATTTGTATTACATAGATATATGTGTTCTCATTTCTAGTTCCTAGATTAGAGTTGATTGTGTTACTATTCTTTCTACATCTTTAAGGTCATTTGAATATGCCATTGTTCCTTGGATTATACTCCACTTAACTATTTGTATTCCTTAGACATATGCCCATGTCCCTTGTGTGTGATATTTCATGCTTTTATAGACAAACATTTAAATGTGTCCTTCTCTATGGATCTACACCAAATTTCTTGTTATTTGTATATGTGAACATTTAAACATGTTTGTGTATGTTTTTATTCTAAGATTTAGTGACATATTCCCATTTCCTTTGTATTATGTCCCATTGACCAACTCTTTACATGACTTATGTGCCTATATGTTTGATTTTTTGTATGCTTATTCACCATGACACTTGTATTTTCCTGTTTTACACACACACACACACACACACACACACACACACACACACACACACACACACACATGACATATGCCCATGTCCCTTGTGTGTGATATTTCATGCTTCTATAGACAAACATTTAAACGTGTCCTTCTCTATGGATCTACACCAAATTTCTTGTTATTTGTATATGTGGACATTTAAACATGTTTGTGTATGTTTTTATTCTAAGATTTAGTGACATATTCCCATTTCCTTTGTATTATGTCCCGTTGGCCAGCTCTTTGCATGCCTTATGTGCCTATATGTTTGATTTTTTGTATGCTTATACACCATGACACTTATATTTTCTTTTTACACACACACACACACGCACACACACACACACACACACACACACACACACACACACACACACACACACACACACACACACACACACACACACACACACACACACACAACAACAACAACAACAACAACAACAACAAAAACAACAACAACAACAACAACAACAACAACAACAACAACAAAAACAACAACAAAAACAACAACAACAACAACAACAACAATAATAACAACAACAACACCAACACCAACAACATCAACAACAACAACAACAATTTTCAATGCCATAAGGGATCTTACTCACATACCTATCCTACTTGGGTGCGTTGATGGACATCATGAACCATCCCCCTAAGTAATTAATTATATTTTAATATTGTTATACATTTCTTACATCTATCTTAACCCCCTTATCTAATGATATATTACAACATACATATTACATTTCCTACTATTGGTCATGTTGGGTGAATATTTTGTCGACCAGCTAACTGGTGAGCAAAATAGTTCCTATCACCACAGCATAGGGAGATTGGTCATCTAGGTTTGCAGTTTTACTACATCAATAGGGGACAAATCTCTCCTCTCATCAAGGGGAGGTTCCCTATTAAACATATGGATACACCATCCATCTCTTATTTTTTAGAGATGATGCTCACAGATCAAAGGAGAAATCTTAGGTGATTGGTGAAGGTACTTCTCTTTTTTCAAAAGTAAAATTTAGCCAAGATCCAAATCCCTTCCTAGATAGTAGAAATCTTGGTGAAATGATAGAAGGCACTTCTCTTCATTCAGAAGTGCTTGTTCTTGTGAACAATAGGAATCTTTTTGATAGGATAAGTAACAGGGTGCCAAGGGCATAATAGAGTAACCATCAATCTAAGATGTAGCACAATGTCTCCACCTTGACTACCCAAGAGTGAGATACAAAGAATAGTGGGGGCACAAAGTTATCCCCAAGTCCTTTACACAAAAATAAAAAATAAACACACACTGAAGACAATTATGACAGCACAAAGTCTGAAAGTAGTTGGCTTTAGGACACCTTCCTTATCACTTACACTAGATCTACTTCTTAAATTGCATAAACAAGAATACATTTAGGAAATAGACATAAAAACAATCTCCTAGAATGATACAAGCTATAACAACACAAATTATAAAAGTAACTTGCTTTCTGATTCAAATAAAGAAATATGATAAACAATTTTGAGCTCAAAGTCTCAGTGATGCCTTTCAGTTTGGGTAGATTTTTACTTTTGGTAATGGGAAGGTCTCCATTTTCATTGAATGAGAGATTAAAATATATAGAGGAAAATAGAGGCTTAGCACTTTCTCCCATGGAGTGACCCATGTTGTGCAATCAATGCCTTGGATGCATTCTCAGTTTTGTCAGGAAGGGCCATGCTAGAGTAGGGCAGCTACCTTAACTATGGTGTGTTGGTTCATCTCCCTTGTCTACCTCTAAACCTAAATCACTCATTCTATTACCTAATAGTGATGCAAATGTCTACTCTACCTTTATTCCAAAGGGGACAAATAGGTTGCACTTTCAATGTTTGTAGGCCCCAAATATCTACCCAGTGAACTGCTTCACCTACTAGAATTAACTCCCACTAAGACTTCCCTCTTTGTTTCTTATTTCTTTTGGCCTTGGCCTTAGGGTATTTGAATGCATCAAGTCCATGTTTTAAGACTAGAAGGATCAATTATACACTTCATTACAACAATTTTGATGTTTGCAGGCCCGTCATTCTTCTTAGCAACTCTCTCATGTCTTTCTCACTTACTATGGCCATTTTGTGTTGTGATGCAGGTGAAGACACATGGTAGCATCCATAGATTTGAAATACGCTTATTGGAATAAGCTTTGAAACTTGTTAGAGACTCAAAAGCATGGATGTAGACACTTGGAAGCTTCTGTTACACTAAGATGGGACACGTGGTGAGTTCTACGCTTTGAAGCTTCATTTGAAACTATGTCTCGATATGTGACACTTGGTAGCATCTATTGCACTTTGAGACTTGACCCTTCCCAAAGGGAACTTGCCCTTCAAGGTCTTGAAATGGGTCTAATTTTGAGTGTCGAGTGTTTCCCCACAAGGGTACCTACCCTTTAGGATCCTCTAAGATGACCTTCAGACTTTCATTCTTCGACAAGCTATTGTTCCATTATTTCCTTCAAACAAAAAGTTTGAAGGAATTCCTTCAGAGAATTTGTATAAAGGAGACCTTTCCTTGGTTTTGTGTTCACACATTTGAGAGTGCTACATCTTTGACATATGGTGCCTTCCACTGTTTCAAACAAGTGACACATGGCATCTTCCACTACACTTATTGAAACCCTCCACCATTAACACATGGCGCTTTCCACTCTAAAGATTTTGTAACATCGTAGAAATAACTTAGGCTCATTTAGGTTCTCTCAGATGATGACACTTGTTGTGTCCCATTTGTTTTAGTCACTCGCCTGGGACCCATCATAATCTTTGCTTAAAGTAGTGGAAAGAAAGGAAGGGGCCACATATTCTGACACTTGGAGGCTTTTGAAAAGCTTCAAAAGGGACACGTGGTAGAGTTTGTCACTTTTAGAAATAAGGCATAATTTGTCTCAGTAGATGACACTTGGTAGCTTCCACTCATCCTTTTATTTTACGTGTGCTTCAGTTGAACCATATGTTTCACTGCTTTTTTCCTTGACTAAGGCCACCTTTGAACCTTTGAACCCATGAACCATTCAAATTTAAACTCTTTTGATTCAAGGTTCAATGGGTTCATTGGTTCATCCTTTGTCTATCACTTGTTCTTTCTAAGCTCTTTGATCTTCATCACACTGGTTGAACCTTTGAACCTGTGAACTTGTTGAAACTTTTGGTTCAAGGTTCAATTGGTTCATTATTTTTATTTGGCCAAGTCCTTTTGATCTTTTTGAACCAAACTTGTTGAACCATTTGGTCATTGAACCTATTGAACCTTTGAACCAAAGTGGTTTAATGGTTCAGCGGTTCAATGGTTGAAGCCTTCTCTTTGATAAGTGTTTTGAAGCCATTTAACTTTGAAGCAGTTGAACTTTGAACCTTTAAAAATGTGCTTAAATCTTGCTACTAACATTAAACCTTTAAACCCATTAAACATGTTGAAACAAAATGGTTCAAGGTTTAATGGTTCAATGCTTCAATCCTTGCTTAGAAGCTTGCCGATGAACTCTTTTAGTTGAACCTTGTTGTTGAACCAACTTTGAAATTGCCTAAGTATTGAGAGCTTGCTTCTTTCCTGTAGAGTCCATAGAAATCAACTTGTGAAGCTTGTAGAACTTGGCTTACAGAGTCTGTAGATTTTCTTCTTATAGAGTCCATAGATTCAAGCCTACAGAGTCTATAGATTCAATCCTGTAGAGTCCATAGATTTTTGAGAAGCTTGAAAATGAGGAATTTGAATGCTCAAAACAAATTTCAAGAAGGGAAGAGATTATTTTGGTTTGTTGAACCAAAATAGTTCACATGTTGTCCCAAAAATGAGAAGTCTATTTTTAGGGACAATAGCTGGATCTAGTTGGGGAGCTTCCTTCAGATGAGAACTTAGAACAACTGAGGGGAGTAGAAACTACAATCTCTAGTGCCTTGAAGTGTGCCATTGGGCTACAAAGTCATGCTACCTAAAAATAAATGCTCTAAAAAATGAAAATGAAAATGAAAAGTACAAAATAGAACCAAAGACTATACAAATGTACATATATATAGGTGAACTTATCTGAGACTTCAAGAATTGATGTGATTTAGACGCTGCCCATTGTGAGACAATGAAAATGGTGTTTCATCCTTATAAACTAGTAGGAAACCATTATGTCCCTAGAATCAGTGAAGGGTGAATGGAACTCTCCACCAAGAATCACATTTTCTATGAACTCCTTTTGGCTCTCTCTTCTTGCTCCATGGAAATACATGGTCTTCTCTCTAAAAACTGTAACTCCTTGCTCTCTTTGTGAAAAGTTCCTTTTGCTGACTTTAGAGTACAACAGTATGGTCCACTACCATAGCTTGCTATTCTATTGGTTTAATCCAGCACATGTTTTGATTGTTAGCATCAAACTCTTGAAAAATTATTAGCTCAACATCTCCTTTGGTGTGAAGGAGTTTGATATCTTCATCTTGAGCAGTCTTCAATATGAGCAATAGAGATTCACATCCAACTGTGTTGTTGGTGTTGCTAAACTACAACTTGCATGAAGGAAAAATATCTCCTTGAGGAGATATCAACACAATCCTGGCTCCAGCATTAGTGGAAGAATCGCTACCATCAGATTCCAGGATCCAAACATCATCAAAAGCTGATCTTCTATCAGATTTCTCTTCATTGGAGATGGAAGATCCTTCTTCATTTGTACTGTGCCCTACCAATTCTTTTAATGCCTTTTTTGGATCAAATCCTAGATTTCTAGGTATGAGACTTTCATCAACTGAGACATGAGAATCCTCTATGGTCAAGAAGTAATTACCCCTGCCTAAAGGCTCAAATAGAATTTGAGCTGTAAGCGCTGACATTTGGGTGACCACAATTTTTTCCTTAGATAGGTCCACACTTAGTTCTCCACCAATGTTTAATTGCTTAGGATTAGCTTGCAACAATTCAAATTTAGTCATTTGAATTTTGGATTTCTTGACATGATCAATTATATCAGATGACTGAAATGGACTTGGAAGAGGGGATGGGAGTTCATCCTTTTGGTTTTTGGGAGGGGGGGACTAGTCTATGAATTTGAAATAGAAGGTACAAAAATGTTTAATGTACTTACCTTTTTGGCAATCACTGGGTCCTTCGACCGAAAAGGAAGAGGGGTTATCTACTTAGCAATTGAAATTGATGGTTGGGGTCACTCCTCTATCATTTCTTTGTCAACCTATTAGGCTAATTGATTCTTGGACTAGGTGAATACTGTATATGATCCTTCAACTGCTTCATCTTCACTTCTGGGTTCATCTTGGTAATTTAGGAAACCAATGTAGGAGTCACCAGCTTATTCTTCTTGATCCTCTATAAAGATATCAACATCATTTTCTTGCTCAAACTTAGGTTGGAAAGAGAAATCATGTTCTATTTCTAGATATCCAACTACTGAGTTGGTTAGAGGCGCTTCAAGGGCAAGGTTCCTTTGTGGGAGAGGAAGATGATTTGGCTACCCTTGATTCCTAGTGGCGTTGACTTGATATGGTTGATTCTAATATGACCTCCTTGGCATATCTTGATTAGGAAGAATAGGCATACTTTGGGCCATTTGCCTTCTCAAGGCTAGAAGTTCATTTGCTAGCTTTTGTACCATCTGATCCATGGTGCCTATAGATGGATACTTAGAAGATGAAGAGGATTTATCTCTATTAGGATCTCTCCTTCTCTTTCTTACCAAGATAAATTTATATTCTATCTCAATAGCCAAGTCCTAAGCAGTAACAAGGTCTATGTGTCTAGCTTGTCTCAGCAAGAAACTCAATTCAGGTAGTTGTTAGTTGATGAAGAAACAATTGAGATTTTGAGGTGTCAGCGAGGTGATCATGGGAATCCTATGCCTCAACTTGTCAAACCTAGCAATGAAGTCCCTCATAGGTTCATGGGGCTCCTTCTTCATCTGTGTGAGCTAGGCTAGCAAGGCATGTGCATCTTTTTTAGGCTTGAACCTTGCTTCGAACTTGGATTTAAGTGTGTCCCAGTTAGTCACTGATCTAGCTTGTAGATGGTAGAACCACTCTATAGTATCACCTTCTAGGATCTCCACCAAAATATTGACTACCAGATCTTCAAATTCCATCCCTATCACACCATAGGTTATGTTGAAGGCTGCAATGTGTTCATTAGGGTGAACTCTCCCATCTCTAAATAATTTGGGGAAGTTCTTTCTTGAGTTGCATGGAATTTCATGCAGAGGTGGAGTCAAGTTGAGCGGGCCAAAAGAGTTACCCCAAGGGCCTTAAATTGCCATGATTTAATTATGAAAAAAAGGGATAACAAATCAGGGTGGAGTGGCCAAATTGCAGAACAAAAATGGAAAATAACTGGCCTTGCTTCAGCTTGAGGCTTGAGGCTTCAAACTATGCACTCTTTTCTAGTAGCTCTATTTTTACAGACTAGATAAAGTAATGGAGATGGAGGAAAATGGTAAGGCTATAATTATAATGGATAAGACACAAAATAGTCACCAAAGTCTATAATGGATAAGGGTAGGGACTACTTAAATCTAAAACTTGAGGCTTCAGATTGCATGTTTATCCCTAGTGGAGTCACCAAAAACTATTGGGTGAATATTTTGTCGACCATCTAACTGGTGAGAAAAATAGTTCCTATCACCTCAGCATAGGGAGATTGGTCATCTAGGTGTGTAGTTTTATTAAATAAATAGGAGAAAAATCTCTCCTCTCATCAAGGGGAGGTTCCCTATTAAATATATGGAGGCTATATACTATATATAAGCTAAAAATAACACTCAGGGGTAGGATACACCATCCATCTCTCTTCTTTCAGAGATGATGCTCATAGATCAAAGGAGAAATCCTAGGTGATTAGTGAAGGTACTTCTCTTTTTTCAAAAGTAACATTCAGCCAAGAGCTAGATCCCTTCTTGGATAGTAGAAATCCTGGTGAAATGATAGAAGGCACTTCTCTTCATTTAGAAGTGCTTGTTCTTGCGAACAACAAGAATCTTTCTGGTAGGATAAGTAACAAGTTGCTAAGGGTGTAGTAGAGTAACTAGCAATCTAAGATGTAGCACAAAGTCTCCACCTTGACTACCCAAGAGTGAGATATGAAGAACAATGGGGGCACAAAGTCATCCCAAGGTCCTTTACATAGAAACATAAAATAAACACACACTAAAGACAACTATGACTTCATAAAGTCTGATAGTAGTTGGCTTTAGGACACCTTCCTTATCACTTCCAAAATCTCTTCTTGTTAAATTGCATAAACAAGAATAAATTTAGTAAATAGACATAAGAATAATCTCCTAAAATGATACAAGCTATAACAACACAAAATCTGAAAGTAACTTGCTTTCTAATTCAAACAAAGAAATATGATAAATAATTCTGAGCTCAAAGTCTTAGTGATCCCTTTCAATTTGGGTAGAGTTTTTCTTCTAGTAATGGGAAGATCTCCCTTTTCATCAAATGAGAGATTAAAATATATATAGGCAAAGAGAGGCTTGGCACTTTGTCCCATGGAGTGACCCATGTTATTCAATTAATGCCTTGGATGCATTCTCAATTTTTTCAAGAAGGGCCATGCTAGAGCAAGGCAGCTGCCTTAGCTATGGCATGTTGGTTCATCTCCCTTGTCTAAATCTGAGCTTGAATCACTCATTCCATTACCTGTTAGTTACACAACTATCTACTATGCCTTTATTCTTAAGGGGACAAACATGCTGCACTTTCAATTTTTATAGGCCCCAAATATCTACCCAGTGAACTACTTCACCTACTAGAATTAACTCCCACTGAGACTTCCCTCTTTGTTTATTATTTCTTTTAGCCTTGGTCCTAGGGTATTTGAATGCATCAAGTCCATGTTTTAAGCCTGGAAGGATTAATCAGACACTTCATTACAACAATTTTAACATTTGCAGGCTCGTCATTCTTCTTAGCAACTCTCCCATGTCTTTCTCACTTGCTATGGCCATTTCCCACTGTGATGCAGGTGAGGAAATGTGGTGGCATCTATAGCTTTGAAATAGGCTTATCAGAATAAGCTTTGAAACTTGTTAGAGACTTGGAAGTATGGATGCAGACACTTGGCAACTTTTGCTGCACTAAGACAGGACACGTGGCAAGTTTTACACTTTGAAGCTTCATTTAAAACTGTCTCAGTATGTGACACTTGGCAACATCTTTTTCACTTTGATACTTGACCCTTCCTAAAGGGAAATTGCCCTTCAGGGTCTTGAAATGGGTCCAATTTTGAGTGTCGAGTGTTTCCCCACAAGGGTACCTACCCTTTGGGATCCTCTAAGATGACCTTCAGACTTTCATTCTTTGGCAGGCTGTTGTTCCATTATTTCCTTTGGATAAAAATTATGAAGGAATTCCTTCAAAAAACTTGTCTGAAGGAGACCTTTCTTTGGTTCTATTTTTGCACATTCGAGAGTGCTTTGTCTTTGACATGTGGCACCTTCCACTGCTTCAAATAAGTGACACGTGGCATCTTCCACTGCACTTATTAAAACCCTCCACCATTGACACATGGCACTTTCCACTCTCAAGCTTTTGTAACATTGTAGAAATGCTTGGGGCTCATTTGGGTTCTCTTGGATAATGACACTTTTTGCATCCCATTTGTTTTAATCACTCACTTGAGACCCACCACGATCCTTGCTCAAAACAGTGGAAAGAAAGGAAGGGGCTACAAATTTTGACACTTAGAGGCTTCTGACAAGCTTCAAAATGGACATGTGGCAAAGTTTGTCACTTTTAGAAACAAGGTATAATGTGTCTTAGCAAATGACACTTGGCAAGTTTTGCTCATCCTTTTCTATTACATGCGCTTTTGTTAAACCATCTGTTTTTTTGCTTCTTTCCTTGAATGAGGCCACCTTTACACCTTTGAACCCATGAACCATTAAACTTTTAACTCTTTTGGTTCAAGGTTCAATTAGTTCATTGGTTCATCCTTTGTCTATCACTTGTTCTTTCTAAGCTCTTTGGTCTTCATCACACTAGTTAAACCTTTGAACATGTGAACTTGTTGAACCTTTTGGTTTAAGGTTCAACAGTTCAATTAGTTCATTATTTTTATTTGGCCAAGTCCTTTTGATCTTTTTCAACCAAATGTGTTGAAACATTTGGTCATTGAAACTATTGAACCATTGAACCTGTTGAACCTTTAAACCAAATTAGTTCAATGGTTCAACGGTTCAATAGTTCAAGCCTTCTCTTTGATAAGTGTTTTGAAGCTGTTGAACCTTGAAGTAGTTAAACTTTGAACCTTGACAAATTCACTTAACTCTTACTACTGACGTTAAACCTTTGAACCCACTGAACCAAAATGGTTCAAGGTTTAATGGTCTAATCCTTGTTTAGAAGCTTTCCGATGAAATATTTTGGTTGAATCTTGTTGTTGAACCAACTTTGAAATTGCCTAAGTGTTGAGAGATTACTTCTTTCCTATAGAGTCCATAGAAATCAACCTATGAAGCCTATAGAACTTGGCCTGCAGAGTCCATAGATTTTCTTCCTGCAAAGTTCATAGATTCAATCCTGTAGAGTCCATAGATTCAAGCCTATAGAGTCTGTAGATTTTTGAGAAGCTTAAAAATGAGGAATTTGAAAGCTCAAAACAATTTTTGAAAAAGGGAAGAGATTATTTAGGTCTGTTGAACCAAAATAGTTCACATGTTGTCCCAAAAATGAAAAGTCTATTTTTGGGGACAATAGGTCATATACATTTACATTATGATGTTATGTTTGTACATTATATTAGAAAATCATGCTCTAGATAATAGATTTTAAAAATCTACTTATTTGTAAGGTATTTTTTACATAAATTTCATAACTACACTCAAAATAGGGACATTTATAAGGGTTGTTTCAAATATCAATATCCTATTTTAATTTTCATAAGTATATTTCAACACACAGGCTCACTTATATAGATTTGACTCAAGGCAGACACAAAACATAATAGAGGTTCAATAGTCAGTCTAGAATACACAAAGATTAGACCAAGCACTAAAAATTTCCCATATTAGGACACTACTGCCATAGGGCACTACTGTCCACTACGAGTGTTATTGTCTAGTTTCCTTAACTTTAGGATAGTCCAATTCATTTATACTAGTACACCAAGTACAATATAGATTTACATAGGTACAATCATAAGTTTGGTAGTTATATTTATATATAACTTATATTCACTCATTTCAATCTAGATTCAAATTATTTTTTAAGATTTTGTGGCATCATGTATGACATGATCATTCATACATTTAGATCAGTACATAGATTCAACTATTACAGACTTGATTCAGATTTAGTATACTTAGATACCAGATTGGGGACGTGTATGGCACATAGTTTTTATATACTCAGCTTTAGATAGGTTGACAAAATTTAATGGTAGAATCCATGTCATTCTCTACTCTATATATACTTGTTATAACATTCTAGGTTGTCACCAGATTCATTCCTTACACCATATGTAGTGGTTGGTATTCTTGAGTGTCCAAGATCCAACTAATATACTTGAGTGGACGTAGAGTCAAATACATAGTTAGATTACTCAGTTAGATACTTTCAACACTTTTTGTAATATAATTAAAAGTGCATCTAAGGAACACAATGAGAAATGATGTAGTCATGTCCTACGTAAGTTCTTTAACCACCTAAATGAGAGAGTTTGACACACATATATTCTTATCCAAGCTATTCATAGAGATGAGGGTCCATCAAGAAGGGGTGGGAAATGATGGAGTCAAAAATGGATTGATTTATTGAGCCACCCATATGAGTATTGAACAAGCCATTAGATCAGTTAGATTTATTCAATGACATGATCACTATGCACTTTAACACATGTAGGTTGTCTATAAGTTCATGCATTGGTTTACATACCTAATGAGGTGTATTCTTTCCTTCTCTTTACTCATTTATTTCATTTTATAATATTCATTTTTTTTTAATTATCTCATTAGTAAGGACTAATTTTTACATGTTTCATTGTAGGACATTACTTTGGATCATGTTTCATGTATGCAAACCCATATTTGCATTTTGAAACCTAGTTATACAAGATTCCATTGAAAGGTATGTGTATGCTTCTTTATCAATTATACTAATAATTATGCTTTATTGCATTACTAACATTAATGGGGGGAAAATGTAATCACTTAAAATTAGTAACTGGATTCTAAGAGTGTCATTTGATTTACTATATCCCTAAACTTATCATAGACCTATTCTAGATCCTTAGACTTGTATTTATAACCCTTTAGTAGACCCTTTCCACTTACATCTAGTCAATACACAATCCTTAAATTATCACCTCTGACCCTAATCTAAATTTTCTAAAAGTATACCAAATGGACATTAGCACCACATTTTGGACATTATAGCCACATGATGTTAATGTCCCCAACTAGGCACTATTGTCCTTAGCCCTAAATCTTCCTAATAGATACTTTTTGAAACATTTTCCCCTCCTAAGGTTTTCTTGATCTTATTTTTTTAATTTCACAAGCAACATAACCATATATATAATTCTAATCCACCTCTATTGATTGGATGAAAAATAATTATAGAATTTATTTAAACTTAAGATATGTTTTGAAAAATCAAGGTACATTATCCCTATTCTACCATAGTTTATACATAATACTAGTTACAAACCTAAGTCTAATTTTCATGCATTAAAGGGCTCAAACACATTCAAGGCATCCAAGGCCACTCTCATTATATCATTCACTTGCACATACATCAAGCACTAAGTGGGAGACCTACATCAAACTTGATCCCTCTTTAGATTATTGGTATGTAAATAACTATCTACATAATAGGGTGTTGAGGATGTCTAATCCATCCTAATAACACACTCAAATATTTATCATATCACACTTGTAAAGACAACTAGGGTTTTTATATTAAATAAATGTTTAAAGGTATAGTATACATCTACAATCTTCAGTCTCAAAAGAATATAACACCCATATATTTAGGCATAAGTACTCCCCAAAAATATAAATAGTCTCAAAAATAGGACATTAACACCACATATTGGATACTACACATACACTGTGATACTATCCAAACTAGTTTTTACTATCCAGTGAACATATAAACATCATACGCCTTCTTCTAACACTCATAGCTACTTAGATCTCTAATTGTAGAACTGAGATCATCTACAATAGTCTATTTTCAACAAAGTCTATAGTTATTGCTTTTTATATTTATTTATATAAATTCAAAAGAGTTTAAATTTATTTATTTATATTTCAATAACTAATGTCTAAAAAAAAACCTTTTGATCTATTTAAATAGGCCCAAAGGGTAAAATAATTAAACTAGGAGAATTCAAAATAAAACAAACTCAATACTAGTCTAAAAATTGTTATTTGTTTGCCCAAATATGAATTTAATTAGTGGTAATGGTGACACAAAAGTTCAAAACTCACCTTTGGCTAAGGTACTAAATTTACTAAAGGTAGTTATAATTAGTGATAAAGGTATCCAAAATAATTAGAGTAATTATGAACTATGTCAAAAGGATAACAATGATTTACCCAAAGTTGGTTATAATCATTTAACATGAAAAACAAGCCTAGATATAGAGATAAAGGTTAATCTAAAACAAAAAATTAAAAACAATATAAAGTATGTCAATTGGATTGGTTCATACTCGATAATTGGCTCACTAAGACTCAATATTTAAATCATAATAAACATTTTTGACAATGGAACTATGACACTTTTGAGCTCAACACAACAAACTTCAAACAAGACACGTGCCAACAACTTGGATCAATGGAGACTAAAAACAAGGGACAAAACAACAAATAAATGCAAGGTCTAGGGAAGGGGTTTTTAGATCAAATAGTAAATCAACCCAGGTAACATAATCCAAACATAAAAGGTAGACTACCTCAACCCAAATTAGATAAGGCTTTGGTGTAAACATGATTTTTTTTAGAATTTTTACTTTGAAAGATTGAATTTCAAATTTAATGCACAAAGACTCAAGTGTTCGAAAGAAAATGGGCTAGACCAAAATGGGTATCATAACCACGAATTTTAAGTAATAAGGTATAACAATAATTTATAACTTTTTTAAAAATGTGACCATTAATTTGTAATAATTTGGGAAGTGTAATGACATTCCTTCAAACAAATGATAAATAATGGTTTTGGTCTAAAATCTATGGAATTTTTTGAAATGAAATGAGTAACATAAAAATGCCCTATTTAAAACAAGTGAAAAATAGGCAATTGCGGGACAAAAATATAAGGAAAAAGTATGAAACAAAATGGGTAGAGTAACATATCTTAGGTTAAAGTGGTGTGAAAATAACATGATGGTTTTAGACTCATTTTAATAGACAAAAAAATTTAGTCTAAAATACATGTGTAAATCAAATAAAATAGAAATAAAACTAATGGCTTTTACTATTCTTAAAACTAACATAGGTTTACATAATTTTTACCAATGTTTCTACTGATATATCAATGATTGAAAGGTTTTAAGTGTTAATTAAAAAATTAAATAATAGGTGTAGGTAGATTTTTTATACCTCACTCTATCTCTCAAGCATTGGTACATGGCATAACCTTAGAGTGACTATCACTCATATTTTATCAAGACAATCCATGGTAAGTGGGGTTGACTAAAATATTTATATTTTGAAAAGCACTAAATGGTCTCAAGTATTTAAAACATAAAGGAGCATCACATCAATTGGGTTCAAACCCTCTAAATTACTATGCATAGGTCTATTCCTTTGCACAATGACTTCAAATATTTATTACTTAGTGAAGTATGATTTTTATCTCAAACTAACTTGGGGTTTCACTGGGATCAAAGAGGCTAGCCACTCATACCCATGGAAATACCAATATCATGTGACCAATTTATATATACCACCATGGAGTGGGTTTGGTATGATGTTGGGAGATGAAACCCTAGTTACCCCTAAATAAATTGTTAGGAAGTAATGAACTCCCACCCACAAGCCAAATGGAAAGAATTTAGAGGTCATTTCTAGGTCATCTAAGTCACATAGAGTTTGGGGAGAGCATATACAACATTCCTTCTAACAAGACTAAACAAACCTCATAATGAACCAAGTTATTTTGATCACTTGAGTTCCCTATAGGGGATGAGGGGAGAGTATAAATGCAATATTTTTTTATTTTCCAAAAATAAATAATTTAACCTATGAACTTTGAAACTAGCTCAAATAAGGATAAAAAAAATCAAAAAATCTTTTAAGAGATATAACTAAATGTATTTTATTTTTAATAGCACCAACTCAAATGTGATTGAAAATTTCATCCCTTATCCTTGTTTTCACTTGTTAAAAATTTGAAAATCTAAAAGTCTAGATTGATTAAGTTGATTTTAAACATCAAACAAAGTGTATGAGAGATTTATAGGTGTTTAGGCATCTCTCTATCCACCTTGGTTCTTGTAAAAATGTTGGATGATTTTCTCATATTTATGCAAGAAAAAAATCAATAAATAACCTTCCATTTTGAGCTCTTGGGTTTCTAAAAATGTAAATTGACATCATCATTTATGTAATAAAGTGAAGCCACCATTTTCAATAAATCTAATATTTTATTGAGAACACACATAGAGATAGAGACTATATTTTGGTGAATTAATTATTAAATAGGGAAAATACACCTATTATATCTAGGGAAATCATCAATTATAGGCTTAAAATTAGGAAAATCTCCCAAAATTATTTATAATTTTACCTTTTGAAGTCACTATTTAGCAGGTTCGAAGCCACCGATTCTAGATAGTGACGTCTCCATTTATCAATTTAAATCCTCTATTTTTAATTCATTATTTTTGCACAAATAAAGATCATGAATTGAGCATGGAAATGAAGTCATTATTACATAGGGGGAACCCATTGATTATAGAAAAATATAATGATGATATTTTCAACCATAAAACTATAAACTTAAAGAATTAAATTCTTTTATTAAAAAAACTAAAGTTTTCACATCATTTTCCTTGGCATATATGGGATGTGTGGTCCTATTGATGATGCCATTGTGTATCTTATGATTCCAAAGGGTATAAAAATGTTAATTAGTTACTTGTTAGTGAAGATAACGAAAATAAATGCATAAAAATCACTAGAGCTAAATAATGTTTCTTAAGAACTAGAGGGAACATAACATAATGAAAAGATCATAAAATAGATATAAAAACAACACAAGTATTTTACCTCCTTTTTTGAATTTAATGTCCACTTGTTGTAATAAGGATGTTTTTAATTTTTCCATGACATTAGAGACTCTTTTCAATTCCTTTCCATGGTGGTATAACTTCTCCAATGGTCACTTGGGGCTTTGATTTTCTATTGGATTGGATTGGTGTGAATCTTGGCATAAAATGGGAATTATAAAACTAATTTCAATGGCTTATTGAAGGAATTACTATAGAATAACCTTACACACAAATTCATGTTTGAATATAGTGTGGGAAAATATATTTATAACTCTAAGAAATAACTGTAAACCTAGGGAGGTTAGGTAAAATTATAACTTGGGTTGAGTCTAAAATAACCTAGGTTGAGTTAGAATAACCTTGGGTTGGGTCAAAGCATTCATGAAATCTTGACATGTTAGTTTCATATATTTATGAGGTATGACAACTCACTTTAGATATTTATGAGGTTATGACTCACCTTTTTGGAATATTTAGGAATCATTATCTCACTTTATTAGCTCATTTGATCTTTGACTTCATATTTGTCAAAAAAAATCCTTTTTTGATAAATGAAATTTACTAATTCAAATTGGAATTTTTACTTAGGCAAGTTAATTAATATTTGTAATTTAATTAATATTGTTTAGTATTTTTTGGATTTTGGCAATTATTTAAAATGTTTTGAATTAATAACTTGATAGGCTACGTGTATCAAATTACTAGGTTGTAATTTGACTAGGGTTGAAATTGAATTAGTTCATGTGTGAAAATAGGGTAACACCCCAAATAATAAAGCCTTTCCTAATTTTTTATTGATTAAATCCATTACATAGATGAATTTGGGTTCTTTCTAGGCTTAGATTGCATTGTGTACTTCAAATTCAAATGAATCCCAATCTAGGCACAAAAGTGGTTGAAATTGAGTATCTATACTTAGTACTCATCTATTTTACACATGTCCAAGTATTCTTCCACATTATATCTTGTACATATATTTATTCCTCATGTATTCCACCATTTTCCATGCCATTTTTTTTTAGTTTTTGGGTTTCATTATAACACCTAGTGAATACAAGGCCTTCATATTAAACACATGTCCTTTTATAGTCAAACATTGTTTCATTTTTAATTATTTGGTACATTTTGTCATTACATAAAGCATTTTGGGTATTTACTACTATTTTTTAATCTTCTGTATGCCTATTATATTTTCATTTTATGAGTTACATGGTAAGACAATTGGAATACAACTAGGCACTCCTCACATATTCCTATCATTCTATTCCATAGATTTTTTTTATCAAAACATTAGCTAGATTTATTATTATAATGATAAGGAAATGGTCATGAGTAGTGGGTTTTCCTCACTTAGAATCAGTCATATTCTCTTATGGTGAAACTATACAATTTGATCTTTTTGTCTCCCATCCACATTTTACCCTTTCTTATGATTATGCATTATACCTACCTATCATTTTATCATATATCCTTTACAAATTTATTTATGATTGGGGAAAACCAATCATTATATGATTATTTTCATCATTCCCTATTTATCATTTTCATTTTGATCTCACTAAGGTCAGTTTTGATATTGCACTCTTCCCTAAGATATAAGTCTAGGAGTCCCTCTCAAAACCCTTTTTTAAGAGTAATCAAATAAATGTTGTAAGATTATGTGAGTTATTTATTTAGCAGCTAAGTGTAATATATTTTTTGATAGTCATCTTTATCACCCATGTTTATTTTCTCATATTCAAAAAGAGGAGGAAAACAAAAATAAAAAACATTCAAAATCTATACCATAAGAAAAGTCAATGTTAAAAGGTAAATTATATCTTGATATTCAGGTCACAAAATAATATGTGATTTTTGTGGCACATCTCTTACTCTATTTGAATCTTAAACTCCACATTTTGACTAATGATAGAGTTGAGTTACATCATGGTATTGAAAGCTAAAATATTGGAGTAGGATGTATCATTATATCATTATATATTCTTGCATATTAGTTCCACCTATATTCTCACACAAATACCCAAACTTCATAGTAAGATGAAATATATGTAATGGATCTTGAGAGGGGAACATGTTATGGGAAGGTAGGATAATTTTACATTTTTTTATATGCCAGCCTTTATAGGATAATACTTATGCTTCACTAGTTATCCCAAAATAATGTTAGGTAAAATTATTTAAATCCATTAATGTTTAAAAATTTTAGTCTTTCCAACTTGATTTGAGTTTTTTGTTTTTAGTAAAAATCATTTTTTTCTTGGTGATGCTCCTTTTTTCTTCATTCTATTTCACCCCTTACTAAATAGGTTTGTTTCTAAAATTTTCCATCTTCTTGACTTCTTATTCACTATTTATTTTTGACATGGTATTAATATGGAGTTCTTTTTATTTTCCATATTCAAAATGTAAGTTAAATCTTTGATTTATTACAAGATTCTCTCTTGGTCATTGTGTTATCTTCCTAGGATTTCCCTTAGTTACATATGGAACTTTGAGTTTTTTATTCACCCTTTTCATAATATCTAGTCACATTTTCACCTCTCGTGTTAGTATTTTGTTTGATTATGGTTTTTTTATTCCTCTTACATTTATGGTTTTTTATCATAGCTTATTTCTTTGTGTCCTTTTCTTTATTTGGATTTCTACTTATCTCAATATGGATGCAATTTTGGGGGTTTTTGGTCCTAGGTAGCCTTGGCATTTTGGATTAATATTTTTATTTATTTTTATCATTCTTATTAAATATTTTTGTTTTAACTTACCCTTATAAATCCCATTTACAAAAATTACAAGTTATTTAATCGCTATTTAGAGTATTTCATGTTCATCCATTTATTTAAGATTTTATCTATTTTTAACCTTGTATCCCTAGGGTTTATCAAATGCAATTAATTCACACTCCACAATCGATAATATGATGTTTTAATGCATAAAATTAGTGAAAAAATTTAAGTGAAGGTATGTATCCATTACTTTAAGTTATTAATTTATAAATAATTCTTTCAACATTTATTTTCATTTATTAGTTTTAGTGTGGTTAGGTTTATTTCCCAAATCACCATCCCATGTTACACTAAAACATTATGATATTAAAGTGGATAATATGGATACACATAATATTATTCACTTTATCAATTACTAATAATTTATACTTTAATTGATTATTGATTTATCAATGTCCTTGAGTACATTCCTTGAAGGGTACATTGGGAATGGGGTGAAAAAGGCTTGTTTTTCTTTAAAAGAGATGTTTTTCTATATGCATTAAACCATTACTAATATCAATTTGACCTTACCTAAAGTGTCTATCCATCTATACATTTATTTGATACATTCTATTTTTTGCCTTCACCTTCTTGTACTATATAGGCTATCACATTATAGTTTTGAGTGTTTATATATATATATATATATATATATATATATATATATATATATATATATATATATATATATATATATATATATATATATATATATATATATATATATATATATATATATATATATATATATATATATATATATATTAGCTTAGTTGATATTGTATATATTAGGATAGATATTCTAATTGTATTAGTTCCACTAATAATATCAACATAGATTTTAGATGTGGTTTTGGGTATTTCAAAACTTTAGGGGTCATATTTCATTCATACCAAATAATATTCCTTTCATTCACTCTACTATCACTTGCATTTCTACCTCAAATAAGTATTTAGAGAGTTAGTGGATAATAACCTTATCTTGAGGAGTATTATATTGATGTTTCATTATATCTTAATATGATGAGTCATTGGGAGTCACTAAATATAAATATTAGGTATTCATCCAACCATTTGAGTTCTTGAACATGCAACATTCTCTTACAAAGCTCCACTTGAGCCAAGGGGGAAATTTAAGTGTCAATGGGTCCACACCAAGTTAATCATTTCTATCCATTAACTCTTTCCTTTATTTACTTAATATATTACATAATTATTTTTATTTTGTGAATGAATTTATGTGTATCTTCTTTTAAGTATTTATCTATACCAAATAATTTGGTGTAGCTATTGGATTTCATAGACTTGCCACAAATCACTTTAGTTTTAATATACCTTCATTTTGTTGACCATTACACCTTAGCCACCTAAAACCATTATAACTTATCCTTTAGTTTAGATTTTACCCATTTATAACCATTTAATTTACTTTTACATTTACAATGATAGATTATAACTTTTAACCATGTTGAGTCTAGTGAGAGTTACATCTTTGTGTCACAGGGTTAAGATTTCAAACACTTTCCTCTTGACATTTGAGTTTTAGGTTACCCTCTACTATATATATAAAAATAATAGGTCCTTATCCAATCATCCAAGTATCATAGTATCTATTTTATTTTCTATATTTGAGTCCTAGTCTACTTAGAGAAAGAGTATAGTTTTAAGTCACCCTATCATGTCCATAAAAAATCCCTAGAGATATAATTGTCATAATTGGAAAATATCATCTAAAGGTACCAAATTGAGGATAATGATATGTATGGGTACATATAAATATCAATATCCCATTAGCAGTGGCTTAAATTTTAATTTTCCATCCTACCTATTAATTGTATACAATATCAATCCTTTAAAGAGTAGTTAAATTCTAAGAATTTTATATATTTTTTACTTTATATATTCATGGGTTGAAACTTTAAAATTTGATTTAGTCTTTTACATTCATAGTTTTCATGTTTTTATATAGTATAAAATCTAAAAAAACATAATTTAGATATTAATTTTGATTAAGATTAATCAAATATAGGGTATAACATATTGGCGACCCCAAACATTGCTTAAAATTTTCCAAAACCTAGGTATCCTTTACATTTTCACCTCTATTTCAAGGGTTTTATATTTTTATAAATAATATTGATTTTTAGACCTAATTTCTTATTTTCCTTTATACATAAATTACATGTGGCTATAATGGATGAACATATTATCCATTTACTTATGAAATATATTATTTTAATCATTACATGTTGTTTACCTTTGATATAATTTTTTTTAAAGCTATGTATTTCCATGGATTAAATATTTTTCCATTAATAAAGATAAAAATAATAAGGAACAATATTTATGAGGTCATATTTTTAAAATTTCAATTAGAGTTTATTATTTTTACCAGTAGGCATAAAAATGAATGTATTAACCCTTTTATTCCTCCTATTTCCATTAGCCATCCAAATTTTATGTTTCATCCTCCATGTTATGCATCTTATTAATAGGATTATTATAAATATTGAAATAGAACATTATTCATGGATAATAAACAATTACTATGTATTATAATTAAGGACAATACTGTGTATACTTTTTATATATATTTCATGACTCTTATGAGCGTAAATTAAATCAATTTCTTGTTTTGACCCCAAAAATGCATGATGCATTGCTAGGTGTAGCAAGACATGAATATAAAAAAATTCTCATCTTAGTACATATGATAAAGTGTATGATCCATTAAATGAGCTCAACTATCCTTTTCAAGTCAAAAATTATATCATAGGTTTCCACACCATTAGTATTTCTATTATTCTTGGGTTTACACCTTCAAATACATATGTCACTCCCACCCAAGGTGTCAATACAATACAATTTTTTTATTTGAATACCATCCCTATTGATACATAAAAATATTATGCCTATCATATTATAAATACACATGTTACATTATAAACCTAATATATAACATGTTACTTTGAGTATACTATTTTATATCAAAAGTATAAGATGGTTGAGGGAGAGCAAGGTGCCTCAAAAACTATTCCTTCTATGGATTCTCTTGATTTAATTTATAATCCTTTGGCATTTGAGATTGAATATTATCAATTTCCTATGGGTTTTTTAGATCTTAATATTCCATTATGTGATGGTAAAGGTGATATACATAAATACCTTAGATCCTTTCATGTAGCATGGTTTGATTATACATCCAATGAAAAATTATTGACCAAGTTATTTCCACTCAATTTTAAGGACTATGATTTATGATGGTTATATAATATCCTCATACAATATATTGGTATATCATATTATATCACACTTATCCATAAATTTTTATGAGAATCTATATTATGTCGAAACTAGGATAGAAAATCAAGGTTCTAATGAGCCAAATAGTGACTATGTACTTTGTTATAAAAGTATGTTATATAAAATGAACAATCCTATGAAATATAATGAGTTACAAGACATATTAAATAAAATATTTATTTCATCACTTCATAATAATTTATTAAAAAATAAATAAATTCAATTAGTTATACCATATAATTAGAGATCAATAAGTTAATAGCATCGCTTTGAATAAATTAAATTATGCACCTAATTTTACAAATAATCCAATAACAAATTTTAAAATGAATAAGAGATATGATGTTAAATAAAAAAAACACTATGATTGTGGAAAAATTAACATTTAATTCAATATCACATCCTAAAAATCAATTTCACTTATCATCTCCATAGAAAAGGTAATTTTCATGATTACCTCAAATTCTTCGTATATTATTTAAAGTTACTCAATTGAAACTTCATATCTCTCCCTCCACAAAAAGTAGTTGATATGAGTAGAAATTTACCTAATATTTATGATATTAATTCATACTACAATGATCATATATCGATTGGAAATTATACAAAGAAATTATTCAAGCTAAGGCACAAGATATAAGATCTCATGGGTGACAATAGTATTGAGCTTAACACACCTAGAGATGATTCTAGACTATAATAAAATGACAATTCATAAATGATAATATTATATAATACATTTCCAAATCAAGATTAAAAAATAAATAAGTATAATTTAAAGGTAAATTATATGCATAATGAATATCCTCTTTCTTCGGCACATGGTCACCCATCAGATGATATTATTGGTACACTTAAAGCCACATCACCATAATCACCTATGATTACATTTAATGTAAGTGATATTTTATAACATGATTAATATATCAATTAAATATTTATATCATTTTACATAAATCTATACCCATTACATAATTTCATAGTTGACAATGGTTCAATAAAAAATACATGTATGTAAATGACACTTCTCAAAATTCTTAGATATGTATAAAATTATATATTAGATACAAAATAAGTATTAAAAATATTTGATGGATGGATAAATAACAATCTTAGGTGCTTCATGATACCTTTTTAGGTGAAATATGAAATAATGGATATTTTGTTCCTAGTTTATTGAGTACAATGGTCTTTGACATTTTGTTAGGATGTAATCAGATACATAATCTCTATGTAGTACCAAATTCATTACATTGATGTATTAATATTATATATTTTTAAAATGTGACCATGATTTCATTCATTATATATGAGTACCATATTCATCCATATGTATCTCCTCCTCCACTCCTACCATCACCATAGTTTGTTGTTGTATATGTTGAACAAATTTGACCCTACAGGTCAAATTGGGACTACTATATGTAAAAAATTGATTTCTAAGTATTTTAGGGGTATAATATATGTCTTCAAGTGTGTTATAGTTCATTTAGTGTGATTTAATGTTATATTAGCCTTGGTCATTAGTCATTTTAGTCCTTATGTCTTTTTGAGTCATTTTGAGGGCAAAAATGAGCATTAAATGAGTTATATAGACTCCTTTAGAAGTGTGAAGGTGTAAAAATGGTGATTTAATGTGCCATGTGTCTTAATATGACTTAATCAACTATTACTAATTGAAAAGTTGTAGGTTATTAAAAATAAAGAGAATTTTTATTGGGAAAGGAGAAGAATTTGGCACTTATATGACCCATGGGGGAAGGTGACACATGGGAGAATGACATGGAATGTCTCTCTATATTCATAAATTTCAATTACACTTTTTAAATTATCTATAAGTGACAATCTTGAGATAAAAATATTCTTCTCGTTATTCACCCTTCTAGACACATATAACTAGTTAGCAGGTTTATACTTGGCATGACCAACAGTGGAGGTTTCATAAAAATTAATCTTGGGGGTTAATTCTACACTCATTAAAATTACATTTGATATTTATTTTCAAAATAATGGTGACATGTGCTTTATGAATCATCCCTAACAACTTGACTATTTTTTTTTTGCTTGTTAATTTGTGCACCCTATAGGTTTTACCATAGTTTTGACAAATACATAAAATTGACTTACTAATATTTTTTATATATTATGTTTAATCCATCATAAAATTATCCCCATGATTGGTTTAGTGTTTTAAGGTTTGTAGATATGTAAATCATCTTAGGTTGAAAGTGAATACATCATTTTATTTACAAGATTTTTTTCACCATTTGTAGGATGTTCTTAATTTGATAGTGGTTTTGGAGGGTGAATATGGTTTGGTTTAAATGTTATTAGTGTTATATTGGTCATCTTGGTCACCTTAACATTTCAACCTCTTTTTCTAAATCAATCTATATGGAATTGAAGTCATATGCAACTTACCAGTGAAGAAACCATTATTGAATGTGTACATGTGTCCTCATGAAGAATCTCATGTTGATAAAAGTGTATAAGATAATAAATATATATTTATAGTTATGAAAGTATATTTTTAACCTTTTTAAATGGATCAAACTTCATTTAAACTAATAAACCATGCACGTTTCTCACATTCCTTTCACTATCTCTACACATGACAATGTTCACCTATAGGTGTTTGTAAGAGAGAATCAAGATGGAATAAAGGTTTTGAAATGGTTTTAAAGGTATTAATAATGATAATAACCCATGTGGGTAATTATATAAGAGTCTAGGTCTATTCATGAGATCTAAAACATACACATTGTCCCATTTTTCTCACTGCTTGCATATGAAATCTCCACCTACAAGTGACATTAGTAGAGATATGAGGGTCCTTATAGGGAGCGGATTTGAAAATTTATAAATATTATTGAGGTCATATTAGGTTTAAAATATCATGGATGACATATTTTAATTTATATATTAATATAGAAGGTTAAGGGTCACTTAAAAACATGATGACTATAGGTTTAGGGATCAAATCCCTAAAACAAGAAAACAAAGACCTAAAGTCATTTTGTCAAGGTATTGAAATAAGGTTAAAATTTTTGGGTGAATATTTTGTCATCAACTAACTGATGATAAAATGCGTATATCAACCATAGTACAAGGAGATTTATGCAACAAAAAGTGTAGGTTTACCACATCTTAATGAGATAAGTCTCTCTTATCATTAAGGGAAGGTTCCCTATGAATCACTTATATGCTATATATGTATATAAATAAGTAGAAAATAATAATCAGAGTAGAATAACGGCATCCATCTCTCTTTTTTTAGAGATGATGTTCATAGAACAAAAGAGAAAGATCCCGGTTGATGGCTTAAAGCATTCCTATTCTTTTAGAAATGGTATTCAACACATAGCAACAAGTCTCCTAGAGTAGTAAAAAGGTACACAAGAAAACCCATGAAAGCACAAAGTATTCCATTGCCTCTAATCCAAGCAACAATTTAAGTGACAATTTGGGTGATAGTTCCACCCCAATTGATGACAAAACTTTTGGGAGCCATAACTTTTACACCGTAGCTCCAATTGACGTGTCTTTTGAACCATTGGAAAGATAAGAATGAGGATAAAATCATAAAATGGTAGGAGCTATGATCAATGAATTATGGCCATATAAAACCCAATGGAAGTGCCTCAAATTTCAATTTTAATAGTGTAGTCTAAAAATAGTAAGTTTCTAAAAATAGTAATTCCTCAAATTTTGTATTATTTAAAATCTTGGAAGTCAAACCACTTAATCTTCCTTGAGATTGGTGACCTTACACATCCTCTCCATTATTTCAAAATGTGTATAAATGAAGAGGTAACCTAAAATGTGAAGACAAACATCTCTTCCTAGAGATAAGCATATATTTGTATTGCGATCTTGAGTAATACTACATCTCTTCTCAGAGAATTCATTGTTACTATGTTATTTCTATGTTATTGAGATATTTATCAACCAAAACTTCTGAGTTTTAGATTAGTGGTATCACTCCCTCACTAATTTGGAGCACACGTAACAGTAGAGTGAAGCAAAGCCCAAAGTCTCCTAAAACTACAACGGATAAAAAGATCACCAAGATAAAATAAGCTCAAAGTCTTTATTTTATCTTTTAGAATTGTATTTAGATAATTTTAGTACACACACTTTGCTTATTAAATCAAACAAATGAGAGATTATCAGAAAAGAGAACATAAGAACTATTTCCTAAGTAGCACAAATTACTTCAACACAAAGTTTGAAATTTACCTATTTCTCATTCATTCAATAAAATATGATTTACAAATTGAGAAAAAAGTCTAAATAAGTGTCTCAATTTTATCAGAGTTTTTTCTCTCAATTATCTAGAGAGTTTACAAAAGAGGTTCCCTCTATATATATAGGGAAAAACCTTCAAAATTGGAAAAAGATTAAAATATTGAAAACCTAGTGAAAGATGAGTCAGCGTTGACTTTGGGATATTTTCTAGATTTTTACATGTAATTATATATTAAAAAAGTGCATGTACTTTCATAAGACAAAAGTACATAAGTAAATGTCCCAAGTCAATTGCAAAGTACATGAGAAAAATGAAGAAGAGAGAATGGAGGAATAATTCAACTCTTACAGCTGGACTTCTTTCGATGAGCATCATACATGACAATAGATGCCTGAATTCCTATACTGTTTGGCATAATGGTATTATTGAAGATTACTTTGGGTATGATGGTAACATCTTTCAGTGCTATGATTGCTTTTGCATGACTAGTTAACCTGGTTCTTAGATTATCTAGAGTTAACTGAGTATCTAAAATATTATCCACAAAAGTCTTTGAAAATACCTTCTCTTCAAAATCCCTTTAGATCATACCTTTGAATTCCTAAATCATCTCCTCTATTGAAAGAAATTGATTATCTCTAGAGGTGAGTCCACAAGGCAATTCCTCCAATTTGTTTAATAGGCTGATGTCACTTTTTTCAATGGCGTCCTTGGAAGACTCGAGATCTTAGATCAGCTCCTTAAGTACCTAGATTATGTATATCAATGATTCTTTGATTTCAACATAAGAATATTTTTTGGCAATAATGTTGATCGACACCAAGGTGTGTTTCTTTAGAGCTTTCATATCTACCCACTTGCTAAGATATTTATTTATACTATCAATATCTTGAGAAATAAGAGAGATGAGGTCTTCTAACTCTATCTTTATTTTATTTATTTTCTCTGTCTTCTCAGCAAACTCTATAAGAAAGGAAATTCCTTGTGTATGCATCTTTTATATGTAATATTCAAGTACTTTCCCTTTCATGTAGGTCTTCTTTGCTTTCTAGATAATAGGATCATCTATAGAAAAGGCTTTTGGAGTTGCCACCTCTAGGGCAAAAGTGAATCTCCTGACTACTGTGGTCAATTGTTCTACCTTTGCCTTGCAATAATCTTTCATCTCTCTCTCCCTGTCAAATTTTTGGACCATGATATCCATTGCAGACTATAGGTCGCTCTTCATACCCTCATGAGTTACTTTCCCCAACTCAATACGAGAAATGGATTAGCTGCTCATGTCAAAATTCTCTAGGGTTGCATCTTAGGGAGGTTTGGCTATGTTTAGAAATTTGTGCCCCTTTTCCTCAACCATTTTTGAAAGGATCCTTGGCTTCTTGGGGGTCTTAGCTTTCACTAGCACTATTATGCCAAAATCAAAGTCATCTGTAGAGATGGCTTGCTTCTTTCTTTTAGGTGTGAAAGTTGATAACCAAGGATTTGAACCTAGAAGCACTTACTATAGTAATAGTTCTTATAGATGGTGTTACTATGGTAACATCTACACTACTAGTGGTAACAACGGGAGTAGTGGGTGTAGCAGGTGAAACTGTATCCACCATTGGCTAGTCGATGGTAGAACTGTCTTCGATATTGAAAGAAGGAGATGAGAGACTAGGGATAGATCTTGATGATTGAAGAATATCTCCAAAAGTGCCTTGAGGGTCACCAAAAATAAATCCAAAAGGAGAGGTAGCTCCAGAGGAAGGAATGCTAATGGGAGAAAGATGCGAAGGAGCTGCCAAAAGGGATTGGGGTGGAGAAGAAGAAACCCTTGTAAGTGGTTGTGCCCCTTCTTGGGGAGATATAGTTTTTGTTCCCTATTGCTTTGAAGGCCTGTCATCTATTTCCATCTATTTCACCACCTATTTTTGAGTGCTTTTTTCTCCAACCACCATAGCTATTGATTCTTGCTCTTTCTCAGTAACCTTTGATTTCTTTGACACAAAGATGATCTTAGGCTTGTGAGGCCTAGAAAGAGAAGGAACATCACTTTTATTCTTGGTTTTATTCTTTGCTCTCTTCCTTGTTTCCTCTTAGAATTCAACCTCTAATTCTATGATGAATTCCTTCAATGTGATTCTTTTGATCGCTAGCCAATCATTGGTGTTAGCCAATATTGGTTTGAATCTCATCCTTAAAGAGGTCAACTCCTTTTGGGACCACTAAATTGGAGGAAGAGGAGAGTTAGAAACTTTTTCAGCTAGGTATCTATTATTAATTAAATTTTTGTCATTAACTAGATTTGGGGGAATATCTACAAGCCCTAGATATTCAATTTACTCCAGAGATAATTTGTTGTAGTCCATTCTTCTGATCTCTTCCACTGTTCTCAAATCTATCTAGATGTCTTCAATCATGGGCTCATGAAACTGAGTCTTCCTTTTGATCATATCCTTGACACCCCTGTAGCCAAAACTGGGCCTTCTTTTAAACTGCTTCATGGTGACCATTGCATTTTCATCTCCATTACCCTTGCTTTGGTGGCAGTCAAAACTGAATATATACCAATTTATATTAGGAACCTGATACCTAGCTTCTTAAGTTCCATTTACTTAGTGTGCATGACAATAATCTATCTACACAGCTCCATTAGGACTAATTTGTCAAAAGCAAATCTGGGGAGCATGTAGGGATAGCCTTGGAAAAAGCCAACCTATAGATAGCAAAAGGTAGGAAATCGTAAAAACATGCAGCCAAAATCATTGATGATAGTCTAGGCTTCATCTGATACTCTATTTTTCTCTAGTTGAGGATCAAAAAAGCACAAAAATACCATGAAAAAGGCATTATTTACCCTCCTAAAGTGACATATTGATACTTTTAGTGTTAAATGAGGGTAATATGAATAAACAAGGGTGGTTCTTCTATCTCCTTCTGTTTTCAAACATGGAAAGGTTCATATTGAAGCCATGATGTATACCAAGTATGAATTCATATAGAACTTTGAAGTAGTAGACACCTTTGTCAATTAGTCATGAAGAGCAGTGCTGATCTGCTCACCCCAGAAGATGACTTGTTTCCCTTTTATAATTATCTTAATAAAGGGATACATCCATTCATGAAATTGAGAATAAGATGGTAGACCTCATACTTTACTGAGATGATTAATTAAGTCACTAACTTCCTCTATAAAATCACTTCTTAGAAAATTTTGCTGCCATCTAGACAATTTGGCTCTGAGAGTCTTGAGCCATCTATTGTTCATCACCTTCTTCACCCTCTCAAGATCCTTGTTGTATTATTTTTGTGCCTCAATAAAGTCAAATTTCAACACTTCGGTAGCAGGAGGGAACATGAAAACTTTATCGATAAATTTGGGGTCAAATCAAATTATCACATCACCACTAGCATCTGACACTTCCCTAGTCTCTTTGTTATAAAATTAGACGCACTGGAGGATGAACTCAGTGTGATGTGCCACCACAGGGAAAGAGGACACTAGGTGGATTTTGCTTTCAATTATTTTTTTCATTTTTGAGCTTGAGTTTGTCTCTTGGTTCTCTCTATGAACTCGGCCATATCCACATGGCTGATCTTTGTGTCTCTAATGTCATCGACATTAGAAGTGACCAAGGTGATTAGAAAAACACCTTGATATTGGTACTTCATGGCCTTCAACTTCTTCAGAGAAGCTTTAGTCATTAGGATGAGCCTTTGTTGAGAGCACATTGATGAATGAGGATCTTTAGGGGGAACTGTGATAAGAATCATGATCACACAATTAGGGAAAGATTGGCAATTTAGGGAAATTGCACATCGGGTCATCATGACCAAGGAAGGGCACTTGAAAGGCCAGAGGTGTGAGTGGGCATGAAAAATGGAAGGAATGAAAATTCTCTAGAGTTAGAGAAAAATGATGTATGGGCAGCAAAATTTGTCGTCATTGCATGTGGGATAGGTTTACATGTATAGGCAGTAAAATTTGCTGCCCCTACATGCTAATGTGAGAAAAAAATGTATCAGTAGCAATTTTTGCCACCGACACATATTGAAGAAAAATAATGTGTAAGGGCAGCAAATTTTGCCGCCCTTGCACTTGTGCAAACTTAGGTGTAACAGTGGTGATTTTTGCCGCCCTACATCGTAGTCGAGTCGGGTTACATTGGTGGCAAAATTTGCTGCCAGTGCATGAGATAAAATGCAATGTGTTAGGGTGGTGAAAATTACTGCCCTTACATGGGTAGAAATATGGGTAGAAAAAGAGAGGGTAGTGAAATTCACCACCCTAACATGGAGGAAAAAATAAAAGCTGAACGTAGCGAAGGGAGAAAAGTGCCTCAACATGGAAGAAGGGAAGAAGAGGAAAGAAAAAAAATGAAATCCTAACAAAGGAGAGATAAAATTAAAAAGAGGAAAGAAAATGAAATAAAACATAAAAATAAAGACCTACCTAGAAAATAATGTGTGATGAGGGCTTGAATTTGACAAAAACATGCTTCTTCCCACTTACCAGATTGTCTAGAGGTAGAGGACAAGAGGAGGATTGGAAGAAATGAATCAAAAAAGATCAAAAAGAGATTAAATGGGGTGAAAATCACCCCCAACCACTTGAAGCATGTGTCCATAAATGCTTGCACAAAAATTGAGGAGTATAGGGGTGGTAAAAATTGTTGCTCCTACACTGAAGTTTGAAAGATATGCAGGGGTGGTGAAATTCACCACTCCTGCATGGGAAGGAGGAAAATGCAAGGGCGAAAAATTTTTCCACTCTTGATTTTTATATGAAAGGGTGGTGAAAAAAGCCACCTTTGTATGGAAAGAGAGAAAAAGATGCATTGGCGGCAAAAAAATGCCACCTTTGCATGAAAATGCAAGAAAAAGACTAACTCTGGGAAACTAGAAAATTTGTCCCCTGGTTGCATCAAGACTGTAACAATTTTTGCATTTTGGGGAAAATTTAATAAAGAGACATTATGAACTTTAAACAACTAGTTGAGAAAACGTGAGAACAAGAAAAACTTGTCTCAAAAAATGAATTTAGAGAGAAAAATGTGAAATGGACAAGTTTCGTAGGGGTTGTTCCAAAAATGAGCATAGATAATTTTTGAGAACAACAGTTGGCTCCTATTGGGTAACTTTCATTTGATCAAACTAATTGATAGGAGTAGAAACCAGTCTCTAAGTGCCTTCATCCAAGCCATTGGGATATGGAGTCAAATTGAAAAGAAAAAGACACGAAAGAAAACAAACAAAACATAAAAACTATACAAATGTACAAGTGAATCCATCTAAAACTTCAAGGATTAAAATGCTTCAGGTGTTATCCACTATGGGGTAGTGAAAATGGTGTTCCATCTTGATACTCTACCAAGAAGTTATTCTCACCATAGAGTTATCAAATGGTAAATGGACCTCTCCACAAAGAATCAAATTTATCATGCATTCCCTTTGGTTCTCTCTTCTTGTCTCACAACAAGACTTGATCTCCAATTTAAAAATCATGAACCTTAGCCCTTTTGTCAACAAGTTTCTTCACCTAATTATGATGTGCATTAATCTAGTCAACCACTCTGGTTCACTACTTATTCAGTTCAGTTAGACACATGATCCTTTTGTCAATTAAATTTTTCAAGGTTGAATCTTTGATTGCCTTGGCTAACTTGAGTACTAGTAGTTCTAGAGTGATAGGTATATCTGCATTCAAGCTGTATAGAAGTTGGAATGGTGACATGCCTATAGCCCTCTTGGGTGTAATCCTATCTACCCATAAAGTATCAAACAATGCTTTGTGTCAAGTTCTCTGATTATCATCTACCAATCTCTTGATAATAGTAACCAGGTTCTTATTACTCAATTTTGCTTGGCCATTCCCTTATGGAAAATAATCTGAGGTATGGGATAGGTTAATTCCATAAGAAAAGTAGAATTGATTAATCTCATGTGAAGAGAAATAGGCTACATTATCTATTACAATTTTAAGTGGAACCCCAAACCGAGAGATGATATTTTCCTTAAGAAAATTACACACCACTTTCAAAGTAGCGTGCTTGGTTGGGATGGCTTCCACCCATTTGGTAAAGTAGTCAGTTTCCATGAAGACATAATCATGTTTGGCACTTTAAGATGGGTTAACTACACCAATGAATTCAATACCCACTATTGAAAAGGCTCTTTGATTACTACTAGCTTGAGGGGTAATGCGTCCAATTTAGGCTTTCTAACGAATTACTGACATAATTCACATCTACGCACCCATTTGTAAGCATATTGAAATAGCGTAGGCCAATAGTACCTTGCTCATAGAATTTTATGCACTATTACTAGTGTAGAAAAATGTCCTCCATAGGCCAAATTGTGGAAAGACTCTAAAAATTTATCTTGTTGCACCTTATCGATGTAATGAAGAAATACCCCATCTAGGCTTCTTTTATACAAACCATTATCCAAAAAAACATAGCTAGCATCTTTTAGTTTAACATTCCATTTTTCCTTATAGGAGAGATGAGTGGGACACTCACCATAGGTTAGAAAATGGGCAGTGTTAGAATACCACTCATCAATAGTGGCAATGAAGAGGACCGTAGGCACGTCTTCGATCTCCATTTTCTACTTCCTTGGGGATATTGTCAGCAATCAACTAATAAAGACCTTTTCCCTGCACAAGTTTGGTAGGTTTGATGTCGAGATAAAACTCCTAAATCTTGGCAATCCAATTACCCCTCTTTATACCAAACTCCTGTTGAGTCAAAATGGACTTCACCATTGTATTAGGCACCAAAACCTTAGTATGTGAATTTAGGATATAAAACCTAAAATGCTTAACTGCTTTGACCACCACATACGCATGCTTCTCCATGTTTGAATATTTTAGCTTGTGAGATTTGAGCAGATAGCTCATGAAGGAAATAGGAGATTCCACACCTTCTTAGTTATGTTGAATGAAAATAGCTAAAAGTGTATGTTCAAAAGCATAACTATATATTTTGAAGTTTTTGGTGTAGTCTGGACAAACCAAAATTGGTGCATGAGTGATTGCTTCTTTGATGTCTTCAAACACTGATGTGCCCTCTATAGTCCACCTAAAAGTGGCTTTGCCATTCATTATATTAATAATGTGGTGAGTTTTCTCAGTGAACTCAGGGATGAACCTTCATAGAAAATTCACTTTTCCAAAGAAAGAGTGAACCGTAGTCTTACTGGTAGGTAGAGTAAGCTCTTGGATGGACTTGACTCTTTATGAGTCAATTTTTATACCTTCTCAAGACACAATATGTCTGAGAAGTTTCCCTTCTATCACCCTAAAAATAGATTTTTTGGTATTTATAGAAATATCATTCTAACGACAACATTTTAGCACTTGTTGTAAATGGTGGACATGGTCAGAACGATGCTTAGAAATACCATTAAATAATCTAAGTATACTACAATGAACTTACCCATTTCATCCTTGAAAGTGAGGTCCATCACTCTCTAAAATGTGGCACCTAAATTTATCAGACAAAAAGGCATTCTTTGATAAGTGAAGGTGCCCCAAGTTGTGGTGAAGGCAGTCTTATACTGATCTGCTTTTTCAACTTCAACCTGATTGTACCCCGAGAAATCATCCAACATTAATAACATCTCTGAACCTATCACCATCTATAGAAATAGATCCATGATAGGGAGAGGGTAGTTATCTTTTAAAGATGACTAATTCAAGTTCCTAAAATCCATGTAGATTCAAATTTTGCCATTCTTCTTTTTCATAGTCACTATATTGGCAATCCATGTGGAGTGATAGATTGGGAAGATTATCCTATCATCTAGCATTTTTTATATCTCAGATAAAATGGTACCTGATATTTTTAGATTATTTTGCCTGGACTTTTGCTTGTAAGGCACTAAGTTAGCTTTAAGAGGAATGTCATGGCAGATTTCATCAGGCCTGAGTGATTTTAGGTCATCATAGGAGTATGCTAAGACATCTATATATTGGTGGAGTAGGGTAATGAACTTGAATTTCTCCTCAGGAGTGCAGTATTTTCCAATGTTCACCATCTTAGGATCTTCCTTAGTTCTCAGATTTACTTGATCAAAATTCAGAGAGGAGCTTGAATTCATTCGCTATTGTTTGATGAATCTTTCATGGTTATCAAATAGTTTCTCTAAGGAAAGTAGGCCTTTGGGAATCTTATTCCCTTTAAGTTGTAGAAACTCCTCACCTACATCTATTTTTGATTCAAAATCTGGTTTACACTTCTAAGGTTCACTACCTTCAAAATGTAGCCATTCAAAGCTATCCTTCTGCTCCAAGAAGGCAATGATTTGATTGTCATTATTGAATACTTGCCAATGACTGGCATTATTAGGTACACTTGGTTAAAAGACTAGTTCAATAGTGTACTTGTTTCCTTTAAAGTCTAGGTGGGGGACCAAGAGAGTAGCTGAAATAGCCAATGCATCAGCTCAATCATTGAATTCTCTTAGAATGATAGAGATGCTGAAAGCATCAAAGTTTTCAATATGGTCCCAAATTGGATTATGATAGTGGCACAATCTTTCATTCTTGGTTTGATAAAGGTTTCTTACTTGACAAACCACCAATTTGGCATCCCCTTTAGCATGAAGGAGTTTGATGCCTTTTTCTCTAGCAGCATGCAATCCAAGCAACAAGGATTCATACTTAGATGTGTTGTTGGTGTTGTTGAACTACAACTTATAGGATGAAGGAATAATATCTCCTTGAGGAGATACTAACACAACCCCAGATCTTAAACCGATAGAGGAGCAGCTGCCATCAAATTCTAGAATCTACACCTCATTAGACACCACTTTTTATTTAAAAACTTCTTCATTTAGAGGAAGAGATTATTTCATACTTTCATTTCGCTTCACCAATTCTCCTACTATTCTAGCTAAATATAGTTCCAAGTTGTTACCTATAGGAGCTTCATCAGATGACTCATGAACTTTGTCTATAGATAGGAAGTAGTTACCCATGCCCAAAGACTCAAATAAAATTTGAGCTTTTGGTGCTGATGATTGGGTGACTACATATTTTGCCTCTTTTTTAGGAAGTAATCTCTTCATAACACCTTTAACTAGGATCCTTTCTTCAGACAAGTCCATGCTTAGCTCACCAATAACATCCTTACAGAAATTCTACCCAAAAAGGATGCTGTAAGAGGCTAGAACATCAGCCATTAGAACCATCATTTTTATCCTCTTTTTTGGAAAAGCTGCAAACACCACTCGGGCATCTTTTATTTGACCAAAGAGTGGGACTTGCTTATTTTCCATAGAAAAACACCTCCCAAAAGTTTTAGTCAAAGTTAGACCTAGGGAATCTGCCACCTTGGTAGGCATAACATATTATGGAATTACTCAATTTATAACCATTTATCAACAAGGAAACATAAAAAGGTTCTATTTTCTTGGGAGCAATAGGAGGAGTCATGACAAGATTATTTTAGATGGATTTATCCTTGGAGGAATCATGAGTTGCCTTTGAAGAATCTTGTCCTATGGGAATGGCTTTATTTTTTACATATTATTGCAACCTATCAAACTATTCAGAATTGACTCGTAAATACTCAATCTCAGTCATTTGAATCTTAGTCTTTTTAGCATGATCAATTATATCAAATAATTGAAATGAATTTGAGACAAAGGAAGAGGATCCATCATCTTGATCTTTAGTGGGTGTGGCACTGGTCTAAGAAATAAAGGTGGAAGATATGATACAATTTGACGTACTTAATTTTTTGTTGGTTACCTAATCCTTTGGTTGGAAAGACAATGGAGTCCCTCATTTAGTGATGGAGACCATCGGCTGAGGTTCTTCTCCTAGTTTTCCTTTGTCAATTTGTTGAGTTGACTGGTTCTGAGATCTGGTAAAAATAGCATAGGATCCATCAAACACTTCTGTTTTACTTCTAGCTTCATCTAAATAATCTAGGAAACTGATATTAGAGTTGCCAGCTAATAATTCTTCTTGTTCTTCAAAGAGATTAGTATCATCTTGTTGGTCTAACTCAGGTTGGAGTGAAAAATCATGTTCAACCTCTAGGTAACTGACTACTAAATTAATAGGTGCTACTTCAATGGCAAGTTTCCCATGTGGGGGAGGCAAGTGATTTGGTTGCCCTTGGTTTCAGGCAGCATTACCCTAATATGGCTGATTCTAAGATGTTATTCTTGGCATATTTTGATAAGTGGGAGTAGACATACCTTGGGCCATTTGTCTTTTCAAAGTTGTCAGCTCATTTGTCAATTTTTGTATTGGGGATCAACCAACAATAGATTACACTTGTGAAAGCAATGAATGCGGAATTAAATCAGATAGACAAGTAATTAGAATGATAATAGCAAGAACAAGAGATACAAGAAAACACCCTGAAAACTTGTATTAACAAACTCTTTACAAAAGGAATACAATTGAAGAAACTTCTTTCTTCCACACCTCTCCTAGATGTATAGATCTCTCACTAGACCTCTATTCCTCAAGAGCTCTCTCTCTCTCAAGAACAATCAACTCTAACAAGCCTGGATTAATTCAATTCTGTACTATTCTTCACATACAATGAATTACAATAATTCACAATAACTCCAACTACTACAATAAGCTAGGAAGATCTAATTCTACATATAGAATTAGGAAACTTGAGCATGCACTTACAACAAATAGTTAAGCCACTTGAATAAGGGCTCTAAAAATAGTATTTCTAATAATAGAGATGCGAGCTTGAGACTACAACTCAAACTCATCATGCAAACACTCACTTCTGTCCTCAGAAATCACTTTTTGGATGCACAGGTAACCGACGTCAGTTCCTGCTGCTTGCCTGTGACCGCTACTGGCTGACCCTCTGTCTACGTCGGTGCCTCTGCAGCTGTACTTGACTGACGTTGGTCGCTCTAGACTGACATCGGTGCCTGTGTAGACCTGAACCTACTAAAGTGTGCTCCTTGGTGAAGCTTTTAGCTCCATACCCTAACAATCTCCCACTTGGAGATAAACAGCTGCACCAGTACCTGTACAACAACATCTTCTAGCTCCTCCATCTTCAACTCAATCATGAAGACCAACAGAAGTTGAATGAAGATTCAACTTCTCCTTTGTAATCAGCTTGGTTAACATATCAATAGGATTCCTATCTATATGGATCTCCAGTTTCAACTCACCATCTTCCAATACCTGTCATATGAAATGGTACCTTAGCTGTATGTGCTTTGTTCTTGAATGAAAGGCTGAATTCTTAGCTAAATGGATTGCACTCTGACTGTCACTATACAATCTGCAACTCTCATGCTCCCTACCAAGCTCATCCATGAACCGTGTCATCCATATCATCTCTTTGCTAGCCTCTGTGGCTACAATATACTCTGCTTCTATAGTTGACAAGGCAACAACCTTCTATAACTTAGATATCCAGCTAACTGCCATTCCACCTACAGTGAAAACATAACCTATAGTGCTCCTCCTGCCATCCAAATCACCTGCCATATCTGAATCTACATAACCATGTAGAGAAGTATCTAAACCTCCATAGCATAAGTTCTTACTGCTGGTTCTTCTCAGATATCTACGGATCCACTGAACTGCTTTCCAATGTTCCTTACCTAGATTGGCCATATACTTACTTACCACTCCCACTGCTTGGGCAATATCCAGTCTAGTACACACCATTGCATACATAAAACTCCCTACTGCGGAAGAATATGGAACCTTACTCATGTACTCTACCTCATCATATGAATTAGGACATTGTTCTTTACTCAACTTAAAATGTCCAGCCAAAGGTGTGCTTACCAATTCAGCATCCTGCATATTGAACCGTTTCAACACCTTGTCCACATAATCTTCTTGAGACAATATCAACCTATGATTTTTCCTGTCTCTCTTAATGCTCATGTCAAATATTTTCTTTGCTGCTCCCAAATTCTTCATAGCAAATGTTTGAGCTAATTTCACCTTAAGCTCAGAGATATCCTACATGTGAGATCTTGCAACCAGCATATCATCTACATACAACAATAGAATAATATATCTACCATTATCAAATCTCTTGAAATACACACAATGGTCTGATTGACACCTACTGTAGCCATGCTCAGTCATAAACTTGTCAAATTTTAAGTACCATTGCCTAGGAGCTTGCTTGAGGCCATACAAGCTTTTCTTCAATCTGCACACAAACTTCTCCTTACCCTTGACCTCAAATCCTTCTGGTTGTTCCATATAAATTTCCTCATCCAAGTCTCCATGAAGAAACGTTGTCTTAACATCTAGCTGCTCAAGATGCAAATCCTCAAAAGCAACCAAAGACAATACAACCCTTATAGAAGTCATCTTAACAACAGGAGAAAAAATCTCACCAAATTCAATACCTAGCTTTTGTGCAAATCCTTTTACCACCAATCTAGCCTTATATCTCATCTATCCATTCTCACCTTCTTTTAACCTGTAGGTCCATCTATTCTTGAGTGTTCTCTTACTAGCTAACAATTCAACCAAATCCCATGTTTGGTTCTCTCTTAAGGACTCCAACTCCTCAACCATGCCACGCTCCCACTGACTCTTGGACTCCACCTGTATTGCTTCTTCAAAACTCTCTAGTTCTCCACCATCAGTTAGCAATAAATAAAATAAAGAAGGAGAATATCTAATTGGAGGCTTACTCACCCTTTCTGACCTCTTGATGGGTGTTTGAGACTCATTCACAACACGCTATCCACCCAAATTATCTGACAGTGACCGACCGCAGTCACCTTCAGACCTGTTACTGGCTGACGTCAGTTCTTCATGACTGATCTCGGTGCCTATCCTACGGACGTCGGTCCCTGTACGGCCGACGCTGGTTTCTATACTGCCGACGCCAGTTCCTAACCTATCGACGTCGGTCTCTGTGTTTTCCTGCAAGTGATTATTTCTTTTTCCCACGAGCTCATATTGGACTTTCACCTCATCCAATTCACCATTGCTCTGCTCAGATTGATTCAGCTTCCTTAGCTGATCACAATACATCACTCTTTCATTGAAAACAACATCACGGCTCCTGATTACCTTGTTAGTTTCTAGATTCCATAATCTATAACCAAAATCATCTAAGCCATAGCCAATAAACGTGCATCTCATAGACTTAGCATCAAGCTTCTTTCTATTTTCTTTATCTATGTGCACAAAGGCTTCACAAACAAAAACTTTGAGATATGAGGGATCAACCTTTTTACCTGTCCATGCCTCTTCTAGAATACCACCATCCAGAGCTGTAGAGGGTCCTCTGTTAATCAGGTACACTGCAGTGTCAATAGCTTGTGCCCAAAACTATAAGGGCAAACTAGCATGCAATCTCATACATCTTGCATGCTCCATTATTGTCCTGTTCATCCTTTCAGCAATACCATTCTGCTGAGGTGTCCTTGAAACCATCCTTTGCCTACAGATTCCATGCATGTAACAATAATCTCTGAACTTATGACTGTAGAACTCACTACCATTGTTTGATCTCAGGCACTTTAATCTTTTACCTGTTTCATTCTCAACCATAGCTTTCCACATCTTAAAAGTCTCAAATACATCAGATTTTCTTCTAATACAATAGATCCATACCTTCCTTGTAGCATCGTCTATGAAAGATACATAGTACTGTGATCCTCCAATGGAAGCAATCTGAGCCAGTCCCCACACGTCTATGTGAACAAGCTCCAACTTATGCCTCTTCTTAGTAGACCCAGTCTTGAGAAAACTAACCCTTTTCTATTTTCTAAATACACAGTGCTCACAAAACTCTAGATCTATGCCTTTTAAATCTGAAAGCATACCTTTGGACTTAAGAATTGACATCCCCTTCTCACTCATGTGGCTAAGCCTTGAGTGCCACAATTTAGCATCCACATCTGAAGTAGATAATATAGAAGGAGATTTTTTAGTAACACAATTACATAAATAGAGAGTACCTTCTCTCTTACCTCTAGCCATAACAAGTGCACCCTTGGTCACCTTCCAAGATTCTGCTATGAGAGTTACTATACAACCCTCATCCCCTAACTTTCCTGCAGAAATCAAATTTCTTTTCAAGCTAGGAACATGCATCACATCTCTCAACACCCATGTGTTGTTATTCTGCATCTTCAGCTGCACTTTACCTTTGCCAATTATTTTACAGGGCTGATCATCCCCTAGATACACTATTCCAAAATCTCCATGGATATAGTCACTGAAATATTCCCTGTTAGGGGTAGCATGAAAAGATGCACCAAAATCTAATACCCAAGATTCTATATTATTATGCAGAGAGAAAATTAAAGCATCTTGTGCAATACCTACAACCTTGGCTTCTTCCTTTCCTTCGTGTTGATTGTCCTCCTTAGGCTTTGACCAATAATCTCTGCTTATGTGCCCCATCTTTCTATAATTCCAGCATTGTGGCCTTCTGCCATTTTTGGATTTAGATCTGCCTTTCCCCTTTGATTTGGATATTGATCTGCCTTTCTTGCTCTTCTCTTTCTGCCTTCCCCTGCTCTCAAAACTTAAAGCATTCCCACATGCCTCTTCTATGCTTTTCCTGCGTATTTCCTCATTCAAGATAACACTAACAACATCCTTTACTTTCAAAATATTTGATGCAGATGCAGTATTACTTACTGCCATTACTAAGCCATGCCAGCTTTCAGGCAAAGAACATAATATCAAAAGAGCTTTTATTTCATCATCAAACACTATATTCACTGAACTTAATTGATTCACAATTCCATTGAAATCATTCAAATGAGTAGAAACAGATCCACCTTCATTCATATTCAAATTAAATAACTGCTTCATGAGATATACCTTATTTGAAGCTGAGGGATTTTCATACAAATTTGCTAACGTAGTCATCAACTCTACCGTAGACATTGCCTTTGATAAATTAGATATCACAGTGGATGCTAGACTCAGTCTTATAGACCCCAGAGCCTTTCTGTCAAGAACTTCCCATTCTTCATCCTCCATGTCTTTGGCCTTCTTAGCAACCCCACCTAATGGTAAGTAGAGATCTTTCTGATACAGATAATCCTCTATCTGCATTCTCCAATGTTGGTAATTTTTGCCATTGAACTTTTCCATTCTCAATTTACTTTCATCTACCATTGCTTTTCCCACTCAAACAAAAATTCTTGCAGAAACCCTTGTGAGAACCTGTAATCAATACACACTACACAGATCTGAACCACCTATTAGTGAACCTGAACTTTGATACCAATTATTGGATATCAAGCTTTGAACCTGCAACCAAGGCTCTGATACCACTTGTTGGATATCAACCAACAATAGATTACACTTGTGAAAGCAATGAATACAGAATTAAATCAGATAGACAAGTAATTAGAATGATAATAGCAAGAACAAGAGATATAAGAAAACACTCTGAAAACTTGTATTAACAAACTCTTTACAAAAGGAATACAATTGAAGAAACTTCTTTCTTCCACACCTCTCCTAGATGTATAGATCTCTCACTAGACTTGTATTCCTCAAGAGATTTCTCTCTCAAGAACAATCAACTCCAACAAGCCTGGATTGATTCAATTCTGTACTGTTCTTCACATACAATGAATTACAATAATTCACAATAACTCCAACTACTACAATAATCTAAGAAGATCTAATTCTACATATAGAATTAGGAAACTTGAGCATGCACTTACAACAAACGGTTAAGCCACTTGAACAAGGGATCTAAAAATAGTATTGCTAATAATAGAGACACGAGCTTAAGACTACAACTCAAACTCATCATGCAAACACTCACTTCTGTCCTCAAAAATCACTTTCTGGATGCACAGGTAACTGACATCGGTTCTTGCCGCTTGCCTGTGACCATCACCGACTGACCCTCTGCCGACGTCGGTGCCTCTGCAGCTGCACCTGACCAACGTCGGTCACTCCTGACCGACGCCGGTGCCTGTTTAGACCTGAACCTACTAAAGTGTGCTCTTTGGTGAAGCTTTTAGCTCCATACCCTAACATTTTGCACCATAAGATCTATGGTGCTTGTAGAAGAACTTAAAGCAGTTGAAGAAAATTTATTTTTATTAGAGTCTTTTCTAATCTTACCTACCAAGATAAGATCATCCTCAATCTCAGTAGCCAAATTTTGAGCCATAGCTAGATCCATGGGGTTAGCCCACCTCAATAAAAAACTTACTTCAGGAAGTTGCAAGCTGATGAAAAAGCACTTGAGATTCTCTAGCATGGGCTAAGCGATGGTACAAATCTAGTTCCTTAACTTATTGGATTTTGCTATGAAATCCCTCATGGGCTCATGGGATTCCTTCTTCATCTATGTAAGCTGAGCCAAAAAGGCATGTGCATCTTCAACAGGTTTAAACCTAGCTTCAAACTTGGATTTGAGTGTATTCTAGTTAGTTATAGTTCAAGCTTGAAGGTGGTAAAACCAATCCATAGTAGCACCTTATAGAGTTTCTATAAAAATTATCACTGCCACATCTTCAAATTCCACACCTATTATGCCACATGCTATAGAGAAGGCATCAATATGCTCATCAGGGTGAACCTTCTTATAACTATAGAATATGGAAAAATTATTTCTAAAACTATGAGGTAGTTCATGTAAAGGTGGGGTCAGATTAAGAGGACCAAAATAATTACCCCAAAAACCTTGGGCCATTATGATAGGATGGTTAAATGGTGGGATAAAAAATCTTGATGGGGTCAATAAAGACAAAGCCTTACCAGTATTGAGACTAGAAGCTTCACCAGATATGGGAGATCTGGCATTGGTAGGAGGGCAACTCCTAGTTTGCTGAAGGTGAGATGGTGGAAGAGAAATCTCAAAATTAGTTTGTCACACTAACTCAAATACAGGATCAACAATACCTTGAACTCTCTGGCCTCATGCGTACGATGGATCTACCAGAGTGTAAAATGAAAAAAAAACTCGAGCTACTTTAAATTGAAGCTTGAGGCTTTAAAATGCACATCTGTATTCCCTAGAAGAGTAACCAAAAGCTATTGGGTGAATATTTTGTTGTCAACTAACTAATGACAAAATAGGTATATCAACCATAGTACAAGGAGATTTATGCAACAAAAAATGTAGGTTTACCACATCTTAATGAGATAAATCTCTCCTCTCATTAAGGGGAGGTTCTCTATGAAACAATTATATGTTATATATGTATATAAATAAGTAGAAAATAATACTTAGGGTAGGATAACGGCATCCATCTCTCTTTTTTTAGAGATGATGTTCACAAAACAAAAGAGAAAGATCTTGGTTGATGGCTGAAAGCATTCCTCTTATTTTAAAAATGGTATCTAGCACATAGCAAAAAATCTCTTAGAGTAGTAACAAGGTCCATAAGAAAACTCACAAAAGCACAAAGTCTTCTGTCACCTCCCTCACTGATTCAGAGCACACATAATAGTAGAGTGAAGCAAAGCCCAAAGTCTTCTCCTAAAACTATAATGGATAAAAATATCACCAAGATAAAAGTAGCTCAAAGTCTTTCTTTTATCTTTTAGAATTGTCTTTAGATAATTTCAATACACACACTTTGCTTATTAAATCGAACAGATGAGAGATTATCAAGAAAGAGAACATAAGAACTATTTCCTAAGTAGCACAAATTACTTCAACACAAAGTCTAAAATTAACCTATTTCTCATTCATTCAACAAAATATGATTTACAAATTGAGCACAAAGTCTCAAAAAGTGTCTCAATTTCAGTAGAGTTTTTGCTCTCAATTATCTAGAGAGTTTACAAAAGAGGTTCCCTCTATATATATAGCAAGAAACCTTCAAAATTGGAAAAAGATTAAAATATTGAAAACCTAATCAAAAATGAGTTAGCATTGACTTTGAGATATTTTCTATATTTTTACATGTAATTACATATTACAAAAGTGCATGTACTTTCACAAGACAAATGTACATAATTTAATGTCCCAAGTCAATTACAAAGTACATGAGAAAAAAGAAAAGAGAATGGAGGAATAATTCAACTCTTGCTACCAGACTTCTTCAGATGAGCATCATACATGGTGATAGATGTTTGAATTCCTATACTATCTAGTGTAATGGTATTCTTGAAGATTACTTTGGCTCTGATGGTAGCATCTTTCAATGCTGTGATTGCTTTTACATGACTAGTTAACTTGGTTCTTAGATTATGTAGAGTTAATTGAGTATCTAAAATTTTATCCACAGAAGTCTTTAAAAATGCCTTCTCTTCGAAATCCCTTTGAATCATACCTTTGAATTCTTGAATCATCTCCTCTACTGAAAGAAATTGATTATCTCTAGAGGTGAGTCTACAAGGCAATTCCTCCAATCTATTTAATAGGCTGGTGTCACTTTTTTCACTAGCATCATTAGAAGACTCAAGATCTTTGATCAGCTCCTTAAGTACCTAGATTTTGTATATCAGTGATTCTTTGATTTCAACATAAGAATCTTTGTTGTCAATAATGCCGATCGACACCAAGGTGCATTTCTTCAGATATTTCATCTCCTCCCACTTGCTAAGATATTTATTTGTACTGTCAATATCTTGAGAAATAAGAGAGATGAGGTCTTCTGACTCTGTCCTTATTTTCTTCATTTTCTATCTTTTTAGCAACCTCTTTAAGCAAGAAAATTCCTTGTGTATGCATCTTTTCTATGTAATCCTCAAGTACTTTTCCTTTCATGTAGGTCTTTTCTACTTTTTGGATAACAGGATCATCTATAAAAAAGGCTTCTACAGTTACCACCTCTGGGGAAAAATTGAATCTCCTGACTACCATGCTCAATTATTCTACCTTTCACTTGTAATAATCTTTCATCTCTCTCCTTGTCAAATTTTTGGACCATGATATCCATTGCAGATTGTAGGTTGCTCTTCGCACCCTCATGAGTTGCTTTTCCCAACTCAACATGACAAATGGAGTAGCTGCTCATGTCAAAATTCTCTAGGGTTGCATCCTATGGAGGTTTGGCTATCTCCAAAAGTTTGTGCCCCTTTTCCTCTACTATTTTTGAAAGGATCCTTGGCTTCTTGGGGGTCTTAGCTTTCACTAGCACTATTTTGCCAAAATCAAAGTCATCTACAGAGATGGTTTGATTTTTCCTTTTGGGTGTGAAAGTTGATAACCAAGGTGGGAAATTATAATCACTTACTATATTAATACTTCCTACAGCTAGTGTTACTAGGGTAACATCTGCACTACTAGTGGTAACAACAAGCATAGTGGGTGTAGCAGGTGAAACTGTATCTATCACTAGCTAGTCAATGGTGGAACTATCTCTAATATTGAAAGAAGGAGATGAGAGACTAGGGATAGATCCTAATGATTGAAAAACATCTCCAAAAGTTCCTTGAGGGTTGCTAAAAACAATTCTAGAAGGAGAGGTAGCTCTAGAGGAAGGAATGCTGATGGGAGAAAGAGGTGAAGGAGCTACCACAGGGGATTGGGGTGGAGAAGAAGAAACCCCTACAAGTGGTTGTGCCCCTTCTTGGGGAGATAGAGTTCTTGTTCCTTATTGCTTTGAGGGCCTGTCATCTATTTCCATCTATTGTGTTGTCTGTTCTTGAGTACTTTACTCTCTAAGCCCCCTATTTATTGCTTTTAGCTCTTTTTCAGCAACCTTTGATTTCTTTGACACAAAGATGATCCTAGGCTTGTGAGGCCTAGAAGGAGAAGGAATGTCACCTTTATTCTTGGTTTTATTCTCTGCTCTCTTCCTTGTTTCCTCTTAGAATTTAGCCTCTGATCTTATGATGAATTCCTTCAATGTGATTCTTTTGATCGCTAGCCAATCATTGGTGTTAGCCAATATTGGTTTGAATCTCATCCTTAAAGAGGTCAACTCCTTTTGGGACCACTAAATTGGAGGAAGGGGAGAGTTAGTGACTTTTTTAGCTAGGTATCTACTGTTAATTAAATTTTTTCATTAACCAAATTTGGGGAAATATCTTCAAGCCCTAGATATTCAATTTTATCTAGAGATAGTCTATTATAGTCCATTCTTCTAATCTCTTCCACTCTTCTCAAATCTATCCAGATGTCTTCAATCATGGGCTCATAAAACTGAGTCTTCCTTCTGATCATATCCTTTACACCCCTATAGTCAAAACTGGGCCTTCTTTTAAACTGCTTCATGGTGACTAATTACATTTTTGTCTCCACTACCCTTGCTTTGGCCGTAGTCAAAACTGAGTATCTACCAATTTCTATTAGGAACCTAAAACCTAGCTTCTTAAGTTCCATTTGATTAGTGTGCATGACAATAATCTATCTACACAGCTCCATTAGGACTAATTTGTTAAAAGGAAATTTGGGGAGCATGTAGGGATAGCCTTGGAAAAAGCCAACCCATAGATAGTAAAAGGTAGAGAATTGTAAAAACATATAGCCAAAATCATTGATGACAATTCAAGATTCATCTCATACTCTCTTTTTCTCTAGCTGAGGATTGAAAAGGCACAAAAATACCATGAAGAAGGCATCATTTATCCTCCTAAAGTGATAGATTAATCATGTTAGTGTTAGATGAGGGTAATATGAATAAACAGGGGTGGTTCTTCTATCTCCTTCTATTGTCAAACCTGGAAAGGTTCACATTGAAGCCACGATGTATAATAAGTATGAAGTCATATAGAACTTCGAAGTAGTAGACACCTTTGTCAATTGCTCATGAAGAGCATTGTTGATTTGCTCTCCCCAGAAGATGACTTATTTCCCTTGTAAAACTATCTTAATAAAGGGATACATCCATTCATGGAATTGAGAAGAAGATGGTAGACCTCATTCTCTGTTGAGAAGAGTAATTAAGTAACCAACTTCCTCTATAAAATCACTTCTTGGAAAATTCAATGGCCATCTAAACAAGTTGGCTCTAGGAGTCTTGAGCCATCTATTGTTCATCACCTTCCTCACCCTCTCAGGATCCTTTTCTTATTCTTTTTGTGCCTCAATAAAGTCAATTTTCAACACATTGGTAGTAGGAGGGAACATAAAAACTTTATCGATAAATTCAGGGTCCAGTCGAATTATCACATTTCCACTGGCATCTGACACTACCCTGGTCTCTTTATTATAAAATTAGGTACATTGGAGGATGAACTCAGTGTGATTCACCATCACAGGGAAAGAGGATACTATGCGGATGTTGCTTTTAATTATTCTTTTCATCTCCAAGCTCGGGTTTGTCACCTTGGTTCTCTCCATGAACTCGGCCATATCTACGTGGCCGATCTTTGTGTCTCTAATGTTGTCGACATTAGAAGTGACCAAGGTGATTGGTAAAATACCTTAATACTAGTACTTCATGGACTTAAAATTCTTTAGATAAGCTTTAGTCATCAGGATGAGCCTTTGTTGAGAGCATGTTAATGAAGGAGGATCTTTAGGGGGAACTGCGATAAGAATCATGATCATCAAATTAGGGAAAGATTGGAAATTTAGAGAAATTGCATATTGGGTGATCATGACCAAGGAAGGCCACTTGAAAGGGCTGAGGTGTGAGTAGGTGTGAAAAATAGAAGGAATGAAAATTATCCAAAGTTAGAGGAAAAAATAAGAAAAAGGATGCAGGGGCAGCAAAATTTGTCGTCATTGCATGTGGGACAAGTCTACATGTATAGGTAGAAATTTTTTTTGCCCTTGCATGCTAAGGTGAGAAAAAAAAAATGCATTAGTAGAAATTTCCACCACTAATTCATATTAGAGAGAAATAACATGTAAGAGTGGCAAAATTTTCTGCCCTTGCACTTGTGGAAACTTAGGTGTAACGGCGACAATTTTTGGCACCCTTACACCGTAGTTGGGTCAAGTTGCATCAGCTACAAATTTTGTCACCGGTGAATGAGATAAAATTCAATGTGTTAGGGTGGAAAAAATATCCACCCTTACATGAGTAGAAATATGGGTAGGAAAAGAGAGGGTGGCAAAATTTGCCACCCTGACATGGAGGAAAAAAGAAAATCCGAACACGGTGGAGGGAGAAAAGGACCTCAACGGGGAGGAAGGGAAATGGAGGAAAGAAAACAAAATGAAATCCTAACAAAGGAGAGAGAGAAAATTGAAAAGAGGAAATAAAATAAAATAAAATGTAAAAACAAAGACCTATCTAGAAAATAACGTGTGATGAGGGCTTGAATCTGATGAAAACATGCTTCTTCCCGCTTGCCGGATCATCCAGAGGCAGAGGGCAGGAGGAGGATTGGAAGAAATGAATCAAAAAGGATCAAAAAGAGATTAAATGGGGTAAAAATCACCCCCAACCACATGATGTGTTCAGCCATAAATTTTGTACACAAAAATTGAGGTAGTGTAGGGGTGGCAAAAATTACCACTCCTACACTGAAGTTTGAAAGATATGTAGGGGTAGTGAAATTCACCGCTCCTGAATGGGAAAGAGGAAAATGCAGGGGCAAAAAATTTCTCTACTCTTGCATTTTAGATGCAAGGGTGTAAAAAAAATGCTGCCTTTGCATGGAAAGATAGAAAAAGATGCATTGGCAGCAAAAAATGCCACGTTTGCATGAAAATGTAAAGAAAAAGACTAACTCTGGGAAATAGAAAAATTTGTGTCCTAGTCGCATTGAGACTATAAGGATTTTCATGTTTTTGGGAAAATTTAATAAAGAGACATTATAAAATTTGAAAAACCAATTGAGCAAATGGGAGAACAATAAAAACTCATCTCAAAAAATGAACTTAGAGAGAAAAATGTGAAACAGACAAGTTTCGTAGGGGTTATTCCAAAAATGAGCGTAGCTAATTTTTGGGAACAACAAAAATGAGTTTTTAATACTATAAATGTCTAAACCTTATATCATATACATGAAAAAATAAATTTTTAAAGGTATAATATTAGTCGATATTGATTATTGGAGACCTAACAGCTGCCATTTATTCACAAATTCCAATCATTGACATCTACAAGATTTTGATCCAAAAGAGACCTTATTTCACCCAAAGTTGTAAACTAGACTATAATACCATATGTGAATGTTTAAATGGTGAAATTGACATTCATGATCTAAAATATCATCAATAGGAGATGATAGGTGGTGTTTTCTTACTTATCCACACCTACAAGTGTTCTACCATTTGATAATTTACACATATGACTGATTATAGGAGCATACAATATACGATAAAAGATTGATTATGAAAAAACATAAAATGGTATATAAAGGATTATTAAAATTTTATTATAGGACTCCAAAAAGAATATGTGGCATAAATTTAAAAAGATAATGCCAATATACAAGCCTCTTTCTTTAAAAAGTCAACCACTATTGACTGTTATAGGTAGTGAGTAGGAAGTATTACTTTCATTACTATTAGTGTTTAACCAAGGTTAAAAAATTGGTAAAAAAAAAATTAAAAATGACCATAACTAACTATATAAATGTATTTTACTTTTCCTCAAGCCTAATACATGCATTCACACCTATATGTGTAGTACATTAGAGCATCATATAGTCCACTTGGGAAAGGCTTGCACATAGTTCTCTCTCCACACATGTCTATCTTGGTTTTATTGAGTTTTATAACATGAAATAGTTTAAACAAGTGGTGAAAATTTATATAAAGGGTATTTAGAACCTATATAATCCTCTCCAACATTCACCATTTTCTAGTAAAATAGGGGAGTGCCCTCTATTTTGTCTCAAATAGAGGGCACTCCATTATGAGTAAAACCTTGCAGTCTTGGGAAATGAGGATAAGAGAGTGAAATAGAAGTTTAATTAACATTTATATAAGGTTTTTTGAGTTGAAATACATATAAAAAACATATAAAACCCTGGACATAATGGATAACCTAAGTATGGTCATCTAAAACACAAAATTTACAGTCAAGCCTATTAGGAATGTTTAGGCCTAAAACCCAAATGAGAAGGCATTTTGAATTATAACCTTATGTGTGAATTATAAATTGTAAAATAATTTTTTTGGGTCATTAAAAAGTTTTTAAATCTGGTGTAACATAAATAATCCCAATTGGATGGCCTAGAACACAAGGGTTTCAACAGACCTATTATGCAAGATTCAAGCCTAGTGCCCAAATGAGAAGTCATCTTCAATTATAAAATTAAGAGGGAATTATAATGGATTATAACATGATTTTAAAGTAATTTTAGATGTGATAAATCTCCTATTATGTATATAAATCACAAATATCTATTTTTTTAGCTCAAAACCAACTCAAGACTATAAGAAATGGAAGGAAAAGTCTGGTGACGAAACTTCAAATGATCACATCTTTCATTATGCTTTGAATGGACGTTTAAGTATTTTAGGGATGTTTATGGAGGTATTAAAATTTTAATTTGTGGAATTTTTTTTAATTCCAATGTCTGAACTTCATGAACAATCCTTAAGAACAAAAGTGACTTAAAACCCTCATAAACCCTTAGTCTAGACCCGAGGAAGGGAATGAAAAAGATGATGCAACAAAATGGCATAGTTTGCCGATAAAAAGGATTGGATGTTGTATAAGTCTCAATAAATATCCTTAGCATTAGGATGAGTTATATAGAATCTATATGGATAGGATATAAAACTACTTCCTTTGATTGTTTTATGCAATTTTTAGGTTCTAGAGACATTCAAAACATGAAAAATACTTTGAAATAAGTGATATGAATTGGGATAACCCATAATGTCCATTTAATAGTTCATAAAAAATCTAAATTTTTTATATAATATCTCTCATCTTAGCTAGTCAAAATTGGCATAGTGACCAAACTAGTGAGAAGGGCGGAAAAATTCATGTAAGATAATTTAAAGGTATGATTGATGCATCTAAGAACATGGAGGGTATTGAATTATGTCATAAAATCCCCCAACACATATTTTCATGTAAAAATGAAGCCAATTTTGAGGCCAAGTGTGAAGGGTGATTGAAAAAGGACTTTTTAGATTGCAAGTAGTGATGGCTCACTTCCAGAAGTTTCTAGATGATCAAGACTATAAAAAATGCATGGATAGGCATGTGTAAAACCCTTCCCCATAATTCAAATCATTAAAATTATCCCTATTTTTGTTTGGGATGTTCAAATAGGGCTAAATCATGAAGTTAATTTTTTTAGCCAAAATGAGAACTTCTATGCCACACTTAAAGAGTTTCATGACTTAAGGTGACACTTGTGCTTATTGACCATGCATGATTCATTTAACATATTATTATCATATATATGTAACTCCTTTCCTCATCTTAAAAAGTTTCCTTGTGACCTTTGGACTTCTCTCTTCTCCTCTGTCTTAAGTTTAATAATAACTTGACATTTTTTCCTTTGTAAACTATGCTCCATCTGATTATGGCAAAGCCCTGCTCATTTTCATACCATGGATAAATAAAGAATAATAATATTTCCCTATTCCATGACTATTAATAGTGTGTTTTAATTATATGATTGTTATTTCTTAGTGATTAATCTTTTTTATTTAGCATGTTGTCTCATTCTCTCACCTATTTGTAGTTGGAAAGCTTCTTCTTATAGGTCATGTGAAGTGTTCTAAGAAGTATCAAGGTTGAGTGAGTTAGCCTATTCAATAGTGTCATTCTAGACCTCCTGTCTATTCCTCTTACCGTAAAAATTCATCTATAACCTCATAATTAATTATTTATGTGAGAAGATGTAGATTATAAAAATATATATTTGGTTAGTCCCTTGTTCCCATGTGTAACATGCAGCTAGTTGGTAATCATAAATAAATTTGTTGTATCACACCTTTTAGGATCATTTGATTTTAGTTTTCTCTATCCCTTTTCCCTCATAAGTTGAGGTGTAATAGTTTTATACAAGTGATACATCAAGGTATCTATCCCTATCTAGAGTTTCACCTCATTTTAAGGCTCACCCATAGCCTAGAGGTGTTTCAATTATGGAACTTAGATGAAGACAGCTGAGACATATACTCAAAGGGTGCAAATCTAAGTGATAATAATTTTTTGCACACCTAATTGGACTCTTAGTCCAAGAAGTTAAAATATTTTTGGTATTATATTTCAACATGTTAGCCTTTAGAGGCATCTCTCTAATCATCAAATGTGACTCTAAAGTTACATCAGCTGGTTTAGTAGCCTATGTATTCTTTTTAATATTGTTGATAATCATTCCTTGTGTTCTTATTTCCTAATAAAGATCCATGGTTGACTTTGGTGTTGAGTATTGTTTTACACAAGTTGGTGAGGTTTATCAAGCTTATGGAATTCACTATCAACCCTGATAGATTCCTTACCATCTCTAATATGATATTTATCATCCCATTCATGAAGTGTATCAGCCATATAACCAACCTTCTCAATGTCTTACTTCTCCTAGTCAACCTAGTCACTTCTAAACTCAACCCATTGCAACATTCAAGAAAACACTCTTGGGCTCTGATAAGTACATGATGGATATTAAAACACAAAGGGGACATGGTAAGATATTCTTATTCATTTAATTTATAAGGTGAGAGATTCATTAGATCTATTTAAAAGAGAATGAACACCTATTGAGAGAGCCAATTAACAAAGTCTCATAAGTTAGATGCTAGATATAGGTGGCTTGATTGCATATTTAGAAGATAGGATAAGAATTCATGAAGAGTAGCCTCACCAAGTTGATTAGCCCTCATATCCACCTCCGTAATATTTTTATAAGTCATACTTGAGTCCTACTCATGAGCCCAATTAAGCTTGCCAAAGTCATCCTTTTCTCAATCATCTAGAAGAGAGAGAGTTGGAAAGATAAACCTTGTTCTTGAAGTAAATATTAATAGGTATATTTAGTTGGTTGATATGAAAATTCATAAGTCCATATAAGAAAAAAAATAAGTGTAATGTAATCCCTTGTTTCCCTCTCTAATTACATCCCCACCTCAAGAAGTGACCTATACATATGAGATTCCAAGTTGGAGACAAGGTGGAGAGTCCAAAACTAAGGATATCCCAAGTTTCTTGAACACTTAGTCCACTCCCTAAAGTGAATCATTACCTCAATAATATACTCTTAATCCTAACATCATAATATGTAATAATATAGTGGAGTTATGGGGAAAGAAAGATGAAAAAGGACTTGATAAAGAGTGTGAAGTTGAGAAAGAACTTTATTTTATGCAACCCCCTCCCACCCTTCCTTAGGAGACCTCTTGTATTCCATGTTAGCTCTTTTTTATTCCTCATCCTCATTAATATTATTATGAACTTTAATAAATAATTTTCCAAGAGAACCTTGCCAAGCAAATTGCTAATTTAAGGTGTAGTGGAAAAGAAGATCCTATGCTTAAACACACCCCATATAACCTTCCTCAAGAGAGTGTTCAAGATAAATTAGATTTAAATGAATTGATTGTAAAATGTAAGGAAGAAACCTAGCTATTTTAGCCCAAGGTCTACCTTCCCTTCCTCAAGAGGTTCTATTGATGCTGGAAAGTGCACCCTGCGACAGGAAAACAGATTCTTGCCCTCTCCCCGCAACATGGAAACCCCTCTCTCGCCTGTGGGACGGCGAAGCAGGAGAGGAGAGTCTCTAGATATGGGCTAGTTCCCTCTGATGTATCTTATTTATTTCAGGCAGCATAAAAATATAGATATATAGATATACTGGGGGGATGAAAAGCGAGAGAGAAAAAGCATGAAAACAAATAGCCTACTCTAAAAGAGGTGATACACCAAAAATAGGTTGACCTTCCACATCCACTCTCAAAATCAAGAGAAATGCAGATATACTCTATACATCTGGTAGAAGAACCAGGCCGCTAAAACTAACAGGGAGGCTATAATGGAAAATACATAATAGAGGTTTACCAAGGTGCTGTGGAATGCACACTTATAAGCAACTTACTCTGTTTTACCCTTCTCAAGTATTGCTCTTCTCCTTTCAGTTGCAAAATCGGTGCCTTATAGATGGCTGGTCTGTTGGCATTACCTATGAAAGCATGGAAGATAATGACTAAACACAAACAATACTCATGACATACACAGTAAATCTATCCAAAATGGAGGCAAAAATTGTATTTTATTGATTCAGGTGGAGAATTTGCAGAGCTGTGCTGTTTACAAAAGTCTGAGAAGATCCCTTTAAAATGACAAAGTCTGCATATTTATATCAGAAGAGCCAAGAGAAGTTTCATTGGGAAGAGGGAAAACACTGTTGATGCTGTCATAAGTCTGCCAAGACCATGCTTGATCCTTGTTTTGCGTGTTGGTCACTCTCCTCGTTCTACGTGCCAGTCTACTTTAGCAGCTGGGCAGGTCTTTTTCAGTGTTTTATGGGTCCTTTTTGCCACTGCCTATTGTGGGTGGAAAATTTTCCACCTGCTACATGTGGGTGGCCCTTTCTCCTTCCCCACCATGGTGGGGGTTTTCATTTTTCCGCCTGAGGGGGGCGGGCTTTTCATTTTCCCCGCTGCGGGTGGGCTTTTCCTTTTCCCTACCGTGGGCGGGCGCTGCTCATTCACCACTTGGGGGCAGGGGTTTCACTTTTTCCACCTTTAAGTGGCCTTTTTTCATTTCCCTCCTATGGTGAGCCTTTCATTTTCCCCATCGGGGGGCAGAGGTTCCATTTTTTTCACCTTCGGGCGGGCTTTTCATTTCCACCACCTTTGGGTGGGGGCTGGGCGTTCACCACCTGTGGCGGGCTTCTACCATTTTCTACCCTTGGGCGGCGTTCAGCCATCTACCACCTATTGGTGGCCTTCAGCCATCTGCTGCCCTCAGGTGGCGTTCTACCATTCACCACCCTCGGGCAGCATTTGGCCATCCGCTTGCGGGCTTCAGCCTGTCAACAAATTGGTGACTTACAGGGGAAGCGTGCCTGCTATGCTTAGGACCCAGTTACCTCTAAATATCCATTGGGTGTGGAGTCAAATGGTGACTTTGAAGAGATTTCACAATAGCTTTTGAGATCCCAAAATCAAGTACACAGAATTTACCCCCAAACAAAGGGAAACACACAAAGCTAAAAACAACTAACTGTGTAAATTGCACTTAGGGAAAATAGGGAAAACTATGTACAACCAAACTAAAATTTAGTGGTAATGCTTCAGATGTATCCCATTGATTGGGATACGCAATTATTTGCCATCCAACCTGGAGAGCTAGAATGCGTTATGCTACTTGCACTGAGTAATCATGTAAGGACCGCTCCAGAGGGCATCAAATTTTGCATGTTTTCCAGGCTTAGCTCTATCTTCATCCCATTTTAGGACAATGTCTCCTTCAACAAAACTTTTTGACAAAGATCTCTTATCGAAATGTCCTTTCACTTGCTATTATTGACTGATCATAGAGACCATGGCCCAATTCCTTACCTCCTGGAGCTCCATTAGTTCACACAATCTGACATCCATGCTGCTTCCTTCTTCTAGCTGCAGCTGATGAATGAGGTCCAGTGCTGGCAATTTGAGTGAGATAGGAAGCCTTGCTTCCCTTCCATACACAAGCGTATATGGATAATTTTTGATTGATCTTTTCAGAGTGATTCGATCGGCCCATAGAGCTGTTTTCAACTTGGCATGCCAAGTTTTCTAATTTTCTTCCATGGTCCTTTTTATAATCCTGATCAGATTTTTGTTAGTGGACTCAGCCAGCCCATTCCCCTGTGGGTAGTAATTTGATGAAGTGCTGAGGTATATACCATACCTTAGCACCCATTCACTAGTTTTGGTTCCCAAAAAAGCCAAGGCGTTATCTAAGATTATGGTGGCTGGGACCCCAAACCTTGTCACTAAATCCTCATAGAAATCCAGGACTGCATTCTCATTCACTTCTTTCAAAGCAATGCTTCCACCCACCTGGTGAAATAATCTATAGTAGTCAAGACCCATTTGTGTCTGACACTAGAGGGAGGATTGATCATCCCTATGAAATCCAGACCCCACTGCATGAATGGTTGTTCAACTTGAACAGGATGTAGGGGCATGGCAACCAATCGCTGCTTTCCATCAAAGAGTGCGCGCTTTTGACACTTTCTTACCTAGGCATGGGTATCCTTGAAGAGAGTGGGCCAGAAATAGCTAGCTCTCATTATTTTTTCTACTGTGGTCTTAGGGGTGAAATGGCCGCCTACCGGCCCATCGTGAAACTCAGCCAATACCTTGTCAGCCTGACTGGAGTCAATGCATCGTAGGAGAACCCTAGAGAGATCCTTCCTAAATAATACCCCATCAATCAAAACATAGGGAAGGGACTGAAGTTTAAAATACCTTCTTCCAGCCCTACTAAGACCCTGTGGACATTCACCCATAAGAAGGAAATGCCTCATGTCCAGCGTCCAATCTCTTACGACAGCTGGTTCTTCTATAGTGGCTGTGTCATAGATCAGCAAGCTGTCTTCACCCTTTTGTCTCAAATCTGTAGCTAGCTATTCACATAGGCCCTTTCCTCTTACCAACTTGGCGATTTTGATGTCTATGTCATACTCCATCACTTTGGTGATCCATCCCACTCTTTTCTCGTTTAAGTCTCAATTGGTCAAGAAATCTTTGACACCAAGATGTGGAACCATGAGATGGATCTTGCTGTTTGACAACATATACCTAAATTTTTTTAGGCTACGCACTACTACCAGGACTTGCTTTTCTATGTAGGTGTACCTAATTTTCAAGTCCTCTAACCCTTAGCTGAAGAAGGTGAGTGGTTGCTCAAGGTCATCACTGTTTGCTTGGGTAAGCATAACAGAGATTACTTCTCCATTGCTAAAGGTATAGAGATTGAGGTCTTTGTTGAAGTCAGGGCTGATTAGAGCGGGAGCCTGGGTCAAAGCCTATTTGATAGCTTCAAAGCTATCCTTTCTTGGCATTGTCCACTTGAATTCTTCACCCTTCCTCAGCATAGAGGTTAGGGGCTTAACTATTTTAGCAAAGTTTAGAATGAACCTCTGAATGAAATTTATCCAGCCAAAGAAACTCTGAAGGCCTTTCTTGTGCTTTGGTAGAGACATCTCCAGGATGGAGCGGACTATTTCAGGGTCAATAGACAAACCTTCCTTAGACACAATGTGGCCAAGAAGTTTCCCCTCATGAATTGCAAATACACATTTCTTTGGATTTAGGGAGATGCCAAATTCCCTGCACCTCTTAAAAATCTGCCTGAGGTGCTTCATATGTTGTCCCACCTCCTTGGAGAAAACTGTTATATCATTGAGGTATACCAGCATGTTCCTATTTATCAAACCCTTGAAAGCCATGTCCATGGCTCGCTGGAAAGTAGCACCAGTAATGGATAGCCCGAAAGGCATCTTCTAGTAGGTGAACATTCCCCATTTAGTGGTGAAGGTTATTTTGTATTGGTTGTAGCCTCATACCAGAATCTGATTATATCTTGAATAACCATCTAAGAGGGAGAAACGTTCAAAACCAGTTACCTTTTGGGGGATCTACTCCATGTTGGGGAGGGGATAATGATCTTTTAAAGAGACTTTATTAAGGTCTCAAAAGTCGACGCACAGCCTAATCTCCCCATTTTTATTTCTAACTAGAACCAAATTAGCCAACCATGAGGAATGTTTGATCGGAAATATAATGCCAGACTCAATCAACTTGACCAATTATTTCTACATAAGGAGCTCGATCATCGATTTAACAAGCCTCTACTTTTGTGTGATTGGTTTTGCACCTTCCTCTAATTCAACGGTGTGCTGGGTGAGTCTTGGATCAAAGCCTTTCAAGTCACTATAGTTCCAGGTGAAGACGTCAGCGAACTCCTAACACAGTAGAATGAAATCTTACCTTTCTTGAAATGTGCAAACCTTATCGAGCGCTAGCAACTTGTCCTTGAAGATTTCAACTTTTTCATAATTCTCCTCTTTGGTAGTGATGCATGCTTTGTTATCTCTTAGTTGGTCCTCTCCGTTGAAAATACTTTCATGTGTGACCAGACCCTTAGGGAGTTTATTGTTCTTCAATTAAACAATCTAATTTCCATATTATTGCTACAATTTCACTTGATTGTGGGCCGTGAACTCAGCTTCTTCCTGCAGGAAGAGAGCTATCTATTGGTCGCTTTTGAAGACCTGCCAATTTGTAACATTGTCTGGAATCGAAGGCCAAACCACCACTTTTAAATGGCGCAAACCATAACCCCTGCTTATCTCTTTTAAAACATCAAATTGGGTGCCAACAGCTGCTACTTTGTCAGCCTACTTATTCTATTCTCTAGGGATCGCGATAATGTTAAGAGCAAGGAAATCCTCCATCAAGTCCTAAACTCTATGCTTGTAAGACTTCAACAAGGAGTTCTTGGTTAGGTTCAGGCCTCTTATTTGGTTCACTATTAGTTCACTGTCCCCCAGGATTTGCTATTTCTTGATCCCTCTCTTTCTTGCCCACTCAAGTCCATGAATCAAAGACTCATATTCTAAAACATTACATGTGCAAGAGAACTAGAAATGAAAAGATAAAAAGTACCTTTCTTTAGAAGGGGAAACCAACATTTCCCCACCACCAGCACCCAGTTTACTTCTGGAACCATCAAAGTACAACTGCCACAGGCCAAGGTCTTCTTTGTTCTCCTTCATTATATTGGGCATGACGGTGCTTTCTTCATGCAAGCAATAGACGCCAAGGTCTACCTCAATAAACTTATAAGGATCATGCTCGAAGTTATCACTTCCCCACTCATCAAAGAGTAGATCTGTGACTCCTTCAAGAGCAAAAGATGAAGATTTGTCCATCTGAGAGTCTTTTGGATCAATGATAGTGTAACTGACATTCGCTATCTTGGGTGAATAGGGCTCTAGGTGGTCCTTGTAAAGTGGCTCAGATTATATTTTCACTTTGGTCCCGTATTTGGTTTTGAAAACTAGATATGACCAGTTTGCTGCTAGATAGCCACCTATCTTGGACGTAAAGTCCCTAGACAAACATATTTCAAAATATGGAGGAATGTCCGCTACCACTATATCATGGGGGATTGAGAATGTCGGGCAGGCATACAATGTTAAACTCAATCCTTTCAAGATTTTGACAATCTTTGCAGGCATCCCATCTAGTTGCAAGACTCCCTTGTTCATGGCTTCGTACTTTAACCCCATCTTATAAACAATGCACTTGGGCATTACTGAAGTGCTGGCCCCACTGTCGATTATGAAATTGTGTACTAAGAAATCATCGATGATCAAAGATACATAAAAAAGGGGAGTCCTTTCTTCTTTCTTAACTTGACTTGAAGTAGAAGGCTGCCCATTCGTCATTAAGACGTTATTAGTGTCTGTTGGGATGCCCTGTCGATCTAGCTCAAGCAATTCTGTCTTCAATACCTCCTTTTGTCTTAGAAGAGACAATGAATCCCATAAAGAAATTCTCATATTCAATTTCTTCATTTGATCAACTATATTAACTTGGGGGTTGATTCCCTTCGTACTTTCCTTTGGGCTGATCCTGACTGGCACTATAGATTGGGGAGCTAGAGGTGCAAACAGTTGTCTGTAAATTGAGGCTTTTTGAAATGGGTGTGGTGGAGAATTTGTTATTGCCTGAGGGGAAGCCTACGCTTCTCCAACTGCTCTTCTTTTAAATCTCGTATTGGCTACAACGTAATCAACCTGATTGTCTGTAGTGCCCCCATGATTAATTGTATAGAGTTCACCTTCTTCATGATTTATTAGGGTAGAATTTGGCAGAGTTTGATTGTTACTTGTGCTGGGTTGAGCTGGAAACTCAAAAAATTGGGAAAAATCAGCAGCCTAATTTTCTAAATTTTGGAAAAAATTCAACATATCATTTGCATGGACAGCTTGCTCTTGACCTTGTCCCATGGTTGAACAACTTGGCTGTTCCTGCACTAGATTGTTCTGAGTAGGCACCATGGCTTCAGATGATGAAGAGGGGCCTGAGTTATAATTTTGATAAGGCCTAGTTGTAGTGAGCTACCCCTGACCTTGGTTATATTTTTGAAAGGGAGATTTAGGGGCATGGTCGTAATTTTGATAACCTTGGTTTGGCTTGTGGCTTTGAGCTTGCTACCTTTTAAGGGAAACAAGTTCATTTGACATGCTCTGCAACAGACTCTTAACTTCATTTAATTCATGGGATGGAATAGCAGCCAACTTCTCAATGACAGGTAGGGGAACAATTGTGGGAGTGACAGCTTGAATTGGGGGTAGCAATGTCACTATTTAATGCTTTTAAATAGTATAAGAAAGCATAGCTGGGAGTCGACCTTACTAGGATGGGAATTCTATCCCAAGTCTTTTGAAAATGCCTATTGAAGTCCTGCATGTACTCGTGTGGAGCTCTTTTTATAGTCATCAGCTACTCAACAAGAGAGAGGCCATCACTTTTCTCCCCAAAATGACCAGTTAAATGAGTGCCCAATTCATTCGAAGAATGTATGGAATTCACAGGCAAGGTGCCATACCAGTCGAGAGCTTTCCCTTTCAGAGACAAGGCTAGCAGTCTGATGGTAATGTTTTCTTTTGTTATATTGTGAATATTGCAAAGGTTGGCAATATTCTTGATATGCTCAATGATTGTAATTGGCCCCACTCTATCAAAAGAAGGCACATTTTTTAGAGCTATTCTAGGGATCAGATCATAGCGCGGGAGGTTTAAAGGGCTCTCACCGTGAAAAGCTGCAAAAGGCAATGCCATGGCTGGAACAGGTTATAACTGTGGCTGAGCTGGGTTGGTGTTCCTAGCAACAAGTCTAGGAGGATTTACTAGTGGATAAGGGCGAGTTCTTTCAAACCTGAGCCTTTTAGTAGAGTTTAAAGGTAGCTCAATGAAAACAAAAGGGACCCCTCTTGAAGCTGACCTTGCAGTAACCTTTAGCATAGAAGTTTAAGTGATTGGTTTTAAAATAAAGCACTGAGCTCTTACCAGTGGAGTTGCTAGATGCTAGAAATCTTTGAAAAGACTGTAGCAGGACCAACATCAATCCTAAAATACTACTACGTTAGAAATTGATAAAATTATGATCCCACCGGGTGTGCCAAAATTGTTGATGCTGGAAAGTGCACCCTGCGACAGGAAAATGGATTCCTGTCCTCTCCCCGCAACATGGAAACCCCTCTCTCGCTTGTGGGATGGTGAAGCAGGATAGGAGAGTCTCTAGATATGGGCTAGTTCCCTCTAATGTATCTTGTTTATTTCAGGCAGCGCAAAAATATAGATATATAGATATACTGGGGGGATGAAAAGGAAGAGAGAAAAAGCATGAAAACAAACAGCCTACTCTAAAAGAGGTGATACACCAAAAATAGGTTGACCTTCCACATCCACTCTCAGAATCAAGAGAAATGCAAATATACTCTACACATCTGGCAGAAGAACCAGGCTGCTAAATCTAACAGGGAGGCTATAATGGAAAATACATAATAGAGGTTTACCAAGGTGCTATGGAATGCACACTTATAAGCAACTTACTCTATTCTACCCTTCTCAAGTATTGCTCTTCTCCTTTCAACTATAGAATCAGTGCCTTGTAGATAGCTGGTCTATTGGCATTACCTATGAAAGCATGGAAGATAATGACTAAACACAAACAATACTTATGACATACACAGCAAATCTATCCAAAATGGAGGCAAAAACTATATTTTATTGATTCAGGTGGAGAATTTGTAGAGCTGTGCTCTTTACAAAAGTTTGAGAAGATCCCTTTAAAATGACCAAGTCTGCATATTTATATCAGAACAGCCAAGAGAAGTTTCATTGGGAAGAGGTAAAACAATATTGATGCTATCATAAGTCTGCCAAGACCATGCTTGATGCCTCATTTTGCATGCTGGTCACTCTCCTCATTTTGCGTGCCAGTCTACTTTAGCGACTAGGCGGGTCTTTTTTAGTGTTTTATGGGTCCTTTTTGCCATTGCCTATTGTGGGTGGCAAATTTTCCACCTACTACATGTGGGTGGCCCTTTCTCCTTCCCTGCCATGGGCAGGGGTTTTCATTTTGCCGCCTGAGGGGGGCGGGCTTTTCATTTTCCCCACCATAGGTGGGCTTTTCCTTTTCCCCGCCACGGGTGGGCTCTACTCATTCACTACCTGGGGGCAGGGGTTTCATTTTTGCCACCTTTAGGCAGCCTTTTTTCATTTCCCACCTATGGCAGGCCTTTTGTTTTCCCCGTCGGGGGGCGGAGGTTCCATATTTCCCACCTTCGAACGGGCTTTTCATTTTCACCGCCTTCAGGTGGGGGCTGGGCATTCACTGCCCGTGGTGGGCTTCTGCCATTCGCCCCCCTTGGGCGGTGTTTGGCCATCTACTATCTATCAGCGGCCTTCAGCCGTCTGTGCCCCTCGGGTGGCATTTTTTCATTCGCCGCCCTTAGGCAGCGTTTGGCCGTCTGCCTGCGGGCTTCGGCCTATCAACAAGTTCCAAAAAGATTCCTTATATTTCATTCTCATTATGATTTTTATCCCTATGTTCTACCTCCACCAACTAGTTCATCTTATCCTCAACCCATGACCCTTTTCCTTGATGGAACTATGGTTTAGGAACCTAAAAAATAAAACTTGGTTGAGTAAAATTCAATAATCTTGCTTGAAGAATGTGTATCTCCTTGGTATCCTCATTAGATTAAGTCATCTAATTTCATGATGCCTAGTCTTGGCATCACTAAGAAGGAGAAGGAGATTGAATATCTTAAAACCATTTAGAAGAAAAGGTAGTCTATGGTAGTATAAATATAACTTGAGAGCCCTAAAAAGGTTCTAAGTGCTGAAGAAGAGGCAATTCCTTGTGTTGAGTCTTCTTGTTTAGTTGATAATGAAGAATGCCTTATTTGTGTCAAAGAATAAATCTTGGATGAAGTCATTTTGGATTATAAAGAAGAGGATGAAGGAGATTCTATTATTTTTCCCCTTCATGATGCTAATAAAATAGAATATAAAGACTTGAGGGAGTAAATTGAAAATATTTGTAATGAGTTTGAGTGTCTCAAAGGGTCTACAACTTCCTTAGAGCTAATTAAAAGTGATGGTAAGCAAGATGACATTTTACAAAATTTCATAGAAGACCCAAATAAAAGTCCAACTTAGATTTTGGAGGTCAAAACAACATTATGTTTCCCTCAATATTCCAAGGAACAAAAAATCATTCCTCTTGAAACCATGCCTACAAAGAATATGCAATTTTATAATGAAATGAAGACTAGGTAGTAATATGAGGTATGTGTACAATTCCAAGAGAAATAATTTTACATTGGAGACCTATTTTAATATTTTATACTTGAGAGCATAGCAAGTGAAGTTCTAAGAAATAGATCTAATCCATCAAGTATCTAATCCAAATAGTACCATTCTTAGAACTATGATTCATGTCATGAAGAAGGAGATGTAAGAAACTTTCCTTTTGATCCTAGAAAAGGAGGTATGCTTAATTGTTAGTTATACATAGTGGTTTGTTTTTTTGATTTCCTGAAGTTCTTTGAGCATATGTGTGGTGTCTTGTTAGTTTGTTTATGTGTGTCCTTTATTTTATGTGGTTAAGGTAGTTGATTGGTCTTATCTTGATCAAACATGTTTGTCAAGTGGTCAAAGTCCTCTTGTTATGTTTTAGACTTTAAATGACTCCAAAATCCCAATGGATTGATAAGGCTACTAGTCTACTTAGCATAACAGGCATGCTACCCCTATGAGTCACAAATTTATTGACCAAATTTGACCCTGTAAATCAAATTGGGATCATTATAGGTAAATACTTTATTTTTAGTTGTTTTATGATTCTAATATATGTCTTAAGGTTTATTGTAATTCATTTAGTGTGATGTCATGTTATATTATCCTTGGTCATTAATCATTTTAGTCCTTATGTCCTTTTGAGTCATTTTCAAGATTAAAATGACCTTTAAATGAGTTATAAAGCCTCCTTAGGAAGTGTGAAGGTGTAAAAATTGTGATTTAACATGACATGTGTTCTAATATTCCTAAATAAACTATTTCTAACTAAAAAGTGGTAGGTTTTTCAAAAGAAAGAGCAACTTTTTTAGGAAAAGAGGAGATTTTGGCACTTGTATGACCCATGGGAGAAGGTGACACATGGGAAAAGGACATGGAATGTCTATATATATTCATAAATCTTAATTACATGTTTTAAATTCTCTATAAGTGCTAATTTTGAGCTATAACCATTTTTCTCCTTCTTTACCCTTTTAGACACACATAACCAATCAACAAGTTTGTAGTTGGTATGACTAGTAGGGGAGTTTTTCGATAGATTTATCTTTGGGGTGTTTTCTAAACTCATTAATCTTCCATTTTAGGTTTTTTTTCATAATAATTGTGACTTTTTCTTTATGAATCATCCCTAACAACTTGATTATGTTTTTTGACTTGCTAATATGTGCACCATATAGATTTTGCCTTAGTTGGAAAAATTACATATAATTCACTCATTGATGTTGTTTATAAATGATTTTAAATCCCTCTTAAAATCATTCCCATTATTTTTTTAGTGTTTTAATGTGTTTGGATATGCAAATCATCTCAGGTTACAAGTGAATACATCATTTTATGTTATAGGCCGTTTTTCACCATTTGAAAGATCTTCTTACTTTTATAGTTGTTTTTGAAGGTTAATATGGGTTAGTTTACATGTTATTAATTTTATCTTGGTCACTTTCACCTTTCAACATATTTTCCCAAAACAATCTATATATAATTGTAGTCATATGCAACTTACCAGTCAGGTAGCCATTAATGAACGTGTACAAGTGTCCTCATTAATAATCTCATGTTGAGAGGAGTGTATAAGATTATGAATCTATATTTATAGTGAGGAAATCATATTTTAAACATTTTTAAAATGACCAAACTTCATTAAAACTCATAAACTATGCACATTGCTCTCATTCCATTCTCTACTTATACACATTACAATGTTCACCTATAGGTGTTTGCATGAGAGAATAAAGTTGGAATAAATGTTTTGAAATGGTTTTCAAGGTATCCATAATGATAATAACCCATTTGGATAATTGAATAAGAGTCTAGGTCTATTCATGAGATCTAAAACATACACACTATCCCATTTTCCTCACTACGTATATATAAAATCTCCACCTATATGTGGCATTAGTAGAGATATGAGGGTCATCATATGAAGAGGATCATAAAAGTTATAGAACCATTATTAAGGTCATAGTAGGTTAAAAACATCATGTTAGAATTATTTTAATTAATATGTTGATATACAAGGTTTAGGGTCACTTCAAAACATGATGATTATAGGTTTAGGGATCAAATCCCTCAAATAGGAAAACAAAGACCTAAAGTAATTTTTTCAAGGTATTGCAATAGGGTAGCAAGATTTTTGAATCCTATAAATTTCTAAACCTTGTAGCCTCTACATATAACAAGGACTTTGTAAAGTTTTAAATGATTAATATTAGTGGGGACTAATTATTAGAGACCTTAAAACTTCCATTTAATCATTGATTCCATTTATTGACATCTACAAGATTTTGATCCAAAAGAGATCTTATTTCACCCAAAGTTGTAAAATAGACTATGCTACCATATGTGAATGTTTAAAAATGGTGAAATTAACATTAATGGTCCAAAATATCATCAATAATATATGATAGGTGGTGTTTTGTTCCTCATACACACCTACATGTGTTCCACCATTTGAGAATGCACACCTACAACTACCTGTAAGAGCATACAATATAAGATAGAAGCTTGATTATGAAAAAACCTATAATGGTATATAAAGTATTATTCCAATTTTCTCATATGATTCCCAAGGATCATGTGTTCTAAATTTCAAAATATAATTCCAATGTACAATCTTTTTGCTTCAAAAATTTAACCACTATTTACTATTACAGGTAGTGAGCAGGAAGTATTCTTTTCAGTGCTAATAGTGCATAACCAAGGTGAAAAATGGGTAAAAAAATTCAAATGACCATAAATAAATCTAGGGAGGTTTTGGATTTTGTCTTAAGCATAATCCATGCATTCACACCTATAGGTGTAGTACATTGGAAAATATTATAGTCCACATGAGAAAGACCTTTTCACAATTTTCTCTCCACATAGGTCTATTTGGTTTTCAAAACTTTTAAAATGTCAAATGGTTTGACCAAGGGATGAAAATTTATAGAGAGGGTATTTACAACCTATAAAATCTTCTCCAATTGTAGATACTATAAAACTATAATAGATGTCAAAATGCCTTGGGATACTTTATGAACCACTTAACCCTTCTTGACCCACTAACTAACCCATCAGACCCTGAGTCTAGTTATCTACCTAGTTAAATAAACTCACTAACTTGATAACCAAACCCTTAACCCAACCTTTCTTAACCCACCTTTACCTCTTTTCCTTCAGAATATGACTGTCAGTCCTCAACTTGACTACCTATAATTAGTCTGACCATAAACGGTCAGGGATTCCTCATTCTTACACAATAATAGCTATGCAAGATAACATGAGAAAATTTAATATATCCTTCCTTTCACATTTACAATGAACCTCCAAGCATTAAAATCATCAAGACAACCTACTATGGAACCTTATATCCTCCATCTCTCTTTCCCTATAAAAAGAGGGGAGTAGGAGGTGAAATAGATCCATCATCACAAGCATTCTTTCACACAGGTATTCAAACTTCCAACCAACTAACCAATCTTCTTCTAGTAATTTATCAACAATAATAGAGATCTAAACCTCTATCAAAATTGATTTCAAGGTAAAGTACTGTTACTCTACCAAAATTTCTCTAGCCAAAAACTATAAACCATTTGGAAAATAATACGTACATTTTATGTGTTAGTTTTGTTTGGTTTATGACTTTTAGGCCTTAATCAGATCTAATACACCTATCTTATAACTTCCCTATCCATGAATATACCCTTACCTAATCATTAAACCATTATGTAACTCCTTTCTAAGTGCTTTCAAAATCTCATAGGCAACTGCTGATGGTTAGCACAATTACTGATGGTTACCCATAACTATCAATGGTTACCCAACCACTAACAGTTAGTTTAACCATAGATGGTTACTATGTCATTAAATAATAACAAGTTATTTATAACCACTTACCTTCAACCATATTTAACTTTCTGTGTCCCTACCTATTCCCAAACCCTCTACCTACTTTTACGAACCTTACCTAATTTATTTAGCACTAGTATTGACCTACTTTTGTTATATTTAGTCATTTTCTCTATCAATCATTCATCAAATTCTTATATTTAATTTCAGTTACCTTTTGTTATTTGATGCAAGTATCTTCCTTTTATCTCTTTAAACTTATTGTTATCAAGAGTTGATTGACAACCTCCTAACAAGCTCATTCTCGGTAGTCCAACTAACTATCATGCTAACAACCCTTTTTGTTAGTACTTTATTATTTAGAGGTTATTCATTTCAAAATAAGGAGTAAATTTCCATGCTCATATGGATTATGTGTGCATCAACAACCAATAATTTCAATCACACCCTTATTAGTAGTTTTTTTAATCTTCTTCTAAAATACCTTAACATCATTTAGGTGACCCTTTCTTCCTTTATTCTTTACTCATATGATGAAATATAATATTTCTTTTAGGTTTAAAATAAACCTTGCATATATTTATTGCTTTCTTGTTTTAGTTCATCTATTTAACTTAAAATTTAAATAATTAATCGTAGTTTCACTCTTGTTATCACACGCTTTACCAAACCACATAATCAATCAACACATAAAAATAAAATTGAGACAAGGCTCAACTAGGATTTCATCACCTAGCAGTAACCTTACCCTTTCTTGATAATCCCACTTGGAGTTCATTACCAATGGGAGAACCAACTCAGCTCTTTGGTTGACTATAAACTCTAAAATTTAGTTTATCTTGGCTAAGAACCTAACACCCTTATCACTATGGTGTGTGAAGTGATGGGGTAGGCCTTAATATCAAGCCATGTACTAGCATTCAATAAAAATTATTTTTCAGAGCCTTTAATACCTAAAACCAACCTTAGATTTCCTCTTTAATACATGATCTACAAACCAAATTTATTCTTCACACTTTCTAAGGCATAAGTTAAAAGATATCTAAATAGAATCCTTAGTTTTAAATGCACTTTAGTGTATGTTTTCATTGCAATGAGATATTTTTCCTTTTGCTATCTTTGTGTTTGAGTTGTGAGATTTCATCATTCCTTTCTATTCCTCACATGGTTTTTACTATATAACAGTTGAGGAATCAAACCAACCGAGAAATTACCTTTCACCATCTTGCCTCCATTACCCTGTTTAATGTAGAACCTCCTTATAAATTAATAAAAACATCTTGGCACACTTGGTGGGACCCTATCATCATCTAGGTTCCCCTTTCTTCATTTATTATTTGCTTATATAACAAAATCTAAAATTTATTATGGGCTTAAAATAAACCTCCCATACATTTATTTCTTACTTGTTTTAGTTCATCTAGTTAACTTAAAAGAAATGTAATTAATCTTAGTTTCACTCTTGTTATCACACACTTTACCAAACCACATAATTAATCAACACATAGAAACAAACTTGAAATAATTACCAACTAATATTTCATCACCTAACAGTAACCTTACTCTTTCTCGACAATCCCACTTGGAGTTCATTACCACGGGGAGAACCAACTCAACTCTTTGGTTGTCTATAAAATTTGAAATTTAGTATATCTTTTCTAAGCACCCAACACCCTTATCACTATGGTGTGTGAAGTTAAGGGGTAGGCCCCAATATCAATCCATGTATTGACATTCAATATAGATTCCTTTTGAGAGCCTTTAATACCTAAACCCAACCTTAAAATTCCTCTTTAGTACTTGATCTACAAACCAAATTTATTCTTCACACTTTCTAAGGCATGAACCAAATGAGATATAAAAATAGTCCTAAGTTATAAATTCACTTTAGTATATGTTTTCATTGCCTTCCTATCTTTTTCCTTTTGTTAGCTTTGTGTTTGAACTATGAGCTTTTGTCATTCCTTTCTATTCCTCACATGGTTTTTACTAGATAACAATTGAGGAATCAAACAAACCAATAAATTACCTTCCACCATCTTGCCTCCATTACCCTATTTAATGGAGAGCCTCCCTATCAATTAAGAGAAACATTTTGGCATGCCTGGGAGGACATTGACATCATCTAGGTGCCAATTTCTTCCTTTATTCTTTGCTCATACAATGAAATCTGAAATTTGTTTTGGGCTTACAACAAACCTTGCATACATTGATTGATTGCTTATTTTAGTTCATCTAGTTAACTTAAAATCAAATTAATTAATCATAGTTTCACTCTTTTTATCACACACTTTACCTAACCACATAATTAATCAAAACATAAAAACAAACTTAAGACGAGGCCTAACTAGGATTTCATCACCTAGCAGTAACCTTATGCTTTCCTAACAATCCCACTTAGAGTTCAATACCAAGGGGAGAACTAACTCATCTCTCTAGTTGACTATAAACTTTAAAATTCAATATATCTTGGCTAAGCACATGGAACCCTTATCTCTATGATGTGTGAAGTGAGGGGGTAGGCCCCAATATCAAACCACGTACTAATGTTCAATATAGATTCTTTTTTAGAGACTTTAATACCTAAAATCAACCTTATATTTCCTCTTTAGTACTTGATAAACAAACCAAATTTATTCTTCACACTTTTTAAGGCATAAGCCAAAAGTGATCTAAAAGGAATCTTAAGTTTTAAATGCACTTTAGTTTATGTTTTCATTGCCTTGAGATCTTTTTACTTTTGCTTCCTTTATGTTTGAGTTGTGGGCTTTCATTATTCCTTTCTATTCCCCAACTGGGTTTTACTAGATAATAGTTGAGGAATCAAACCAACCAAGAAATTACCTTCCACCATCTTGCCTCCATTGCTGTATTTAATGGAGAGCCTCCCTATAAATTTAGAGAAACATTTTGGAATGCTTGGTGGGATCCTAGCATCATCTAGGTTCCCCTTGCTTCTTTTATTCTTTGCTCATACAATAAAATCTGAAATTTATTTTGGGTTTAAAATAAACCTTGCATACATTAATTTCTTGCTTGTTTTAATTCATCTATTTAATTTAAAATTAATGTAATTAATCATAATTTCACTCTTATTATCACATACTTTACCAAACCACACAATCAATCAACACAAAAATAAACTTGAGATAAAGCCTGACTATCATTTCATCACCTATCAGTAACCTTACTCTTTCCCGACAATCCCACTTAGAGTTCATTACTAATGAAAGAACCAACTTAGCTCTCTAGTTGACTATAAACTTTTTAATTTAGTATATCTTGGCTAAGCACCCAATACCCTTATCACTATAATGTGTGAAGTGAGGGTGTAGGCCCCAATATCAAGCCACATACTGATGTTCAATACAAATTAGTTTTGAGAGACTTTAATACCTGAAACCAACCTTACATTTCCATTTAGTACCTTATTTAAAAACCAGATTTATTCTTCACACTTTCTAAGGCATATACAAAAAGTGATCTAAAAAGAATACTAAGTTTTAAATGCACTTTAGTGAATGTTTTCATTGCCTTGAGATATTTTTACTTTTTCTTGCTCTATGTTTGAGTTGTGAGATTTTATCATTCCTTTTTATTCCTCATATGGTTTTTACTAGACAATATTTAAAGAATCAAACCAACCAATAACTTACCTTCCACCATCTTGCCTCCATTACCCTATTTAATGGAGAACCTCGCTATAGTCTTCCCTAGAGATCCTATATTTTATAAAATCTTTGAAGACAACCCTCTTGACTTAGATCATTACCTTGCATCATGAGCCACTCATGCTCACAACCTCACCTAATATCAACCCAAACTTACCTATAACCAATCAAACATCAACTTCAACCAACCAACAACTATCAACTACCACCTAAGTTAGTTACAATGTTAATGGACAAGATAATTAAAGTAGAGTCATATATTTTTGGTACCCATGACCAATCAACCTTTACCTACAACTAATCAAATATTAACTATAACCAACCAAAAACTATCAACAAACATTTGTTCATCATCATACCTAACCAACAACCTATCAATGTCTATCATATCAATCAAATCTAGACCCACCTATCAATATCTATCATCAAACCTTAGGCTATATACCCTACCCATCATATCAATTACCTCAACCCACCTTAAAAAACCAACCCACCTCATGAAACCTATCAAAATAACCCAACTTATCAACCTTACTAAATCCTACCAATAACTACCAACCAAACCTAAATAGCTTATCAAACCTAACAAACCCACTGAACTTATCAAACCCATCAAACCTATCAAACCAAAAAAACTCATAAAACTAGCCAATTAGCTTGTAAACTCAAGAGCCATTATTACACCCTCTTCTTAGGTAATACACCTCATTGGGGGAATCATATTCCTCAATCCTTGAAAAACTCTTAGAGGATTTTATCATTAACCTACCTCAAATCAAACCCATCAATATTTCTCTTCTAAAGCCAAGTTTGTTTATAGAGATTGAATTTTGTTCTTATCATCATGAAAATATACATGGGATAGACATATGTATCTCTTTTAAGATTTCCATCCAAAAGCTTATTAATAACTAGGAGGTTTCAAAGAATATTCTTTGTGTTCCTCCCAACCTAGCCTTGAATATCTTCAAGAAATCAATCATTGACCCCCTTCCTTCACTCATTAGTGAGGAAACCCATAACCAAATCCCTCATCACAATGAGGTCTATCCTTTGATTTAGTCTTTGGTGAACCTATAACTAAAGAAACCATAATCTAACCATTAACCAAACCACTTGTTAGCCAAGTGGAACATTCACACCTTTCCTTCAAAATCCCAATTAAGGAAACCAACCAATCTTATTGACTTACCCATGTGGAACCAACCAAGCTACCTTTCCCACTTACCCATGTGGTATCAACCTATCAACGTTTTTCACTCATCCACATGGAACCAACCAACCTAGATCTTTTAGTTACTATTTTTTTGGAAACTACCATCAACCCAACCTTACCCACCATTAACCCAACCTTAACAACCAATAACCATACCTAATCTACCATCAACAAAAATAAAACTACCATTAACCCATCCAAGCTTACCATTAACCCAATTTATCTATAATCATCCACCCAATCTTACCTCACAAACCAAACCAAATAATAAAAATAACATCTATACCAAAACAATCAACCATAATAAACATACCTTTTAACTTAGCCATAACCAACCTCTCTAATAACCCAAACCAAGATCAACCCATCAAACCTACCAACCTTATCCTAACCTACCTAAATCAAACACAATAGAATTTTCCTATCCTTGGTACAATAGAGGAAATCCCACTGGAACCATCACCTATAACTTGAACTAATTAACCACTAAACACTAATAACTAACAACCTCTTTTAGGAGGTGGATAAAGTCATCTTCACCCCTCCTAAACCTTAATATTAACAAACACATCACTTTTCAATATTTTTACCACCTTAAAACATCTGTGGAAAGAGAAAACTTGGGGAAATTTCCCTCCATGAGGCTTGGACCATTTATCAACCTCAAACCATACATTACTAATTAACTAAACTAGTAAGGATTAAACTCACCTTCTACATCCTTTATTTTGTTAAAATAAATATTAAACTCACACTCTTATATATATTAATATCATCCATTGATTTATGAGTTTTTTACCCTAACACCTTCCTTCTATCCCTTTGTGGATAACTAATTACAACATAGAACCATATGATTAACCATCACAGTCATAGCCTAATCCTAAATATGGGTACCATAGCTCTACTTGTAGCATGGTTCTCATAGATACTTTTTATCTCTAACAATATGGAATCCCATGGTCATTGTATCTCAAAACCATCCCTTTCACCTATCATTATCCTTTTTGTGCTAATTTTTTCCCCTCATGAAGGTAAACTTATAAACCTATATAGACTTGTCCATGTCTAAACCTAGCTTCAAATAAATTTGGGATACCAAAATGTCACTTGGGTCACATATCTCTAGCATTGTAGAGTGTTCCCTTGAAAGATAGTTGCTAAAAAAAAACTAAATTTCTTAAAAGATAGACTGCTCCATTAAAAGATAACTACCAACTAAAGAAACCTAAACTTAGACCACTCCCTTGAAGGATGTCTAAGTAAAATGGGTCAAATTAATAATTTGAATCTTCCTACATCGATCAACTTCACAAACCTATCAAAATAACAACAATAAAGAAAGACCCTATATTAAACTCAGAACAAGCTATCCCAAAAAATCTACAGTCAGCTTTCATAACTAGCATTAGTAGACATACCATATTGATTAGTCTAAACCTTGTATGAAGACATGGAATTGTCTAATATGGTTCTGAGGTCACATATAGAAGGGGAAAACTAACCCACATAATATTACCTTACCTATCAACCAATTTAATCTTCAACTACCACTTACCCCCTTATACCATCTATAAATCAAGGGATTATGAGCTTACTTGATACAATATGATCAAGACACCTTTTTATCAACCAAAGAATGATATTGCAAAGAATTTAAAAGGATTATGTTCCTTAAGCCAGTGTAACTTCAGGGTTTTTGTTTTGTCCTTAACAATGAAAAGGCATTATTTTTTTCCTTACCTTCTTATCATTGGAGCATGTAGATATATGTCTCATGATTCTCATCTCTTTTCTCAAATTTAGTTTGTAATCTAAATTACTTTATGGGCTAACATCATAACCATAAACAAACATTACATCCATAATAAAATAAATAAATCATCATCATCATCATAACATAATATATAAATAAAATCAATAAACATAATCAAACCATCCATAATAAATCACATCAATAACCATAAACATAACATCATTCATAAATCATCACATGCCTAAGGTATTAAGTCCACATCTCATAAACATAAGCATAAAACATCAAAATAATTAAACCATGAATCATGAGCATGATAAACATCATCATATACATCATGTCATCAAAATAAATAATACATGTAATAATGTATAAATCTCTCTCTTAAAGCATGTACATCTCATTGCATTGACATATAGGCTAGTATCAAAATCATGTACATATATACCTATAAATCATATCATATATCATAACCCTAGGGCACCATTACCACTAGCCCATTTTGAACCTATTCCACCACTACCATATGGTGTTAATCCTCTTAATATGATTCTCTATCTTCTCACCAAATTGGCCCACTGACCTTAAGTTATCATAGTTATCCCAAGTACTAAATTATCTCTATACTCACCCCATCATGGTTTTTCAAGACAATGTGCTAGAAATATGGCTTAATAATACCTCAACTCCTCCACTATAGATAAATACATTGCTATAGGGATGGTACTTGGTGGTCATACTAGTACTGTCACTGCTCCTCCCCTCTATCTCAAGGTATCCCTCTCTTAGGTCACCAAACAAAGTAAGGTCCTCACCTAATCTTTGTCACCTATCAAGATGGAAATTTGAACCTATAAAGTCACAATATGTCCCTATAATGTGACCACTTATCCCTATAACCTTATAATCTATGCTTGTGTATTATCCAATGCTACTCCTACATATCCACCCTATACATGTACTTATGGACCCCCACCAGCTAGATCCACTTCCATGGCTTGTTGACCCCCATCATCCCATCTAGAATTGATCACTGCATAAATAGCCTAGTACCATGTTGCATAGACACAAAAAACACTAGCATCATTGGCCCCTATTCTAACTAGTAGATCTTCATGCTCTGAAATTACCTCCTTTGGCTATGGCTTGGGTAACAAAAACTCAACACCCTCACCTTTACCTTCACCTTCTCCAAAACCCAAAATATATATTTTGGAGATTAACTTTCTCACCCAAACTCAAACATGAAATTTTAGAGATTACCTTTCTCCAACCAACCATTAGACCATGTCCACTTGGATGTTGGTTATTTTTGACCTGAACAATCACATATTCTCTTATGACCTTGTCTGGTCTTTTTGACTGCTCTGACCAACGTTAACATGTTGAATATTTGAATTTGCACTACCTAGTGCACAACCAAAACATTTATATTTATCAAAGGAGTAATTCTTACATTATATACCTATGAAAAGACTGACCCTATCTAGGATACTTGAAAGGAATAACTTGATCAACTATACCTAATATTGTGGCCTAGTTACCCTATCACTTGTAATTTTAGAACCAACCTTATTTTTACCAACATTAGAAACCTTAGTCTTTTCACAATATCAGATGATGTAATTATTTAGATTTTGTGTGTTTGCTTGAATTTAAAATACCCAACGACCACTTTTTTCACCAACCTTATGACTCACAATACACCACTTATCAAACCTTGACTCAATTTTGGTTTCACCTCATTGACTCCCAATTTGAGGGGGATCACCTCCTCTCATACTTAGGGTAACCAAACCTTCAACCAATAAATCCATTTTTGTATTATATATTTTTAATTCAAATTTACATAACAAAAGGGAGTGAAATGTAGACACTAGAAAATTGTACTAGATGTTGAAATGCCTTGGGATACCTTAATGACCACTTAACCCTTATTAACCCATTGACTAACCCATCAAACCCTAAGTATAGTTAGCTACCTAGTTGAATAAACTCACTAACTTTCTAAACTAACCCTTAACCCAACCTATTTTAATCCAATTTGACCTCTTCTTCTTTAGACATATGATTTTTAATGGTTAGATTAACCACTCATAGTTAGGCTGACAATCAATGGTCAGGTCCTCCTTGTTATTACACAATACTAGATGTGTAGGATAACATTATACAATTTAATATATCCCACCTTGCTCATTGATAAAAAAACTCCGAAGCATCAAAATAAATAGGACAACCTATTAGGGAGCCTTCTATCCTCCATCTCTCTTTGCTTAAAAAAGAAGAGGAGTAGGAAGTGAAATGGATCCATTATCATAAGCATTATTACACACAAGTATTCAAGTTTCCAAACAACCAACCAACCTTCTTCCAACAATTCATAAATAGAAACAAAGATATGAACCTCTATTGAAATTAATTTTGAGTTAAAATACCATTACTATACCAAAATTTCACCAGCCATCAACCATTTGGTAAACAATAGGTATAATTTATGTTTTAGTTCTATTTGGTTTCTAACTTCTAGGCCTAAATTAGATATAATACACCTATCTTCTAACTTCCCTATCCATAAATAAACACTTACCTAATCAGTAAACCATATTTTAACTCCTTTCTAAGTGCATTTACACTCTTATAAGCAACCACTGATGGTTATCACAATCATCAATGGTTACTCCCAACCATCTATGATTACCCAACCATCAATGTCTAGATGAACCACTAATGGTCAACCTAACTATTGATGGTCACTATGACATGAAATAATAGAAACTTATTTCTAACCCCTTACCCCCAATTAAATTTGACTTTCTGTGTCCCATCTTGTTTATAGACCCCTACTTGATTTTATGAACCTGACATGATCTATTTTAGCATTAGTATTAACCTAATTTTGCTATATGTAGTCATTTTCTCTATCAAGAATTCATCTACTTCTTGTATTTCATTCCAATTACTTTCTATTATTTGATGCAAGTATCTTCATTTTATATTTTTAAACTTAACTGTTATCAAAGAGTGAATTTCCAACCTCCTAGCAAGATCATGATTCTTGGATCTAGTTCAAACTGGGTAGTCCACCTAACTATCTTACTAACAACCCATTTTGTTAGTAATTTCTTATTTATAGGTTATTCCTTTCATGATAAAGAGGAACTCTCCATACTCATCTGGATTACACATAAATCAACAACTAGGTATTTCTACCACACCCTTGCTTCTAGTTTCTTATCTTCTTATAAAATTAATAAATGAGAAAAAATTAATAGAAACACCAGCATTCACCATTATATAGGAAAATCGGAGAGTACTCTTTATTTTGTCTCAAACATAGGGCACTCCCTTATGATCAAAACCTTGCAGTCTTGGGAAATGAATATGAGAGGGTGAACCAAAAGTTGAGTGAACATTGATATAACATGTGTGGAGTTTTAATACATCTAAAAAAACATGTAAAACCTTGCAAAAAATAGAGAACCTCAATAGGTTGGCCTAGAAAACAAAATTTACAGTCAAGCCTATTAGGCATGTTTAGCCCTAAAGACCAAATGAGAAGGCATTTTAACATATAACCTTAGGTGGTAATTGTAACTTGTTAAATCATGTTTTTCAAGTATTTTTTTTTTCAATATGGTATAATGAAAATAATCCCAATTAGATGGCCTAGAGCACAAGGGTTACAATAGGCCTATTAGACAAGGTTACAACTTAGTTCCCAAATGAGAAGTCATCTTAATTTATAATAATAGGAGGGAATTTTAATGGATTATAGAATGATTTTAGAGTCATTTTAGATGTGATAAATCTCTTAGTATGCTGATAAATCATAAATATTTCATTTTTTAGCTCAAAACCAACTTAGGCTTGTAGGAAATGGAAGGAAAAGATTTGTAAGGTATCTTCAAATGATCACATATTTCATGAGGCTTTGAATGGAGTTTCAAGGAGTTTAGAGAGGTTGATATAGGTATTAAAATTTTCAATTTTTTTTTACAATTTTAATGTTTGACCCTCATGAACAATCCTTAAGAACAAAAGTGACTTAAACCCCTCATAAACCCTTAGTCTAGACCTGAGGAAGGAAATGAAGGAGATAAAGAACCAAAATGGCATATTTTGACTATAAAAAGTATTGTATGTTTTATAAGTCTCATTTATTCTCCCTACCATTAGGATGAGTTATACAGAATCTATATCGATAGGGTATAAATTTATTTCCTTTGACTATTTTGTGCATTACGTAGGTTATAAAGACTTTATATAAATGAAAATAACTTTAGGAGAAGGATTAAGCCATGGTATAACCCATAATTTATATTTTAATACTTTAAAATAACTCTTGAGTGTTTAAAATATATATCTCATCTTAGCTAGTCAAAACTAGCATAGTGACCAAGCTAGTGAGAAGGGTGGAAAACTTTAAGTAAGCTAATTTTAAGGTATGCCTAATGCCTATAAGGAAATGGAGGTTATTTAAAAATTTCATCCACTACACCCCATTTATTTTCATGGAGTATTGAATCCAATGTTTAGGCTAAGTGTGAAGGGTGAATAAAAAGGAGTTTTTAGACTGCAGCCAGTGATGGCTCACTTTGATAAGTTTCTAGATGACCAAGATTGTAACCAATGAATGAAGAGGAATGTATGAAAATATTACACCTCATTAAAATCATCAAAACTATCCCTATTAAATTTTGGGATGTTCAAATAGTGCTAAATCATGAAGGTAGTTTATGAGCTAGAATGAAAACTTCTACGCCACACTTCAAGAGTTTCAAGACTTGGGGTGACACTTGTGCTTCCTAACCTTTTATGGTTGATTTAAAATATTATTAACATGCATATGTAACTCATTCTATCAGATTTAAAAGTTTCATAGTGACCTTTGGACTTCTCTCTTCTCCTCTCTCTCTCTCTCTCTCAAGTTCTATAACAACTAGCCATTTTGGCCTTTGTAAACTATGCTCCACCTGAGTATGGCTAAGCCCTACTCATTTTCATACCATGGATCAATAAATACTACTAATTTTGACATCTTTTATGAATATTCATATTGTTTTTACTTGGATTATTAACATTTATTAGTGATGACTCTTGTTTCCTTAGCATGGTGTCTCATTCTCTCACCTATTTTCTATTGAAAATGTTCTTCTTGCAGGTCATGTGAAGTATTCTTGGAAGTATCAAGGTTGAGTGAGTTATCCTATTAAATATTTTAAATATATACCTCTTTTATATTCCTCATAAGCTAAAAATTCATCCATAAACTTGTAATGAAATATTAATGTGAGAATATGTAGATTGGAAAAGTGTATGTTTGGTTAGTCCATTGTTTCCATGTGTAACATGTAACTGGTTAGTAGTCATCAATCAATTTATCATATCACCTCCTTTAGGATATTTTTATTTTAGTTTTATCTCTCCATTTTCCATCAAAATTTTATGTGTATTATTTTTCTACAAGTGGTACATCAAGGGAGCTATCCCTATCTAGAGATTCACCTCATTCTTAGGCTCACCCACATCCTAGAGGTGTTTCAATTATACCACTTGTATGAAGAGAGATAAGACATCTCCTCTAAAGGTGTAAATACAAGTGACAAAATTACCTATTTATTATTTTTGTATATATTGAATGGTTACACCTATTTATGATGATTATATAGATCTAAGGCCTACACCTATTAAAGATACATATTAAGTTAGCATCACATATATTTCAATGTCTTCCACAAGAAAAACATACACTTATACTTTTGATTACTATATATCATATTCCATAGAATCATAGGATTCCTATTATCACCCATCATACATATTATTCTATGATTTATGCTAAGGGTTAAAATATAACATGCGATCATTTTTCATATTCAAATATTGATACACCCACACATGGTACATTTTTCTCATAAAAGGTGACCATTGTTCCATATGATATGGGCATTGCACATGATTATTAACTAGATGAGATTTATCAAAATTTATATTTACATAATAAATTATAAAAATAGAAAAATATAAAATATTTAAAAAATAGAAAAATAGATCGAAGCTTGACATGATTTCTTGTTTACATTGTTTTCATATGTTATTTATCAGATGTTTTGTATATTATTTATCATTTTTCATAACACATAAATTTCATAGTATATATGAGTGGAATGCAAGACATATATATATATATATATATATATATATATATATATATATATATATATATATATATATATATATAGTACATTGATACATATATTCTAAACTTTTTTATACCCTCAAGTCATGCCAATGTTGGTGGTGTCTCATTACAAACATCCCATTATCATAGGTTATATATTTATATGAAATTTCACTATATTAATATACATTGATTTATTACAAATGTACTTGTATTTACACTAATTTTTATAATTCTACATGGGTATGTTACTTTACTAAACTATGACATTAGCATATATTGATAGTGTAGACTAGAGTCACATGTTCTATGCTTCATCGATGTCATATTTATTTCATGATAGGATATTATTTTATTTTGTATTATTTGTTCCTACTTTAAATTTTATATTATGAAATATTAATGTCCATTGTGTGTGATCCCTTTGAAATATTTTTTTGACATATTCATGTCCCTTGTTTGTGGCCATGCCCATAATTTTATCTATTGAGCTTTTTGATATTGTTGAATTTGTTGGGTTTGTTGATTTTAATTGTTTTATGATCCATATCATGAACTGATCCATTTTTATGTGGTGCCATGATACATATCATGAATATTTTATTACATAATCTTATCTTTTACATTTATCAATTATTAATACTATAGACACAATTTATATATCTATCCTTCCATGAAAATCTTAAGCCTTGCATTATGTATGTTTCATACAAGCCTTGATGAACATACATTAATCTGTTATCATATTTTTTACATGTTGACATCATCCTACATGATTATCTATTTATATAAATAAAATTAAATAAATAACTCTTTATTTTTATATGATTCAATCACATGCTACATCCCTCACATAAAAATGAAATTATATTAGTGGGATTTTCATAGAGACTTAAGCTGCCTTAACAAAACAATAATCATTTGGAATAGAATATAATATTCATATATTTTAAAGATGTTTAAAAATTATATTTGGGACAAATATTTACAAAATTTAGACACACTTTGATTCATATATCATGTATATGCACTCAATATAGAGGGGCATGAGTACATATTAGGATATACTTGAATTAATATTCCATGAAGGTGCACAAAATTTTATAGGGAAAATTTTAATTATCTATATATTCACAAATTTAGATACGTTCGGGGGTATATTCAATGCATATGCACTCATTTTTATCATCATGAGATATAGGTTTTTATATTCAACATAGATAATATGTATATTTATAATATTTAATATCATGTAGACACACATTATATCATATTGGGGGCATGAAAACAACTCATGTTTTATATGTTATATTTATAATTTGGCATATATTCATTGGGCATGAAAAACGTTCATGCACATATGCATGATTAAAATTATTTATTTTTAAACACAATTGATGGTACCTAAAAGAGATAAATTTTGAATCTTTAATACCATGCATAATGTTTGATTAATTTTTTTAAGGTAATGTAGTTGAGATTTAGTGATTCTTATTGTCCTATTAATTACTCATATGGAGCCTAATATGTGGATCCCACTATACATCTCAGGGTTAAAATATCAATTTAATATTAGCTACATGAGTTAGTGGGGTTGACATTTAAAAACACTCAACAACTTTGGTACTAATAGCTATTTCATTAGGGTTGGGGAATTTATCTTTTCAACCCAAGGCCTTGCTTTAATTACACAAATTTTGGGAATAATCACCCCAATTATCTCAATGATTTAACAAGGAAGCATAATATCTAATGATTCAATAAGGAACCATCATCTCTAATAATTTACAAAGTAATATGATTTACTCACTTAAAAGTGTACTCATTCCTTGATTTAAATTTTCAAATTTAAATTATAGATCAAATTTTATATTTCATTTTATGGGCATTATACAAGTTTTCTATGGATCAAGATATGATTTTGGATCCTTATTATAAATAAAAAGTGTGTTTTCCACATTCAATTATAATTATGTATCTTTTTTATATAGTATTTATATTACATTAAAATAATATAATAAATTTGGGGAATTTTTAGATACTAAAATATAGTATTAGATACTTAGCAATGACATTTTTACCTACCTTTAGCCTGCATGACTTGTGTGTACCTATATGACCCTTAGTCACCATTCTCTCACATTTTAATGTCTTATACAAGTTTAACTTTATAAAAGTTCTCTTAAACACTTATAGTAAGTCCATCCATTTAATTGAAATCATTTATTTATATTACTAATACATATCTAGATCATCATATTTGTGGTCTTATTTCCTAGATAGTAAAGTCATATTCATAAACATATCATTTGATAATAGTGTCTAAGTCTAACAATCTCATATCATGTCAGGTAATGTTCAAAATTCAAATTAAAATTATTATTATTATGATTAACCCCATAAATATAGCATATTGGTGACATGATAAATCACCCAAAGAGTATCATATAACTGAAAATTACATGTAAGCCTATTACACATATATAAACCATGTATCAAGAATAATCTAACACCTAAAATTTTGAAGACATTTCCCTATACTTTGTAATTTATCAATTAGTAATAAGGAGAAAGTCCTATTCATATTTGAATCACCTCAAACCTAGGATAAATTGAGCATTCTCAAAATATCAAAATATATATTATAGGTTCTATACATTAAATAATAACTATTTAATACATTTACCTAATGGGTATAATTTCATGTGGTTTTATTTCCCTATTTAAAGTATCGAATATGTACGTAACACTCATACATTCAACCAAGAGTTTTTGGGGTCAATTCAAATGAATTTTCTTCCCCTTTTATAATTCTAAGTTGTACTTCAAAATGTACCTATGGTTTTAAGTGAAGGAGACATATTTTATGAGTCTCACACATAATCAAACTCAAGATCACATAAAGATCTTAAATATAAGCAAACAACCTACCTATAACAAAATAGAGAGGAAAATTCCACATAGACATAACCATTAGACTAGGAAGATAATGTATAATAGTATAGACATGAGGATGATGATATTTTTTAGGAACACATAGATATCATGATCCTGATCCTATCATCCCTCAATCTAATTTTCCATATTTCATGTGGCTTACTTATAGTCTTAGTCCTTTATACAAAAGTTAACCACTAAGTATTTTATCCTTTGTTTTAATTTATGTATTTATAAATTAATATTTTAAGATGAAATATAGTCATTTACATTCATATTTATCTTTATTTATATATTATATAACATCTAATGTAAACACGCTTTCTATCTTTTTTAGGGTTAAAATTAATCAAAAATAGGGTAAAATAATTGTATCAAAAGATACTATTAATTATTATATATATTCTAAGTGTTTTTATGTCAAAATATGAAAAAAAATCAATCATTATATTAATATGATGAAATATTTCATTTTAAAATCATTCATTTTGCATAAAGATCATGTACATTTGACTATATGTTTCGATTCAACAAATGTAAAAATTAATATGGTATTTAGTTTTTTATTAGATGAATATTCTAG
>JARHVA010005605.1:410000-652500 GCA_037957365.1 Torreya grandis | reverse complement strand
CATCAATGCATAGCATGATTTTTTTGTTTGTAAATAACTACATGCATTACATGATGAATGTGAAAAAGTAGGCTATTATCTGATAAATAATGAGACAACTAAGTATTTTCCATAAAACCTTGAGTTTAATAGTCCTGTTTGATTATAAGAACTCGTAATTATCTGGTGAATATTACTTTTTTTATTCATTTATTCACATTTACCTACATTAGCATTCAAGTCATGTCCCTTAATTTCACTTTTCTTAAAATGATCTTTATAAATTAATTCTATAAAAAAATAAAAAATGATATTTATAGTGAATGAATGATTAGGAATTCATATTTTCATCATGCTTGGTAAAATCCCAAAAAAATTGAAATATTTGGGGATAAATATTAATGTATCATTAATAAATTAAATATATGGACATGATTTACCCATATTCAGAAGATCTCTTTCATTAAAAATCCATAGAAGGTATTATTTATTTCATTATCAATATATTTTATCTAAAATGACAACATAATAAGAGGAGCTAATTCAATCAAATAGTATGAAACTTTGATTTCTCTTAGATGGATAAAATACATCATATCATAATCCATATTTCATATCACAATAGGGAAATTTTCATTCCACTTTCATTCTATAAAACATCCTATAATATTTAACCAATTTTTTGCTTTGATATAATTATTTGGAGAAAGTGATATAACTTGCTTCCAATACTCATTAGCTTGATGAACCAAGCCTTCACAATTTTAGGATATACTTGTCAAATGGTGTATTCTTGTCAGTCAAGATAGGTAAACATAGAAAAGTTTTCTTCTCTTAGAACTGTACTTGAGAGTTTACTATCTCATATAACTCAATCCACTATTATTATTTAGTTCTTTACCCAAACATAAAAATTAGAAGATAGCTCATTAGAAAATAATTTTGGGTTAAATGAAAGAATAGAAAGGTTCCATGACATGAATTTCAAACTTCACATTCGATAAATGAAAAAGGTTTTATCTTTTCTCCCACCCTTAAAAATATGAAGTATATAAATAAAAATATCTAGTTTAAATTATCTTAATAGAAGTCTTCTTAAAGGGTAAATATCTACATTTTGTTTAGAACTTTCAATTACTTTATAATAAGAGAATACTTCACATCTTCAGGATATAATCCTACACCATTGGTTAATAACCTTGTATCTCAACTCTTTTACATTTAAGTTAAATCATTATTATTTAAATGATCAAATTTGAAGTTATTAGCCCAAAATTTCAATAATTGATCTTTACGGTGTTTTCCCCATCAGTTGAATAGTTTATTATAAATAAAATATCTAGGTTCTATTTATCCATTCATATTTTGGATCTTATGAGGGATATTATTTTGACTAAAATTGATAAAAATCATCCCTTCAAATGGTGCATATGTATAAATCCTCTTATTTTATCCTTCTTAATAATTCTAAATGAATTGATTCCATAGTATAGATAACCACATCTAATTCCATATCAAGGATGCTTTTGGAGGTATAACCATTGAGGGGGGTGAACTAGTGATGCAATATATTTCAAAATTGAATTTTAATCCTTTCAAACTCTTAATCAATGACCATAAGAATTCATAAATCATACAAGATGTTCATAACAATAAATAAGAAAGATGATGCAAGATCACACACATACCACAAGATCTACATGGGAAACTCTCTTGGGGAATAAAAAACACTCTCAAGCCTAAAAACACAAGGACTACTTGTCGTATAAGATGGTAAAAAACATTAGACCTTTCTAGTGAAGTACCCACTTCATAATGAGCACCCACTCCTAAGTATGAACAAGAACCTAGTTATTCAAGATGTTTCACACCCACACAACACCTATGAAATCAACAGATCTAGAACTCTGATTATAGATCAATCTAATTAGATAACCATTATTTAACAACTCTCTTTCAACTCATCACACACACTCAAAATTTCTCATAAAATCAATGCATCCAAGCACCTCTTTTAGATCTCTCTTATCTTCTTTGTTAATCATCAATTGTTTATATACTTTAATCCATCCACTGATCACACTTATTTTTATCTCTTTCCTTCATCTTTATCTTCTATTCTCTCAACTCATACACATACAAGTCTAGAAACCATTGGCTTGATCTCCACTATTTATAGAGTCTTCATGAATATCACCATCTAGGCCAGCCATAATACTTGCCTTAACTATTAAGACATCTAACATGATAACACATAGCTAAAATTCATACTCACAAGTTATCCATAGCATATATGGGTCATACTTAATTAGTTACACCTTTCAAATAGGCCTTAGTATCCCTTATAAGTATCATGGAGACCTATTCACCCATTTATCACTTAATCAAGCAAATAAAGAACTTAAGATCCTTTTCAAATAATACATGGCTATAATCCATATGACCCTTATGACATATTAATTTGAATACATCCTCCAAAAAATGATTCTACTAAAGCACAATTTGATCAAACAAAATTATGTACATCGTAACACCATGAATGAATAAATATTCAAATTTTAAGATACGTACATTTGATTGTGAAAACATTTAGACCATCCAACTAGATTTTATGGATGTGCCTTGAAGTCATCTAATCTTTTGTTTTTACACCACTATGATATTCATCTTTTATAAAGCTCAAAAATTTCACATGAGTTTTCCCTCATTAATTTGAATATTCAAATTCTAACAGTCACTATTCAGACACTAAACATCGAGCACCCTAACTTCATCTCATGATTCCTAGAAACTATAGACAAATATGCACCATTGATCTCCATTGAATATCCTAAAATTTATCTTTAAATTCTCTATTATAGGTATAATCCATTGTGAGGGGGGGTGAATCTATTATAGCAATAATCTAATTCAATTTCCAAATAATTGAAAATACTTAAGCATTCAACATAGTTATTCATGAAACATGAAGATCACTCATAATAGTGAATAATGAACATAAATCAAGATCACAAACACAACACAAGATCTACATCTGAAACCCTCTTAGGGAATAAAACCCACTCTCAAGCATATAAACACATGGACTATTGTCTTATAAGATGATCACAAATAATAGACTGATCAAGTCCTTTTGATCAAGAACCTTTAGGCAAGTCTTCTAACCAAAGGTCTTTAGTGAAACCATGTTTCACAAGGAGAAACTAACCTTAAGGAATATCAATTCCTTTAGACCCTCCTTCAGATGAACACCTCTACCTCAAAACTTATGTATTAAACATTTATTTATGGACCTCTTGATTATATGATAATGGCACAAACTCTCTCTCTAACTCATACAAGCCTCTCACATATGAATGCCCCAATATCTCTCATTCTATAATCAAATATTCCTTATATTCATACTCATGTCTCTTCATAAAAATTCAAACTACAAAAACACTATAATTTCATTAGAAACATGATCTAAATATCATATAGATAGTCATTGATTTCATTTTCTCATCAACCCAATAGTCGAGCACTATCACTCTCCTCTGCTTTCCTTTACTTTTAAACTCTCTTAAATTTTCCATACTAAGTCTAGAAACTAACACATTTAATTTCACTATATATAGAGCAATCATGAATTAAATAAGATCAAAACATTTCCTTGTCATCCAAGAAACATACCTTCACATTTAAGTCATCTCATATGGGTCACACTTAAGCACAATCCCCTTTCAAAATAGGCCTAAGTCACTTTTAGGTCCTATGGAGACCCATTCACCTTTTCAATACTTCTTTGAGCATAATAAGAACATAGGATGACTTTTAAATACATAGTTACACTCCTTATATCCCCTAGGACATCTTTAAATGATCATATACACCTTTGCTAGCCTTTGTGTATGCTTAATCAACTCAAGAAGAGACCTTAAACATAGGAACACCATTATCAAACATATAGTCAACTTCTTAATCATTATTCATACTTAATATAAATTGATCACACATTAGAAATACTCATATATCATCCTCATGGAGTCTAAAACACTCCTAAATATAAAAGTCATCATGAGACATTGAAAAAACACCAAAACAAACTCAAATATCCTTCTTGGGTGATTTGTAGAATATGCACAAACACCTAGTCATTTTTGAACATTAATATATTTGATTATACATGCTTAGAAATTTTAAAATTATGTACAATAGATGCACCATGGAGTCCTCTTCATCTTTTATTTTTACATCACTAAGAAATTTGAACTCTATTGAAACATATGGATAAAATATGAAGTTGTGGTTTTTCCATGTGTTAAATTCAAATATTTGAATAGCAATAGTCATAGTTAAACCATAAAAACTTTGCTCAGATCTTGTGTCATCTCAGCTTTAGATTAATCTCACACCATTGATATTGTTTGAGCTTTAAATCCAAATTTTAAATAATAGTCACTTTGACCTCATCTTGTGAAATCTTGAAATGTTTACTCAATGCACTCTATTTATCTGTACAGATCAACCAGGGCTTTAGTAATCAATTCTCAGCATTTGATCAAACTATATGATAACCCACTTGACATTGATTCCTTATCCTATAAATTTATTCATTAATTGAATATCATGTACCTATATTCATCTCATTGCTTCCTAATTTCTTGGAGCAACATGTACCATCGATCTTTCTCAATCTTTAACTTCTAAAAAAATGACTATGGGTACACTTTCAATATTCCTGAGTAGCCATTTTTAACCCTTAATAACTTTTTTTTTCATTAATTCATGATATAAATAATGGATAAAATGATCTCCTTATATAGGATAATCAAACAATATAAAATATCTCCTATAACCCTCATATGTGCGACATATAATGCCATTAAAATTCTTTCTCAAAATTTTTTTATCACAGAGCCATCTATGTCAAAATTTATCTGGGAGACCAACTTTGCTCCTACATAAATTTTGTTACACTCAAGTTCATGATATTAAATTTATCATAAATCAACTATACTCAAAATAAATAAACCCATATGATCATTTTTTCTTGAAACCTTCACACGTGAAAGATATAAGACCATAAAAATGTTCAATCGATTCTTCTTGCCATATTGCAAAATTAGCTAAGTATGGGAAAACATAGTGAAAATACATGGGATCCCAAATTTTAATATGTATATATTTTTATTTGATACATCACATGATCTAAAATTTATCATAATAAAGTATAAAATTGAACAAACCCATATGATCATTTTATCCTGACACCTCCATCCTGTGTGGATGCTGACCTCATGAATTCTAACTCAGAAGCCAAATTTGTACCCTCATTTATTTTAATACACTTGGATACACTAATTGAGAGCTAAAAAATATGAACTAAGGACTAATTTTATCATAACCATATGACCAACTCCCCTTGACTCATTCCCATGTGGCAATGTTGATGTCATCAAACTACCTACTCAGTTTTTTTACCACTAGACCAAACTATCTAGATGAAAACTATGGACAACCAGATGATTCAAATTATGCACACAAGCTCTAAAATAATATACAACATTTTAATAACCTATTTTACATGATATAATTACCATACTTATCCCTGAACATCTCTCTTCATGCCAAAACTGAAGATCAACCAAGCCTCCTTTAAGCATACTAGGACAAGTACATTGCACACTTTGTCACTATTAATTATGCTATCAAAGCACTTAATCCACTCAAAATGAAACCTCCATGACATCATTGATAAATCTCCAAAAAACTCTACCTTTTTCATTGATGTTAATAAACATTATATATACCAAAATATAGCTCACCTTTTCTATCTTTAAACACTCCTACAACAAGAACTTTCTCCACCTTTGACACAATCATAAAGTGGGTACCAACTAATCCTAATTACTTGAAAAGACTATAAAATATTATAGGACCATCTTATAAATATGATACAAAATCCCCCTTACCTTGAGCCTACCTCTTCTTGCCTTGACAACATCCTCTTGCTCCATGCCAACACTTTCTCCAATCAAGCATTGCAACTAATGAGGAAATAACACATAAAAACCACTAGAATATTATGGAAATAATTAATAAATATCTTATAATGACTCCCCATAATAAATATGAACAATTTCATCATTTGAGCATCTTCAAATCTCCACATACCATTAGAAACCACCATGCAGACTTACTAGCCTTCTCTCTCAAACCACTTCAATGAAAAATCATAGAAAATAATGACACACACTAAAATTAAACAGTTTCTAAAATAATTCTAAGAATTTAACATGAAATTCTCATACCTTGCCTTTTTGGAAATACTAAGCAAAACATCAAATCTCTACACTAGGCTTATCTTGCCTCCTTATAACCCTACTTAGAACTTGTAGTGCCCATAACTTTTATTAGAAACATCTTGAGGACCTTAAAATTCATATTTGGAGCACTCTCATATTACCCCTAAAGGAAACCAATTTATAACAACTAAATCATCTTATGAATATACTTCTTTCATAAACCAACTATCCAATTAGGCCTCTAATTTGATAAAAAAAAATTGAATAAATTGAGAATCACAAACCTTAAAATTTACATGAACCTTTATTGAAAACCCATTTGTCCCATTCAACATATTAAGAATCCTTAAACCTCAACTCATAAGGTAGACCACTTTTCTAGTAGAGCCCAAAACCCTAGAATCTCATAACAAACACAACCAACACAACACCTTCTAATCAACATCCACCTATAAAAATTCTTTTACACCTAGAGACAACCATTACACACTTTTGGGATAATATTTTAGCTTCCAAACCATTTGGAACCTTGACTTCCTATAACCCATTTTAAGACCTACAAGTTCTCAAACATAGACTTAGAAACCTGAGAGCTAACAAAAATCTCCAAATTGACTTCCTCACACCTTCAAATCACATAACCATCTACAAAATGATATAATAAGGTCAATATACCTTTATATGAAAAAATATCATCATTAAAAAACACAAATCCTCTTTTTACATATAAAAACCTTCAATCTAACCCTGTAGACTGTTCTAACTAAAAAACACCATATTAACACTTGCTTCTTAACTTAAAAGGAGTGTCTTAATAAGAATAGATAGAGACACCCTCTATACCTAAAATTTATAAAATAAAAAAAACTCCTCATATTACTCCTCCTTTCTCAATCTATACTTATAGTTCTTCTTCTTCTTTATCTTTAGAGAAATAACTTCCTCAACTACTATAATATTATCCTTTTTTCTATGATTTTATTATTAATACATGGAGATAAAATAGATTAATGGCATAAATTTTAATCTAAATAATCTTTCTTATATCTTGGATACTCATCACTAGGCACTTGTTTAATAATAATAGGATGTTCACTTGGATCCATACATACCTCAGAACTAGCTTTAACCAACACCTTGATCTTTTCTTTGAGCTTCATCTTTTTATTCTCAATATAAGCAAACAATGAAACCTCTTAGCACTCTTCACCTTCTATATCATTATCCACCATATAAAATATATTGTTTTGACCTATAGACTCATCATAACCTCTACTTATCACTTTTGGTTTTCATGAGTTAACTTGTCTTCTTCCATGTACTCTAGGAGCCTAATCAAACGTATTCTGACTTGTAGGCCTTTGCTTTCAAAACTTAGCAATGTGACCTCTTAATTAAAAATTGAGTCACACCATACATTTATCAAAAATTTCATTATACATTAATATATTTGGACAATATCTTGCAATGTGTCCTAGTTCATAACAACTATAGCATTCAATATCTCTTAGAGGAAAATTAGCTCATCTTACCTTAAAAAGAAAACATTTTTTAATGTGTCCCACATCATGACAATTGAGACACTTAACCTTTCTTACACATTTTGACTAATGACCCCTATCATAGTTCTAATAAAATTAATTTCTAATAGGACTTATACATTCTCTAGCTCTATACCCAAACTAATTACAACTGTAGTAGTAACTACTAAAATTTGCATACCTCATGGCATTTAGTTATCTAGTATATTTTGTATTCATTTTTACATCACCTTCATTTCTTTTTTGATAATCTGTATTCAAATGCTAATTGTACTTGTTCACATTGGTCTACATCTTGTCACATATGAGGACACTTATTAGTGAAATGTCCTATCTCACCACTATTGAAGCACTTGAGGGTTAGTTTAGCTTTATACTTACTTCAACCTGTTCTCATTTTCCTAGCAATCAAATAAATTAGTTCATCTTCATATATATCATGAATTTCATCCTCTTTGAGTTTCTTACCTTGTAACTTCTTAGTTGTCTTCATTTTAGTCTTGAAACCTAATTCCTTCTTTGGTGGTATATCATCACTATTATTCATCTCATAGGCAGAAAGGATGCCATGTAATTGATCCATATTCAAATAAGTAAGGTCATGACTTTATTTTATAGTAGATACTTTCAAATCAAACATAGGGGATAGAGACCTCAATACCTTTTAAATAATAGTACTGTATTCAAAGTTTTCTCCAAGACCTATGATGATGTTCACAATATCAATAGATCTCTACATAAAGGATGTCATAGTATAATCTTCATTCATATCGAGACTTTCAAATTTCCTTCTATGAGTCTGTAACTTAGCAAGCTTAACCTTTAAATATCCTTCAAAAATAATCTTCAATTTATCCCATATTTCCTTGGTATATGTGAATTGGATTACTTTGGTGAACTTAGTCTCTATAATACCAAAAGTGATGACATTCATTGCCTTTAAATTATTCTCAAATAGCTTCTTGTTTTTAACACTAGATGGAGGAATAACAGGAATAACATAACCATACAAAATATATTATCATACATCAAACCCTAGGGAGATAATGTATGTCCTCATCTTAGCCTCTAAAAATGATAATTATATCCATTAAACATTGGTGTTTGATTAGTAGAGAAACCACCTTGAACATTATGACTAGTCATTGTACCTTGGATCAACTTTTAAAATTCTAGCCTTTATCGAAGGACCAACTTTGATACCAATTATTAGAGGTATAATACACTAAGATTGGGGGTGAATTAGTGGTGGTAAACAATCTAATTCAATTTCCAATCATTTACAAATACTTAAGCATTCGACATAATCATTCATGAAGCATGCAAATCATTCATAGTAGTGAATAATGAACATAAAGATAGATCACATACATAACACAAAATCTATGTTGTAAACCCTATTGGGTAATAAAACCCACACATAACCATAAAAACACATTGACAACTATCCTATAAGATGATAAAAAATAAGAGACTGATCAAGTCCTAATTAGGAATCTTCAATCAAGTCCTTCTAACCAAAGGTCTTTAGTGAAACCCTATTTCACAAGGAGAAACTTCCCCTAAGGAATGTAAATAAATTTAGACCCTACTTTAAATGAAATACTTCCACCTTAGAAATAATTCCTTCAACACCTGATGAGGGAGCTCTTAATTATTTGAAAACTACATAATCTCTCTCTCTCTCTCTAACTCATATAAGACTCTCACATAAGAATTCCCCAATTTCACTCCTACACTCAAATAGTCCTTATATGCATACTCAAATGTCTTCACATAACTTATAACTATATAAACACAATAATTTCATCAAAAACATGATTTATATATCATACAAATAGTCCTTAATTTCCTCTGATCATCAACCTAACAATTGGGTACTATCACTCTCATATGCTTTCCTTTGATTTTCAATTCTCCTAAAATTTTACACAAAGTCCAGAAACTAACACGTTTTATTTCACTATATATAGATCAATAATATATTAAATAAGATAAAAACATTTTATTATCATCCACAACACATGTATTCACTCTTAAGGCATTTCATATGGGTCATACTTAAGCATAATCCCATTTCAAAATAGGTCTAAGCCACTTTTAGGTCCTATGGAGACCCATTCACCTTTTTTAATACCTCTCCAAGCATAATAAGAACACATGACTACTTTTAAATACATATGTCAACTCTTTATGTACCCTAGGACATCCTCAAATGATCAATCACGTTTACTCACCTCTGCTTATGCTTAATCAACTCAAATAGAGACCTTATACATAGGAATACCTTTACCAAACATACAGTCAAACTCTTAAGCATTATTCATACTCAAGATAGATTGATCACAACTCAAAAATACTCTCATAACATCCTCATGGAGTCTACAACACTCTCAAATAGCAAATTTGTCATGAGACATCAAAACAACACCAAAACAAGATCAAATATGCTTCTAGAGTCATTTGTAGAGTAAGCATGAAAACATAGTTAAATATTTGCTTATACACACTTCTAGATCTTCAAATATGGTTCATTATATTTTTCATAGAGTCCTCTTCATCTTTTATTTTTACAATACTAGCAAATTTGACTTCTATAGAAAGACATGGACAAAATACAGAACTCTAGTTTTTTTCCCATGTTTAATTCAAATATTTGAATAGTTGTGGTCATAGTTAAACCATGGAAACTTTTATCAAATCTCATGTCATCTCAACCATGGATCAATCTCACACCATCATTCTTATCTAAACTTTAATGCATAGTCCACCAAAGCAAAACATAAAACAATAGTCACTGTGACCTCATCTCATGCAATCTTGAAATGTTGACTCAATGAACTTTATTAATCTCTAAAAATCAACCATGTCTTTAACAATGAACACTCACCATTTGATCAAACTATATGATCACCCACTCACCATTGGATCCTTATTCTATACATTTTCTTAATCCTTAAACATCATACACCTATCTTCATCTTGTTGCTTCCTGACTTCTTGTAAGGATGTAAATTATCAATCCTACTCAAACTTTAACTTGTGTATAAATGACTTAGTACATGTACCCTTTCAATATGCCAAAGTATCCATTTTTTAACCTTACTAACTTATTTTATGCTTCAACACATGATCTCAAATTTAAACCAGATGATCTCCTCATATAGGGTAATCCAACCATATAACAAACAACTCATAAAACCCTCATACATGCAAGATATAATGTTATTAAAATTACTTCTAAAAAAATTATGTCATAGAGCCATCTATGTCAAAATATATCTATGAGAACAACTTTTCTCTTTCATAAATTTTTTTGTGCTTTAACACCTGATCTCAAATTTAGATCAAATTAACTATGATCAAAACTAAAAAATCCATGTGATCATTTTATATTAACACCTTCACACATGAAAGATATAACACCATAAAAATTATCACTATGCTCTTCTTTCCATATTTCAAAATTGGCTTAGTATGGGAAAACATAGTCAAACTGCTTGGGATCCCAACTTTACATATGCATATCTTTTGACATACTACATCACATGATCTAAAATTTAGCACAAATAAACTAGCAAAAAAATTAACAAATCCAAATGATCATTTTAGCTTGACACCTCCATGCAAGTGAATGCTGGCCTCATCAATGTGATTATTTGGCTCTTTTTGACTACATCTAAATTTGGGAAAGTATAGGAAAATAATGAATTATGATTGAGAAGCAAACTTTGTAGCCTCATATCTTTGACTGCACTTTGATAAATGAATTGAGATTTGACACATATTAAATACAGACTAATGTGATCACAACCACATGATGAACTACCCTTGACTCATTACCACATGATAATGGTGATGTTATAAACTACCTACTCAAATTTGTTGCCACTAGACCAAACTATCTACATGAAAAATAGGGACAAGCATATGAATTCCTCTTATGCACATAATCTCTCAAATCATAGATAACATCCAAGGGACTTATTTCACATGATATAATTACCATACTCATCCTTAAACATCTCTCATAATGTGAAAATTGAAGATCAACCATGCCTCCTTTAAGCACACTAGGACAAGTACATTGCACACTATGACATTGTTACTTAGGTCATCAAAGCACTCCATCTACTCAAAATGACACTTCCATGGCATCACCATGACATCATTGAAAAATATCCAATAAACTCCCTCTTTGTCATTGCTATAAAAAAATTCATAGATAGCAATATATAGATCATCTTCTCTATTTTCAAGCACTCCCACAACATGAACTTTCTCCCCCTTCGACACAATGCCAAAGTGGGAAACAAATAATCTTGAGGACATAAAAATATTATCAAATTAGAGAGGAACATCTTATAACGATGATACAAACTCCCCCTTACCTTAAGACTACCTCTTTTTGCCTTGATAACATCCTCTTGGTCCATGCCAACACTCTCTTAAATCAAACATTGTAATAATGAAGAAAGAGCACAAAAAAACCACTAGAATCTAATGGAGGTTATTAATAAATATTTGAAAGGGAATCCCCTTAAAAAATTTGAGTAATTTCATCAATTGAGCATCTTCAAATCTCCACATACCATTAAAAACCACCATGCAGGCTTACTAACCTTCTCTCTCAAATCCCTTCCATGACCAATAATATAAAATCATGCTCCACACCAAATATAAAACATGCTCTAAAATTATCTTAAGAACTTAACTTGAAATGCTCATACCTTTCCCTTTTGTAAATACTAAACAAAACATTAAATCTCCACACTAGGCTTGTCTTGTCTCCTTATAGCCCTACCTAAGACTTGTAGAGCCCACAACTTTCAATAGACACATATTCAAGACCTAAATATTTATATATGGATCACACTCATATGCCCCCTTAAGGACACCAATTTTCAATAATTAGCTCATCATATGCAATATACTTCCTTCACATACCAACTATCTAATTAGGCCTCCAATTTGACAAATACATGATTAAATTAAGAACCAAAAACCCTAAAATATATTTGAGCCTTGATTTGACAACCCATTTATCTCACTCAACATATTAATAATCCTCAAACCTCATCTTATAAGGCAAATCACTTTTCTAGTAGAGCCTAAAACCCTAGAATCTTAAAATAAATAAAGTCAACATGGTACCTTCCAGTCAATGACCACCTCTAAATTTTTTTTTACACTTGGAAACAACCATTACACACTTCTGGACCAAGATTTGACCTTCCACACCATTTTTAACCTTGACTTCCTATAACCCATTTTACGACTTGCAACCTCTCAAGCATAAACTGGGAAACTTGAGAGCTAACAAAAACCTCCAAATTGACTTCATCATACCTTTAGATCACATAACCACCTATATCATGATATAATAAGTTCAACATAGCTCTATATTCAAAAATATCATCTTGACAAAACACAAATCCTCCTTTGCCATCTGGGAACCTTCAATCTAACCCTATAAACTTTTCCAACTGAAAAACACCATATTAACACTTGATTTTCCACTTGAAAGGAGTATCTTAAGAAGCATATATAAATACACCCTCTATACCTCAATTATATAAAACAAAAATAAATCGTCATATTCTTCCTCATCCTTTTTTAATCAATACTTATAGTTCTTTTTCTTCTTCTTCTTCTTCTTTGGCTTTGGAGAAACAACTTCCTCAACTACTACAACATTCTCCTTTTCTTATATGATTTATTATCAATACATGGAGATAACATAGATTCATGGCATATCTTTTCATACAAATAATATTCCTTTCAACTTGGATCCTCATCATTATTCACTTGTTTAACAACATCAGGATGTTCACCTAAATCCATATATACCTCAGAACTAGGTTCAACCAGCACCTTGGTCTTTTTATTGAGCTTAGTCTATTTATTATCATCATGAGAAGACAATGAGACCTCTTGGGACTCTTCACCATATCATTATACACCATATAAAATAGATTACTTAGACCTGTAGACTCATCATAACTTCTACTTACCACTTTTTGTCTCCATGAACTAACTTGTCTTCTTCCATGTACTCTAAGAGCCTGATTGAACCTATTCTAACTTATAATCCTTTGATTGTATAATAAATGTGACCTATCTTCTCATAATTGAATCACACCATATTTTAAAAAAAAATCTCATCCTAAATTATCATATTTAAACAATATATTTTAATGTGTCATAGTTCATAATAATTGTAGCACTCAATATCTCTTGAAGAAAACTTAGCTTATCTTACCTTAAAAGAACAACATTTTTTAAAGTGTCCCACATCATGATAATTAAGACACTCAACCTTACTTACACCTTTAGAATGATGACCCCTGTAATATTTCCAAACAAATTCATTTCTAACAAGTCTTATACATTCTTTATCTCTATGCCCAAATTGATTATAAATATAACAGTAACGATTTAAATTTACATACCACATGAAATTTGGTTATTTGATCCATATTGCATTCATTCTAGGAAAAACCTTTAATCCATGTCTGATGATTTGTGTTCAAAGGATGATTTTCCTTATTCACATTAGTCTTCATCATGTCTTGAGTTGAAGTCTCTAATTTTTCACTTGCATGATTTTGACGACTCAAAATATTGTCTAGATCACAAATGTATTCACCTTACTAGATGTATTTTATAAATTAGATTTAAAATAATCATGTTTATAAACATACCTTAAACATTCATCTTCTTTAGCTTTTAGGTATTTAGATATGCTTTCTATTTGACAACTAATATGTTTAACCATATCTTCATATTCCTTAGCATCTTCATTTATTTTTGTTTCAAACACACTGAATTGCTCCTCAAAGTTCTTGAGTTTAGATTTCATATTCTTATTGATATTTTTTTGAATCTTTAGTTCTTCATGATAATTTTTCAATACAACCCCATAGTCCATCTCATCTTCATCATCATCTAAATCACTCTAGGTAGACACCTTCTGATGTGAGCAACTTCCTTCCTCAGCCATGAACAAAGCTTCATCTTTAGCAGGATCATCATCTTCATTATCATATTCTAAGTCACTATCTTCACTCTCATTTAATGAGCTACAATCTTCTTTGGTATAGAGACTCTCTTTTCCTTGAAGTACTTTCTCTTGTTATCAAACCTTTTGAATCCCTTCCTTCTTTCATTAGACTTGAATGATCTCTTGTTATCATCATGAACTTGATCATGCTCTTCATCATCATCTTTATTATACATATGAGGGAATTTATTATCAAAATGTCATGTCTCACCATTATTGAAGCACTTGAGGGATAGTTTACCTTTATAATTACTTGAACCTATTCTCAATTTTGAATAAATCGAAGCAATTAGTTCATCCTCATCTATATCAAGAATGTCATCCTCCTTGAATTTCATACCTTGGAACTTCTCCTTTGTCTTCATTTCAATATTGAAACCTAATTCCTTCTGTGGTGGTATATCATCACTATTCCTCATCTCATAGGCAAAAAATATGCCATCTAATTGATCCATCTTCAACTGAGTAAGGTCATGACTCTCTTTTATAGTAGATTATTTTGAATTAAACTTGGGGGATAAAGACTTAAATACCTTTTTAACAATAGTAGCCTCTTCAACATTTTTTCCAAGTACTCTGATGATGTTTACAATCTCATCAGATCTCTATAGAAAGGATGCCATAGTATCATCTTCATTCATCTTGAGAATTTCAAATTGCCTTTTAGGAGTCTACAACTTAGCAAGATTAACCTTTAAATATCATTTAAAAATAGTCTTAAATTAATCCCATATTTCCTTGGTAGATGTGTACTAGATTACTTTGGTGAACTCAATCTCTGTAAGACCACACATGATGGCATTCAATGCCTTATAATTGTTCTCAAACAACTTCTTATTTGCAACACTAGATGGAGGAATAGTAGGAAAAACATAACCATCCAAAATAGATTTCCATACATCAAAACCTAGGGAAACAATGTATTTATTCATCATACCACTCCAAAAAAACATAATTTCATCCATTGAACATTGATGCTTTCTTAGTAGAGAAACCACCTTACATATTTAACTCGTCATTGTAACTTGGATCACATTCAAGTTGTCAAGCCTTTACAAAAGTACCTACTATGATACATATTATTAGAGGTAAAATCCACTAAGAGGGGGATTGAATCAATGGGGGCAAAAAATCCAATTCAATTTCCAAACCTTTGTAAATACTTAAGAACACAACACAATCATTCATGAAGCATGTAGATCATTCATAGTAGTGAATAATAAACATAGAGCAAGATCACATATAATATACAAGATCTACATTAGAAACCCTCTTGGGGAATAAAACCCACTCTCAATCTTGAAAACACATGGACTATTGTCCTATATGCTAAACACAAACAAGAGACTAATCAAGTCCTTCAGATTATGGACCTTTGGTCAAGTATGTCTAACCTATAACCTTGATTAAGTCCTAACAAAAGGTCTTTAGTGAAACCCTATTTCACAAGGACCAACTACCCCTAAGGAATATCAAGTCATTTAGACCCTCCTATAGATGAATAATTCCACCATAGATCTAACTTATTTAACACCTGATGATGGACCTCTTGATTATTTGACAATTGCACAAACTCTCTCTCTAACTCATATAGTCCTCTCACATAGGCATGCCCCAATCTCTCTCCTAAATTCAAATAGTCCTTATATGCATACTTATATCTCTTTACACAACTTCAAACTAAAATAACACTATACTTTCATTAGAAACAAGATCTACATATCATACATGTAATCCTTAATCTCCTCTTCTAATCAACTCAATAGTTTGGCACTATCACTCTCCTCTTGTTTCCTTCTCTTTTCAACTATCTTAAATTTTCCACAAAAAGTATAGAAACAACACATTTGATTTCACTATATATTGATCAATCATGAATTAAACAAGATCATAAAATTTACTTATCAGCCATAAAACATGCCTTTACTCTTAAGGCATCTCATATGGGTCACACTCAAGAACAATCCCATTTAAAAATAGGCCTAATTCACTTTTAAGTCCTATAGAGATCCATTCATCTTTTTTGATACTTATCCAAGCATAATAAGAAAACATGACCACGTTTAAATACATAGGTCCACTCTTTATGTCCCCTAAGATATCCTCAAATTATCATAATCACCTTTGCCAACCTTTGCATATGATAAATCAACTAAAATAAAGACCTTATACATAGGAACACCATTAATGAACATACAATAAAATTCTTAAGCATTGTGCATACTCAAAATAGATTTATCACACCTCAAAATATTCACATAGCATTGTCATTGAGTCTAAAACATTCCTAGACATCAAAATCATCATGAGAAATTAAAACAACACCAAAATTAGCACAAATACCCTTCTTAAGTCAATTGTAAAATAAGCATGAACATATAGTCAAATTTGAACATTAATATCTTTCACTATTCACACTTCTAGATCTTCAAATTAGGTTCATTAGATGCATCATGAAGTCCTTTTCATATTCAATTTTATAACACCAAAAAATTCAACTTTCATCAAGAGATATGGATAAAATACAAAGCTATGATTTTCCCTTGTGTTAAATTCAAATATTTAAATAACAAGGGTCATAGTAAAACCATAGAATCTTTGATTGCATCTCGTGTCATTTCAGCCTTGGATCAATCTCAAACAATCAATTTTTTATATAATTTAACACACAGTCTACCTAAGAAAAACATTAAATAATATTCACTTTGACCTCATCTTATGTAATCTTAAAATGTTGACTCAATGTGTTCTATCAATCTTTATAGATCAACCAAGTCTTTAGTAATCAACACTCACCATTCAATCAAATTATATGATCAACCTCTCATCGCTAGATCTTTATCCTATACCTTTACTCAGTCATTAAACATCATGAACATGTCATCATCTCACTACTTACTAACTTATTTGAGTAATGTGCATCATCGATCTTGCTCAAGATTTAACCTGTGTAGAAATGACTAAGTATGGGGAACATTTTAATATTTTTGAGTAGCCATTTTTTAACCCTAATAACTTCTTTTGTGCTTCAATGCATGATCTCAAATGTGGATCAAATGATCTCTTCATATAGGATAATCCAACCATATAAAAAATAGCTCATGTAGACTTGTGCATGAAAGATATAACACCATTAAAATGTATTCTCAAAAACTTCTATCATAGTTCCATCTATGTCAAAATTTATCTAGGAGACCAACTTTGCTCCTACATAACTTTTGCCATGCTTCAGGGCATGATCTAAAATTTAGCACAAATCAACTATGCCCAAAATTAAAAAATCCCATATGATCAATTTTTCTTAGAAACTTCGCATATGCAATATATATCACCACAAAAATTCTCATTCATCTCTTCTTACCATATTGTAAAATTGGCTAAGTATGAGAAAACATAGTCAAAGTGCATGGGAGCCCAACATTGCATATGCATATCTTTTGATGCATTACATTACAAGATATGAAATATATCACAAGTAAACTAGGCACAAAAATGAACAAAACCATATGATCATTTTTCTTGATACCTTAATGTGTGTGAATGCTTACCTCATCAACATGCTTACTCAGCTCTTTCTGGCCACATGCAATTTTAGGTTTGGGAAAATAATGAAATCTGATTGAGAATCCAAATTTTCACCCCCATATATTTAACCACACTTTGATGCATGACTTGAGATTTTATGTGCATCAAATAAGGACTAATTTTCTCACAACTGTATGACCAAATCCCCTTCAATCATTACCACGTGGCAATGGTGATGTCATCAAACTTCTTACTGAGATTTTCTTCCACTAGACCAAACTATATAGATGAAAACTATGGATAACCAGATGAATTCCACTTATTCACACAATATCTCAAAGCATAGATAACATCTCCGGGACCTCTTTCACATTCTCCAATTACCATACTCATCCCTGAACATCTCTCATCATGCCAAAATTGAATATCAACCAATCCTCCTTTAATCACACTAGGGCAAGCACATTGTACACTTTGTCATTATTACATAGGCTATCAAAGAAATTAATCCACTCATAAGGACACCTCCATGACATCACCATGACATCAATGATATATCTCTAACAAACTCCCCCTTTATCATTGATTTTAATAAACATCATATATAGAAATACATAGCTCACCTTATCTATCTTCAATCACTCCCACAATAATAACTTTCTCTCCCTTTGAAATATTGAAAAAGTGGGAACAAACTAATCATAAGGACCTATAAATACTATCAAATAGGAAATAAACATATTAAAAAGATGACAAAATCTCCCCCTTACCTTGCGCCTACCTCTTCTTGCCATGACAACATCCTCTTGCTCCATTCCAACACTCTCTTCAATCAAGCACTACAACTAATGAAGACATAAAACACAAAAACAAATAAAATTTAATAGAACTCATCAATAAGTATTTGAGAGGGAATCCCCCTAAAAAATCTAATCAATTTCATCACTTGAGCATCTTCATATCTGCACATACCATTAGAAACCACCATGAAGGCTTACTAGCCTTCCCCCTCAAACCACTTCCATTAACAATCACAGAACATCATGACACACACCAAATAGAAAACATGATATAAAATAATCCTAAGAACTTACCTTAAAATTCTCATACCTTTCCCTACTATAAATACTAAGCAAAACATCAAATCTCCACACTAGGCTTGTCTTGCCTCCTTTTAGCCCTACCTAAAACTTGTAGATCCCACAACTTTTACTAGACACATCTTCAATAATTGAAACTTCATATTTAGATCAATATCATATCCCCCCTCAAGGACAATTTTTTTTAATAACTATCTCATTTTATACAATATGCTTCCTTCACAAACCAACTATCTAATTAGGCATCCAATTTAACAAAAACTTGAATAACTTGAAAAATATAAACCTTGAAATTTATGTGAACCTTGATTTGACAACCCATTTGGACCATTAAACATATTAATAATCCTAAAACCTCAAATAATAAGTCATACCACTTTTCTAGTAGAGCCCAAAACCTTAGAATCTCCAAACAACAAAGTCAACATAGCACCTTCTAGTCAACACCCACCTCTAAAACTTCTTGTACACCTGAAGACAACCATTACACACTTCTCAACCAAGATTTGATCTTCCACACTATTGGGAAAATTGAATTCCTGTAACCCATTTAAGACCTACAAGCTCTCAAGCATAGAATGGGAAACATGAGAGTTAGCAAAAATATCCATATTTACTTCATCATACATTTAGATCACATAGCCATCTAAATCATGTTATAATAAGGTTATCAAACATTTATATGTAAAAATATCAACTTGACAAAACATAAATCCTCCTTTGCCATCTGGGAATCTTTAATCTGACCTTGTAGGCTATTCCAACTAAAAACCACCATATTAAGACTTACTTCCTCACTTGAAAGGAGTCTCTTAAGAATTATAGACAAAGTCACCCTCTATAACTCAATACTCTAAAACAAAAACAACTCCTCATATTCCTCCTCCTCCTTTCTCAATCGATAATTATATTTCTTCTTCTTCTTTGGCTTTAGAAAAATAACATCCTCAACTACTAATACATTCTCCTTTTTTCTATGATTGGATTATCAATACATGGAGATAACATAGATTAATGTCATACCTTTTAATCTAAGGAATCTTACTTGCATATTGGATCCTTATTAGTGGGCACTTGTTTAAAAATATCAAGATGTTCACTTGGATCCATACATACCTTAGAATCAGCTTCAACTAGCATCTTGGTCTTTTCTTTGAGCTTAGTCTCTTTATTCTCAAGATGAGAAGAAAATGAGACCTCTTGGCACTCTTCACCTTTTTTATCATTATCCACTATAACACAAAGATTACTTGGACCCATAGACTCATCATAAATTCTACTTACCACTTTTGGTCTCCATGAGTTAACTTATCTTCTTCCATGTACTCTAGGAGCCTAATTAAACATATTCTAACATATAGGCCTTTGCTTGTAATACTTAGAAATGTGACCCCTTTGTTCACAATTGAATCACACCATAATTTTTGTAAAAATCTCATTTCACCTTACTATATTTGGACAATATATTACAATGTGTCCTAGTTCATAACAACTGTAGCACTCAATATCTCTTGAAGGAAAATTAGCATCTCTTACCTTAAAAGGACAATGTTTTTCAAATTTTCCCACATTATGATAGTTGAGATACTCAAACTTGCTTAATTTTTTTGAGTTATGACCCCATCATAGTTATAAAAAAAATCTAACAGGTCTTCTACATTCTCTAGCTCTATGCCCAAACTGATTACAAGTATAGCGATAACCATTGAAATGTGTATAACTCATAGAATTTAGTTATTTGATATATTTTGTATTCATTCTATGAGAAAATTCATTGCTTGTCTATTGATTTTTTTTCAAAGGATGATTATCCTTGTCCACATTAGTCTTCATCTTGTCTTGGGTTGTAGCCTCTAGGTTTTCTTGGTATCCAAGATTAGTCTTATCACTTGCATACTTTTGACCACTCAGAATATTATTTTGACTACATGAGCTCTTTTCAAATATCATAAATGTCTTCACCTTACTAGATGTATTTTATAACTTATATTTCAAAGACTCATCTTAAGAAACATATTGTAAACATTCATCTTATTTAGCTTTAGATTTGTAGACAAGATTTATAATTGACAACTAAAATTTTTAACCATATCTTCATGTTCCTTGGCATCTTCATTCATTCTTTCTTCAAACACACTAAATTTCTCCTCAAAGTTCTTGAGTTTAGATTTCATATTCTTATTCATAACATTTTCAATGTTTAGTTCTTCATGAGCATTTGTCAATATAGTCTCATAGTCCATCTCATCTTCATCACCATCTAAATCACTCCAAGTAGACACCCTCTAATGTAAGCAACTTCCTTCCTCAGGTATGAACAGAGCTTCATCTTCAATAGGATCATCATCTTCATGATCATATTTTGAGTCATTGTCTTCACTCTTATATGATGAGATATAATATTATTTGGTATAAAGACTCTTTTTGTCCTTAAATTAATTTTTATTGGTATCAAACCTTCTAAATCCCTTCTTCATTTTATCAGACATAAATTATATCTTACCATCATTATGACCTTGATCATGGTCTTAATCATCATCCTTCTTATAATTATGAGGGTACTTATTATGAAAATCTACTATCTCACCATAATTTAAGGACTTGATGGTTAATTTTCCTCTATACTTTCTTGAACCTAATCTCAATTTCCTTGAAATCAAAGTAATTAGTTCATCCTCATCTATATAAGGAATGCCATCCTCCTTCATTTTATTACCTTAGAACTTCTTCTATTTCTTCATTTTAGTCTTAGAACTATTCTCAAACAACTCAATCTCAATAAGACCATAAGTGATGGTATTCATTTCCTTAGAATTGTTCTCAAACAACTTCTTATCTACAACACTAGATGGATGAATAGTAGGAGCAACATAAGCATCCAAAATAAATTACCATACATCAAACCCTAGGGAGATAATGTATATCCTCATCCTATTACTCTAAAAATCATAAATGGATCCATTGAACATTAGTCCTTACTAATTAGATAAACCACCTTGCACATTCAGACTAGCCATTGTACCTGGGATCACCTTCAAGTTATCAAGCCTTTACCAAAGGACCTACTCTAATACCAATTTATATAGGTATAATCTATTAAGGTGGTGTGAATCATTGATGGAAAATATTCTAATTAAATTCCCAAATATTTGAAAATAATAAATCATTCAACATAATCATTTAAAAATCATGTAGTCATTCATAGTAGTGAAAAAAAAACATAAAGCAACATCACATACACAACACAAAATCTATGTGGGAAACTTTCTTGTGGAACAAAACCCACTCTCAATCTTGAAAACACATGTATTACTATCCTATAATATGATCACAAATAAGATATTGATAAAGTCCTTCTAATTAGGAGCCTTCGATCAAGCCCTTTTAACCTACAACCTTGATCAAGTCCTTCTAATCAATTTCACAAGGAGTAACTAACCCTAAAGAAGATAAATTCATTTAGACCCTCCTTTAGCTAAACACTTCCACCTTGTAACTAATGTCTTCAATAATTGATGATGGACCTCTTGATTCTTTGACAACTACATAAAATCTCTTTCTAACTCATATAGGCCTCTCACATAAGCATGGCCTAGATCTCTCCTTCTACACTCAAATAGTCCTTATATTCATACTCATATTTCTTCATACAACTTCAAGCTACAAGACCACTATAATTTCATCAGAAACATGATCTATAGATCATGCACATAGTCCTTAATCTCCTTTTCTAATCAACCCAATTGTTGGGCACTATCACTCTTCTCTACTTTCCTTAGCTTTTTAATTCTCTTAAATTTTCCATAAAAAGTCTAGAAACCAAAAAATTTGATTTCACTATATATAAATCAATTATAAATTAAATAAGATCACAAAATTTTATTGTCAGCCATAAAGCATGCCTTCACCCTTAAAACATCTCATATGGGTCACACTTAAGCATAATCCCCTTTCAAAATAGGCCTAAGTCACTTTTAGGTCCTATGGAGACCCATTCAACTTTTTTGATACTTATCCAAGCAAAATAAGAAATCAAGACCACTTTTAAATACATAGCTCCACTCCTTATGTCACCTAGGACATCTTTAAATGATCATAGTCACCTTTGCTCACCTCTAAGTATGCTCAATCAACTCAAACAAAGACCTTATACACACAAACACCATTATCAAACATACATTCAAATTATTAAGCATTTTTCATACATAAGATAGATTGATCACACCTCAAAAATACTTATAGGGCATCCTCATGGAATCTATAACAATCCCAAATAGCAAAGTCATCATGAGACATCGAAAAAGCACCAAAACAAGCTCAGATATCCTTCTTGGGTTATTTATATAATAATAAAAAACACACAATTTCTCCTGACACCTTCACATGTTCAAGATTTGAAATCATCAAAATTCTCACTCAGCTCTTCTTACCATATTGAAAAATTGGCTAATTATGGGAAAACATAGTCAAACTACCTGGGAGACCAACTTTGTATATGAATATCTTTTGACATGTTACAATACATGATATAAAATTTAGCATAAATAAACTAATCATAAAAATCAATAAATCCATATGATCATTTTTCCCTGACACCTCAACATGTGTGAATTTTTACCTCATCAACATGCTTACTTAGCTCTTTCTATCCACATGCAAATTTGGATAAGTATGGGAGAATAATGAATTATTATTGAGAAGCCAATTTTGTACCCTCATATCTTTGACCACACTTTAATGCATGAATTGAGATGTGAAACATATAAAATAAGGACTAATGTGATCATAATAATATGACTAAATCATCTTTACTCATTCCCACATGGTAATGGTGATGTCATAAACCTACCTACTTAAATTTTCTACGACTGGACCAAACTGTCAAGATGAAAACTATGGATAACTAGATGAATTATACTAATACACACAAGATCTCAAAGCATATATAACATATCAAGGACCTCTTTCACATTATTTAATTACCATAATCATCCATAAACATCTCTCATCATGTAAAACTTTAAGATCAACCAAGCCTCTTTAAATTATGCTAGGAAAAACGTATTTCACACTTTGTCATTGTTACTTAAGATATCAAAACACTTCATCCACTCACAAGGACACCTCCATGACATCACTATGACATCATTGATAAATATCCAAAATTATCACCATTGATCTTAGATCAGAGCACCCATGATTGTTTCACTTGGTATCTCTACATGCCTTCTACACATTTGACTCTTTGACTTGACATGCACCATCGATCTATATCTATACAAACACCCATGAACCATTGATCTTATGTTAAATCAATGAGATATTGAAACATATCACTAACATATGAAATCTTAGAGTCTTTGAAATTTTGACTAAATACACATTGTTCATGATCTGGATAACAAATGCTCATTTTTAGATTAACTAACTAATGACCTTAGACTTTAACATAGTTAAACTTGATGGTCTATGGCTTGTCATAGTCTACATGAGAAAATTTGAAGGTTTATAACTTGAGATAAAAAATACTTCAAGAGTTAAAATTTTTATGGTATCTTCTTAGCACTATAGGAAATGTCTCCATGAAATCCTTTGACCTCAGCTAAATTTTTCAATGCCTAAATTAAATTCACTAACTTGTTGGTTCATTTATATCTACATGACGTGTAATGATGGTTTGGATTTTTTAAAGCTAAAAGATGAAAGTTTATAATTCTAAATGATCAAGTGACATATCATAACTACACCAAGACATCTATGGATGCTTGAAAACTTCTTTGTCCTTGTAGACATACAAATGTGCCATATCTCTCTAAATAATCAATTTCATTACCTTGTCATTAATTCATTAATAACACATGCTCTTTTTGACATCAATTAAAACCAAACATCAATTATTATGATTACCAATATCCCACTTTATCATTGATGGAAAAAAACCCTCAGAATGACTTCTTACTCATTTGAAATTCTTCATTATGATCTTTCTCCCTCTTTGAGATTAACGATAAAGGGTCTCTTTTTAAACATGCCAAAAATCATTCCTCAACATTATGTATTCATTCAAATACTATTTAAGAAGCTCAAGATAATCACATATTTCAAGTATATGACTCAATTACTTTCGCTTTAACCTTCATCAATATGAAATTAGACTTCTCTGATCTTTGGACTTGACCAACTGGTCATAGAGATTTAAAAGATCCCAATAACATCAAGCTCCATCTTATGTCATCTATTCTTTGATATACACCAATCTGAACTTGGTATTTTTTAATTCTTGGATCTATCTACCTATAAAACTCACAAGGTCTCTTCAATCATGCATGAATATTCAATTCCTTATCCAAATGCATGACCTAGTTTGATCAAGTCATCATATCAATATTATTTAACTCACACCTATAGCAGACATCTTCACACTTCTATCATGACTAAAGCATATTCACATATGTTCCCCCTTACATCATGCACATCTTCTTCAACCCACTCAATCTAATTTATTTAGATCCCCCTTATCCAAACATATCTTCAAATGATATTCTTGTCCTAAAATTACTTATCCTTTCCTTGATTGATCAACCTCCTGAACCATCATCCAAAATGATTTAATATTCTAAAATTACTTCGTTTACAAGCTTATCTTTCACAATCTCTTATTTACTCTTTGTCTTCAAGTTCTATACTGATTGGTACTTTGATTATCATCTAGAGCACACACACTTACTTCCACACAATAAATATGTCTCCTAAAAAGTATAGGTAAAGACACCTACCTCTCATAGAGGGACTAAATATCCAAAAACTCATGATATTCCCATATCTCCAAGCTTACACTTGACTTTCAATCCTTCCTCATCATTAGATTATCTTTGAATGAGTTTTCATCTTTATTCTTTTCTTTTATCTCAAGATCATTCTTGATTTCCTTATCCATTTGGGTAGATAAGGTTTGTTCCTTGATACTTGAACTTGTTCCATATTTTTTAATGTAAAATAATCCAATTTGAGCCTCTTTTTCATTTACCTGATTCTACCTCCACTCACTATGACTTCTTCTCTTTATGTAAGGATTGATAAGCTTTGAAGTACAATATTGATCATTCTTATATAACCTTGTTATGTGACCTCTCTCATGACATTTTTAAAAAAAAAATAAATTATATTTTACATACCATGTTATTGAGATATATGATGACTCCTTAAAGTTTCAAGAATTAATTCATGTACCTTATCATTTGGTCTCTTAATTAAGATATTAATAAACTTTAGAATATGACCAAATCCTTGATGCTTATAGTAAAATATGTCATTATTTATTTGTTAACATATTGAATGTCTTAAGTGATGATGTTATTCTTGTTTTCCATTTTCTTTCTCATAATTCCATGCAAATTCATTCCTTGAGGATGTTTTACAATCTTTTGACCTATGACCAAATTGATTGCATGAGTAATAATGACCATTGAAATTTGCATACCTCATAACATTTGGTTGTCTAATCTAATTTATCTTCATTTTTACAATACCTTCATTCCTTAATTGATGATTAATATTAAAAGTTTGATTATCTTTGTTCACATTAGCCTTTATCTTATCTTGAGTTACATGCTTTTGTTATTTATATCCAAGAGCAGTTCTATCACTTTTATATTTTTGACTACTCAAAATATTGTCAAGATCATTTGATCTCTTTTCAAACTTAAAAAAGTATTTCACCTTATAAGATGTCTTTTATAAATCAAATTTTAATGACTCAATATCAATTACATACCTTAACTTCTCATCTTGTTTAGTTTTTATGCTTTTAGACATAGATTATATTTATTTATTTGGATGCTTGACAATATCTTCATATTCCCTAGAGTCATCATTCATTTTTGCTTCAAATACACTAAATTTATCTTCATATTCCTTTTTATGTGACATCATCTTCTTTTTATTTTTCTTATCAATCATTAGATCTTCAAGAGCATTCATAAATTCATCCATATTATTTAAATCATCAGTTATATCTTTGATCATAATTTGATTTAGTTTCATCTACAAAGACTCTATCTCTAATTGATACATGATATACTCTTCATCCCTATTCTTTACTTCTTTATTAAGAGTACAAACCCGAGTTTCAAAATATTATTTGATCTCATCGTGTTCGACTTCATCAGTAATTCTACCTTCAAAAAGTGAAATTTGATCTTCATAGGATTTGATCAAGGAATATTGTCTTCTATTCTTTCTTTGTAGTATCTTAATTTATTCCATAATATCTAAATATTTATATTTAAGAGTTACCTTCTCATCTTATTCCTTTGATTTATCTCCACCAAAGAAATATCTACTTAAATAACATTCACCTTCATAATCATTAAGATCCATGAACAATGTCTCCATGTCTTCATTATGAAAAGAATCATCACTACCATATGTGCTTACTTCTTCTATAGATTAGTTACTATATTATTCATATTAAAGGCTCTTACTACCTCTTTATGATTCCTTCTTTCCTTTTTTCATAATAAAAAACTTTATGTACCTACTAGGACCATTAGATTTCTTGTGTTCATCTTCATGAAATTCCTCATAAGATTCTTTGTGTTAAAACTTGTCTATACCTAGACATCTAGCTTGAAAATGACCAACTTTATCACATGAAATACATTTTAAAGGAATTTTTCTTTCATACTTGATCTTACATTCAATTTTATTACAATCATGGCTTCAAATTGATATTCATTAAGATTAGAATTTTCAAGACTTAACTTATTCATCTTGTATTTGGTCTCTTTGATCACCATAAAGGATGACTCCTTCTAAGGATGTCTATCCTCATCAAATCTCATCTCATAGGTATTAAGGATTCCATGTAGTTCATCCATCTTCATCTAAGTAATATCATGACTTTTTTCTATAGCATAAATCATTGAATTAAACATGAGCATAAGATTCCTCAATACATTTTGTACTATAGTAGCTTCATCAATCATCTCTCCAAGGCCTAAGATAATATTTAATACCTCATCAACCCTTAAAATATAAGATTCCATAATATCTTCTTCCTTATTTTTGAGACATTCAAATTGCCTTTGGTAGGTCTACAATTTAGCCAGTTTTACTTTAGAGTCTCCTTCATAAATAGTCTAAAATTTGACCCAAATTTACTTGGTTGAATTTAAATGGATCACTTTGGTGAACTTAGCCTCAAATTTAACACAAATGATAGCATTCATAGGTTTATAATTATTCTCTCTCAACTTTTTATTAGTAGCACTAGTTAGACGCATAGTTGTGTAGTATAGCCATCAATGATAGATTACCATATATTAGACCCTAAAGACATGATGTATGTCTTCACCCTTGTACTCTAGAAAGCATAATTTGACCCATCAAATCGTGGTTATTTATTTTTAGATAAATACAACTTTTATTAATTTTCCATATTAAACCTAAGATCACCTTCAAATAGTTAAACTTGAAATGAAGGTCTTACATTGATATTGATTATTAGAGGTACAATAACTGATGAGGGGATGAATCAGTGATGCAGGATATTTCAAACTTCAATTTTAATCCTTTAAAACTCTTAATCAATGAACATAATAATTTATAAATCATAACTCTTATTCATAACAATGAATAAGTAAGATGATGCAAGATCACACCCATAACATAAGATCTACATGGGAAACATTATTAGGAAATAAAATGCACTCTCAAGCCTACAAACACATGGACTTATTTTCCTATAATATGATCACAAAAATTAGACTTTTTTAGTTAAACACCCACTTCACAATGAGTACCCACTGCTAAGTATGAACAAACACCCACTTGTTATAGATGTTGAGCACCCACACAAACATATGAAATCAACAAATCTATAACACTTATTGTAGATCAATATAATTAGAGAAATGATATTTAACACCTCTCATTCAACTCATAACACACAATCAAAATTTATCATACAATCAATACATCTAAACATCTCTTTTGGATCTCTCTAGTCTTCTTTGCTCATTATCAATCTACCTATACTTTAGTCCATCAACTGAGCACACTCCTTCTAAGCTCTTTCCTTCATCTCTATTTTTTATTCTCTTAAATCATGCACATACAAGTATATAAACCATTTCCTTAGTATCCACTATTTATAGAGTCTTCATGAATATCAACATCTAGGTTGGCCATAATACTTGACTTAACCCTTAATAAATATAACATGTTAACACATATCTCAAATTCATTCTCAAAGGTTTGCCATTGCATATATGGGTCATAACTAAGCAACTACACCTTTTAATTAGGCCATAGTATCCCTTATAGGTCTCATGGAGACCTATTCACCCATTTATCACTTCATCAAGCAAATAAAGAGCATAAGATCAGTTTAAAATACATGGTTCCACTCCATATGACCCTTATGACATCTTCATGTGAATACATCCACAAAACACTCTTCTACCAAAGCACAAATTTTTCAAATATAACTATGTAAAAATTAACACCATGAATAAATAAATAGTCAAATATAAAGATCCATAGCTCTAATTTTACAAACATTCAAACCATATCAATATACTATCTATATGTGTCTTAAAATACTCTATAAATTTTCTTTTTACACCACCATGAAAATAGTCCTGGATCAAAAGATATAGCTCAACAAATTTGCACTAGTTTTCCCTCATTAATTTGAGTATTTAAATTCCAACAATCACTGTTTAGACACTAAGCATCAAGCACCTTAACATAATCTCATGATTCTTATAAACTCTGGACAAATAAGCACCATTTACCTTCTCTAAATAGCCTAGACTTTATATTTTAATGCTCATTATTTATCTTAGATCATAGCTCCCATTATTGTGCCACTTGGTAGCTCTACATGCCTTCTACACATTTGACTCTTTGGCTATACCCGCATCATCAATCTCTATCTTTATGAACACCTACAAACCATTGATCTTCTATCAACTCAATGAGATAGTGACACTTGTCACCAATATGTTTAATATTAGAATCTTTAACATTTTGACTAAATATGCACCATTGGATAAATTATAGAATATGAATTCTCACCATTAGATATACTATCTAGTGATCTTAGACTTCAATTTAGTTAAACTTGATTATCTCTATCCCATCAAAGACTATAAGAGCACTTCATAAGTTTTATAAGTTGAACTAGAAAATAAATCAAGAGTCCAAATTTTTAGGGTACCTTCTTAGCACTATATACAACATCTCCATGAAATCCTTTGACCGTAGTTGACTTTTTGTGTGTGAATTAAATGCACAAACTTGTTGGTTCATTCATATATGCATAATATATAATGATAGTCTGGATTCTCTTAAGCTAGAAGATGCACATTTTATTAGATATTCATCATGATTATGTCATTGAAATTTCATGGAGATGTCCTAGTGAGTGGATTAAGTGCTTCGATAGCCTAAGTGACAATGACAAATCATGCAATGTAATTGTTATAAGTATTCTTGAAGGAGGCTTGGTTGATCTTCAGTATTGACATGGATAGAGATGTTTAGGGATGAGTATGGAGTATTGATCATGTGAAGTGTGTCCTCAAAGAGTTTCTATATGAATTTAATGCTTGTTTTTATGAGTGTATTTAATTTGGTTGATCATAGTTTTCATCTGGACACTTTGGGTCTAGTGGTGGAAAATATAAGTAGGAATTTTGATGATGTCACCATTACCACATGTTAGTGAGTCAAGGGGATTTGGTCATATTATTGTCATAAAATTAGTCCCTATTTTTTATATTATATATCTTAATTCATTCATCAAAATTCGGTTAAATATATTCATATGCAAAGTTGGGCTCCCAAGTAGTTTGACTATGTTTTTCCATACTTAGCCAATTTTGTAATATGGCAAGAGCCGAGTGAGCATTTTGATGGTGTTATATATTGCACATGTGAAGGTGTCAAGGTAAAATAATCATATATGTTTATTAATTTTTTATATTATTTTATTTACACTAAAACTCAGATCCTGTGATGAGTGCATCAAAAATATGCTTATTCAAAGTTGGCTTCTTAGGCAAGTTTTGACATAGTTGGCTCTATGATAAAAGATTTTGAGAAGGAATTATAATGGTGTTATATATAAAACACACAAGGGATATAAGATATATTTTTCAAATTTTTGGATTATCTTATGTGAGGATATCATATTTCTGAATTTGAGTTCATGAAAGTAAGCACATAATAAGTTATTAAGGTTCAAAAATGGATACTTAGGCATATTGAAAGGGTTCCCATAGTCATTTTTTCACAAGTTAAAGTTCATGCAAGATACATGGTGTGAATTAATCCAATATTTTAAGAATAAATGATATAAGTATATGTTTATGATGTTTAAAAAATAAGAAAAGGTATAGGATAAGGATCTAATGGTGAGCATTGATTGATAAAGACCTGATAGATCGACAAAGATTGATGGAGTGTGTTAAGTTAACATTTTAAAATTGTATGATATGAGGTCAAATATAAAAAATTTAATATTTCATAATTATAAAATATTCATTAAAATTTGGATAATATTTATGGTGTGAGATTAATCCAAATTTGAGAGGACACGAGATGTGAGCATTGTGTTTAACGGTTAACTGTGACTTTTGTCATTCAAATATTTCAATTTAACATAGGGAAAAACTAGATCTATTTATTTTATCCATATATTTTGATAAAATTTATAATTTTTTGTTTTTATAAAAATTAAAGTTGTTTAGGACTCCAAGGCACATCTGGAAATATAGATTTTAAGATCTGAAAGTAAATATTATCAAAGATATTGACCCTAAAAGTTGACTATGTGTTTGTGCTTGTTATTCAAGTGACCTGAGAAGGACATTTTGATCTTGTATTGATGTTATTTATATGTTTAATTATTTATTATATATTTAGGATTAGTTTATATTCAATTAAGATGATTTGTATGGTTTTTGAAGGTGTGATCAATCTATCTTGAGTATCAACAATGCTTAATAATTTGATTATATGTTTGGTAATGGTGTTACTATGTATAAGGTGTCTATTTGAGTTGATTGAGGATACATAGATGCAATATAATATGATTTTGATTATTTTAGGATGTTTAAGGGGACATAAGGAATGGAATTATGTATTTTAAAGTGGTCTTGTTTTCTCATTTTGTTTGATGAATTTATAAAAGAGTGATGGGTTCACATGAGACCTATAATGGCTACAAGGGCCTTATTAAAAGGTGGAGTTCCTTAAGGGTTATGCATATATGTTATGGATGACCTATGAATATTGTATTGAATCATGTATTCATGTGAGAGATGCCTTAAATTCTAGGACATGACTAATGGTTAACAAAGGTAGTGATTATCAATATTGCTCTATAAATAATGAAATCAAAGATGGTACAAGAGGATTGTGGGTGTGTTTTATGGATTGAATGAGGGGTACAATACCCTTTGGATGAGTTTGTGAGTACATTAGTTTGAGGACTATTTTTATGACATGTTTGTCATAATTCTATTAGCATGCTATTTGATTATGAGTAAAGGTGAAGAGTGATAATTAGAGTTCCATCATCAAGTGTTGTATACATTAGTTTAGAGGTGGATGTTTTCATAAGTGCTTCTATGCTAGATTATAATCTAAAGAGATTGAATCCTAGTTATAAGGTAAAACTTGATAAAAAGTTTAGTTGTTGTTGTATCTTAGCTAGATAGGTGTGGAAACACCTTATATGATTGCAGTCTCACTAAATATGGATTTTAGTTCCTTGGTCATTTTTAGATTGTATTAATTGTTTCCTTTTATTATAGGATAGTATTTTAATTTTCGGTTCTAGTGGGTTTTATTCCCCAAGAGGGTTTCCCACATATGTCATGTGTTATGTGATTGACCTTACATTGTCTCTCTTGCTCATTGTTATGAATGATGTGTATGCATAATGAATTCTTGTGGTAACTAATTAAGTGTTTATCAATATCAAATTTGAAGTTAGATTATTTGGGCTCATTGATTTACCACCTCTTTCTCAATGATTATACCTCTAATAATTAGTATCAGAGTAGGTCCTTAATGTAAAGTTTAACTAATCAAAGGTGATCAAAGGTAAAATGATTTACAGAGAGGTTATGGATTATATTCAAGACAATATATTTTTTCTTTATCATAAGTTATTAATGTGAAGACACAAGTGCAAAATCTAGAAGTTACAGTCAATAATCTATAGGTCATGGTGAATAAAGGTCTCAATTAAAGGATGGAACAATGCAAAAATAAAGTCTTGACTTACTCAGATGTTCTCTTATCTAAGTAAAACTATTATTTCATATCCACCAAAAGGATAAATATTAAAATCCATTAAGAGGTAATGGTCAAGAGAAAAGAGGGTAAAATATGAGCAATGTCTTTAATGGGTATTGCTTCTCTTGCAATCAATTTGGTCATAGATATAAGGATTGTGCTCTATATTTAGATATCAAAAGGGATATCATATCTTAAAATTGTAACCAAAAAGGTAACATATCTAATAACTATAATAGAGACTTTTTGAAAAATGATATAAAAGTCATTTACACTATCAAATGGTTCAAGGAGACTAAGTCTAAAGAATAAAAGAAGCAAAGTCTAAGTAGATCACAAAAGGAAGAGTAATTATTTGTTCAATAAACTTTGCATACTCAAGAATATGAGAATAAGAGATGGTTCATAGACAATAGATGCTCAAATCATATGACATAAGATAAGAGCATGTTTATCTCTCTCAAAAATATCAACTAAGGTGTAGTTAGATTTAGTGACAACAAATCTACTAACATAGTCAATAAAGGTATTGTGAGTTTGGAAAATGGTCATATTATGAGTAAGAATGTCTTATATCTATAAAGTTTGAAACATAATCTTTTAAGTCTGATCTAAATGTGTAAGCAAGGAAATGTTGTAACTTTTCATGATGATGTATGTCAAATAAGAAAGGAAAAATCTAGCAGACTAATTATAAATATTCAAAAGATAGATAACAACATGTATGTATTCCATGAATCTGAGAAGGAAGAGTGCTTCATTATTCAATTGGAAGAAAGCTCATTTGGGCATAGAAGGCTTGAACATATAAATTTTGATAATATGATAAAATTCAATTTAAAGGGGTTGGTAAGGCATATGCCTAAGATTTCTATGATTCCTCATTCTCTATGTAAGGCATGTCTTCATGTGAAGAAAACTAAGAGAAGATACAAAACTAAGGAATTCTCCACTACAGAGCCATTAGAGTTGATCCACACTAATTTATGTGGACCTATGAGAACTTAAACTATTCAAGGTAATAGTTACTTCATGCTTCTCATAGATGATTTTACTAGGATGACTTGGATATTATTTTGTAAATAAAAATTGGAATCTTTTGAAAAAATTATGGAATTCAAAACTCTCATGGAAAATGATAAAGGTTCAAAGATCAAGTGTGTGAGATCAGATAGAGTAGGTGATTTTTAGTCTCATAAGTTTGATGATTTCTATGATGATCATGGGATAAGAAGACAAAATTCTACTATTAGAACACCAAAATGGAATGGTGTGGCAAAAATGAATAATAAAACTATTATAAAGATGTGTATAGCCATGATTCAAGATGTAAAACTATCAAATGGCTATTGGGAAGATGTATCCAAGACTTTTGTGTATATCCTAAACAAGTTTCAAATCAGATATAAAGGTAATAAGACTCCTTATGAGTTATGGAATAATAAAACATCTAATGTCAAACATTTTAGAGTGTTTCAAATTTTATGAGGGAATATTATTAAGCTATTATATCAATATTTCTTATAGATGCTTCAAAAAGAAACTTTGCAAATTTTTTGAAATTTTAAATGTAAGGATAGATGAGATAATTAAAGTCAAGAAGCCAAAATTATATGTAAGTGACTTAATTTAGAATGTTTTTACAAACAATAAAAAGTTATCTACTCAAATAGATGATGAAGATGAAGAGGAAGAAGAGGAAGAAGAAATACAAGATACTAAAGGTCCATCTAGAAGAATTTAGAAAGATTATCCAATCTCTCAGATTATTGGAAATATTGGTGTAAGGTTACAAACTAGAAGGATAATGTTGATAAATTAGTATCAACAATACTTGGATCTTCTATCCATGATTAAACCCAAAAATTTTATGGAATCTAGAAAATATGAAAGTAGGAATGATGCAATGGATGAAGAAATTGACCAAATAGAAAGGAATGAAACATGGGACTTAGTTCCTAGACCAAAAGATAAAAATGTAATAGGTATCAAATGGGTTTTCAAAAATGAGATGAATGAGAAAGGATAATTCAAAAGAAAAATTTCAATATTCATGTGTAAAGGATATGCCCAGGTTGAAGTAATATATTTTAATGAGACCTTTGCTCCTATGGCAAGGATGGAAGAAATTCGAATCTTTTTGGCATATGCATGTTTTAAAGGTCTTAAGGTATATAAAATTAATGTGACATATGCATTGTTGAATGGAAACTTAGAATAAGAAGTATACATTGAGTTACTTGAAGGATACTTCATGTCAAGTAATCAATATTTGTGTGTAAATTGAAGAAGGCTATGTATGGTCTTAAACAAGCTCCTAGAGCATGGTATGACAGTCTAGATAAGTATCTTTTGAGTCAAGGTTTTAAAAGGGGGTAGATGATAGTAATTTGTACATTAAAATAGAAGGTAATAATTAGTTGATAGTTTTTTTATATATTGATGACATGTATTTTGGATCTGACAATGATAATGTGAATAGAGAGTTTACATATACTATGAAGACAAAGTTTGAAATATCAATATTGGGATAACTATCTTATTTATTAGGATTATAGATTAATCAACTTGATGTGGGGATATTATTTTTTCAAGACAAATACATCAAGGATATGCTAAAGAAGTTTGACATGATGGATTGTAAGCCAATGGGTACTCAAATTATCATAGGATATAACTTAGGTAAAATGGATGACTCACCAAAATTTGATCAAACTTTGTATAGATCCATGATGGAAATATTTTGTACCCTAATACATATAGGATTGACATCATGTAAGTATAGGTATTTTAGGAAGGTTTTAATCTAATCCTATAAAATCTCACTTGAAATTATTCAAAAAGATATTGAGATATCTCAAAGGCACCATAAACTATGGTTAATGGTATCACAAGATTAAAGAATTTTCTTTGAAAACATATACTGATGTCGATTGGGTAGGATGTGTGGATGAGAGGAGTACTAGCGGTGGGGTCTTCTTCATGGGAGAATGTTTTGTGTCTTGGATAAGTAAGAAGCAATTCTTAGTGTCTCTATCAACTAAATAACATGAGTGTATAATAGTTACCTCTTGTTGAACACATGTCATGTGAATGAAACACACTTTGGAGGATTACAAGGTAAGGTAAAATGGACATTGTCTTATTTATTTTGATAATACTAGTGCAATTAGTATCTTAAATAATCATTTTATGTACTAGAAAACTAAGCACATTCCTATTAGATATAATTTATTGAGAGGACAAGTGATTAATCAATATGTCAAGTGGGAACATGTGCCTACAAGAGAGTAACTTGTAGATATTATGACCAAACCATTATCAAAAGCTACTTTTGAGAATCTAAGACAAAGCTTAGGTGTAATTTATTTTTATACAAATAAATATAAGGTTTTTGGTTAAGGTGGAGAAACATGTTCATGAGGTTTCTCTAGAGGTTTATGAAGGAATTAAAGTATAGGGTTAGATTGGGTGTTTTTTAGGTTAATTGAGAGCATGTTTCCAATTTGGTGAGTGGTATGAAGTTTTTTTGGTGGTCCTTATGGTAGCTTGAGAGAGAAGGATAATAAACATATGTGGTGATTCTTCATGGTGTGTAGAGATTTGAAGATGCTCAGAAGGTAAAATTTATTATATTTCTTAGGTGGAATTAGTATGAAGATGCTATGAATGCTTGTATGTATGAGTGTATTTAATCTAGTTGATCATAGTTTTCATCTAGACACTTGAGTCTAGTGGGAGAAAATCTTAGTAGGTAATTTGATGATGTCACTATTTCCATGTGTGAATGAGTCAAAGGGATTTTGTCATATGGTTGTGATCAGATTAGTTCATAGTTATTATGAACTAGATCTCAATTCATTCTATGAATCATATTCAAAGATATGCATATGAAAAGTTGGGCTCCTAGGTAGTTTGACTATGTTTTCCATACTCAAGAAATTTTGAAAAATGGCAAGAAGAGCTAAGTGATAATTTTGATGGTGTTATATCTTGCACATGTGATGGTATCAATAAAATAATCCTATGGGTTTGTTTATTTTTTATCCTAGTTATTTTTTTTATAAAATTTAGATCATGTGATGTAGCACATAAAAAGATATGCTTCTTAAAAGTTAGCCTCTTAGGTAGGTTTTGACATATTTAGCATTGTGATAGAAGATTTTGAGAAAGCATTTAAATGGAATTATATGTCACATGTGTGAGGGTTTGAGGATATTTTTATCACATGTTTAGATTATCCTATGTGAGGAGATCATATGATCCAAATTTGAGATCATGTGAGTAAGCGTAGAAGAAGTTACTAAGGTTAAAAAATGGCTACTCATGCATATTGAAAGGGTTCCCATACTTAGTCATTTCTTCACAAGTTAATGTCTGGGCAAGATTGATGGTGTGCATTTCTCCAATAAATTAGGAAGAAATAATATGTAGATACGTGTATGATGTTTAACAAATAATCTAAGGTATAGGATAAGGATTTAATGGTGAGTAGGTGTTCATACAGATTGATCAAACAGCGAGAGTTGGTTGCTAAAGACCTGACTGATCCACATAGATTAATGAAGCATGTTGAGTCAACATTTTAAGATTACATGAGATGAGGACAACTATTAAATGTTTAACATTGACTATTAGAGCCTATACATTAAAGTTTATATAGGATCGATGGTGTGAGATTGATCCAAAGCTAAGAGGACATGATATGGGAGCACTATGTTTGAAGATAAATTGTGATCGTTGTCATTTAAATATTTGAATTTAACATAGGGAAAAACTAGAGCTATGTATTTTGTCCATATGTTTCAATAGATTTAAAATTTTATATTGATGTAAAAAGAAAAGTTGTATAAGACTCCAAGGCACATATAGAAATATAGATTTTAGTATTTGAAAGTAAAATCAAATATATTTAACTTAGAAATTGTTTGTGTTTTCATGTTTATTCTACAAGTGACCTGAGAAGGATATTCAAGGTTGTATTGATGTTGTTTCGATGTCTCATAATGTATTATCTATTTTTGAGTGTTTTAGACTCCATGAGGATGATTTATATTGATTTTTAAGGTTTGATCAATCTATCTTGAATATGAAAAATGCTTAAGAAGTTGACTCTATGTTCGATAATGGTATTCCTATGTATAACATCTATGTTTGAGTTTATTGAGCAAACACAAAGGTAAGCTAAGATGACTATGATCATTTGATGATGATTAAGGGGACATAAGGAGTGGAACCTTGTAATTTAAAGTGTTCTTATGTTCTTTTTTTGTTTGATGAAGTTATAAAAGAGTGAATGGGTTCACACAAGACCTATAAGGGATATAAAGGTCTTATTAAAAGGTGTAGTTCCTTAAGGGTAACCATAGATGCTATTTCTGACCTATAAAGATTATATTAAGATTTGTCTTCATGTGAGAGATGCCTTAATGTCTAATGCATTCTTAATGGATGACCAAGGTAGTGATTATCAATATTGCTTTGTAAATAGTGAAATCAAAGATGGTAATTTCTAGACTTGTGAGTGAGAGACTAAGGAGATATTTGAAAGAGGATTGTGGGTGTGTTTTGTGTAATTAAGGAGGGGTAGAATACCCTATGGATGAGTTTATGAGTATATAAGTTTGAGAAATAATTATATGACATGTTGGTCATAATTGTATTAGTAGTATAATGATCTTATTATTTGAGTATGAATGAAGGTGAAAATTGATAATCAGATGTCCATAATCAGGTGTTGTAGACATCAGTTTCAAAGTGAATGTGTTCATAAGTGTTGTTATATAAAATCAACATATAAGGTGGTTACATCCTCCTTAAAAGGTGAAACTTTCTAAAAATTTTGGTTTTTGTTGTAGCTTATTTAGAGAGATGTGGGATCACTTTATGGTATTATAGTCTCACTAAATAGGGATTGTAGTTCATTGATCACTTGTAGATGGTCTAAATTTGTTCTTGTTATTATAAGACATTAGTCCAATTGTAGGTTTTGATGGGTTTTATTCCCAAAGAGGGTTTCCCATGTATTTCATGTGTTATGTGATTGATCTTGCATTGTCTCTCTTGCTAATTTCTATGAATGATGTTTATGCTTCATGAATTCTTATTGTAATTGATTTAGTGTTTATAAAGATAAGAATTGAAGTTGAATTATTTAGGCTCATCTATTCACCCCCAATGATTTTACCTATAACATGTTTATCATTCCAAATGATCAAGTCTCATATCATAACTACACCAAGACATCTATAGATTCCTCATAACTTTTTCTTTATTATTATAAACCTATAAATGTGTCATATCTCTCCAAACCATGAATATGATCACTTTTTCAATAATGAATTAGTACCACATACTCTCTTTGAAATCAATAACAACCAAACATCAATAACTATGATCAATATATGTGTTATATCTTATGATAATAAGTGAATAGGTATATATATAATATACATCATGAATATACTAAAGAGTGTAATAACAACTAATGGGATGGCATCTATGAAAGATTCAAACCAAATCACCAAATGGTTCTCATCAAAATGGTTCATAGATGAAGTAAACCATTGAGATATATATCATAACTCATTCTACCTAAACAAATGAACTCATATTAATCCAAAAAATAGAGTAAATGTTCCTAATATAACTAAAGGTAATAGCATTTCCTTGTTAAATTATTTGGGATATGCAAAATATCCTTTATGGAAGAAAGGATAAGTGAAAACTAAACCCCTATTCTTTTCACCTTCCATCTTATTCAAAATTTAAAATATTTTTTTAGTGAAGGAGTTATTCATTCCTATTATTTGATTCAAGATAGAATCCACTCTAGTTAATATATTCTTACTAAAAAGTCAACATAATAAGAAGAGTTAGTTCAATTGACTAGTATGAAACATTAGTTTGTCCTAGATGGATAAAATATTTCATATCATAATCCATATGATTTCATAGTATGGTAATAGAGATATTTTCATTATACAAAATTTCATGTAATATTTAACCAATTTTTTGATTCAATATAATTACTTGGAGTAATCAATATAGCTTGATTTTAATATGTGTTAGCTTGATCGAACCAAGCCTCCATAATATCATGATACCCTTATCAAATGGTCTATTCTCCTTGGTTAAGATAACTCAAATTGGAAAAGTTTTCTTCCATTAGAACTATACTTTAGAGTTTCCTACCTCAAAAATCTCAATTCACTATTAATATTTAGTTCTTTACCCAAACTTAAAAAATAAAAGGCAGTTCATTGGGATTAGGTTAAAGGTAACCCAAAGAATAGAAAGGGTCCATGACATGAGTTTTGAACATCACATTTGATAAATGACAAATGCTTTATAATCTATCCCACCCTGATAAATATGAAGTATATAATCAAAAATATCTACTTTATATTATATAAATAGAAGGCTTTTTAATGGGTAACTATCTATGTTCTTCATAGAACTTTCAAATAGTAATATTCATCTAGAACTAGTAAGAGATTACTTCACATATTTAGGATCTAATGCTTCACCACTAATTTGAATCCATATTTCTATCAATGACCATACTTAGTCTTATAAACTTGAACTTTCAATAATTGATCTCTATGGTGTTTTCCCCATCAAATGAATGGTTTTTTATCCATAGAATATTCAATATCTATTCATCCATTTATATTTTAGCTCCTATAAGGGATATTCTTCTTACTACATCTAATAAAAATTCTCCCTTTGGATGACACATATGTAGAAAGCCTTTTATTTTGTCATTATCCATAGTTCTAAACAAATTCATTCTACAATATAGATAGGAATATACAATGAAGTAGAATGCCATTGTTTAAGATTTTTTGAATAGGATAACATCTAAGGTTCCTTGAGTTATGTGATATTTTACACTAGGTAATTCTTCCACCCATCTGCCTCTTACTAATACTACATAATGTTCTTGTAAATTATGGTCAATACCTAGTATAAGTAGTGGTTTCATATTTATAGGTTAAACATACTCTAGAAGCTTTATGTAAGGTAGAATTTGGTTTTTTGCAGGTGATATTGGAAAATTTGATAGATAAGTTATCTTGATCATTATTGTACAAAAACATACATGAGAACTTCACCTCATACATCTTCTCATTCAATTATTTCTTTGATTCTTTTCATTATAACATAAAGGGTTTGAAGATTTTTTTTGTATGAATTATATTATTACATGTAATTTTTTTGATATCTTGATATATAATTTATTTAAATCATAAATTAGATTCAAAATTGATAGGATAATTTGAGATGATGAATAATTTACCTTAGTTATCAATAATTATTATTTTTTCCCATACATGTGGTGTTATTAATTCCATTATTTCACCATAGAGGGAATAAGATGATATTATGGTATACTCTAGGTATTTGCCTATTATGTATCCTTTAAATGACCTATACTTTTCATTATCACTATCATTTTGATAATTCATTAATTCAATTGGAATAGGATTATGAATAGATATATCTTATTCAGTTTCATTGAAAATTAGGACTTGATGGATTTTCTATTGGACTCATTTTATTAATGAGATTTATAAATACTTTAGTTACTTTAAATGCTTGTATAGTTACTTGAAATACATGATTGTTTCATTTATTGATGCTATAAATGTATAGTGGCCAATTAGTATTATTTTCTTGTCGATATATATTACTTTTCTTTCTCATGTGAGAGTTGGAATTGATTCCCATTTACATAATTTTATCCATGTGGGGGGGATACATCTATCATGAACCAACCATGTGGCCCCTAATAGACACTATATTATAGCTTACTTAATATGTTTTCGATATCACTTTGGCTATTGGCCATTGATATTGGTTTTGATTGTAGATGATTATGATGCAGGTAGCTCAGATAGCCATTGGGACATGTTATATCAAGTTTCATACTCACATTAGATTTAGTATAACTTAATATGCATACTACCTACATGAGATTTATTTTATCCTATTTTTATGTATGTACTACTTCATTTAGCTACATTATTATATCTTATAGATATATCATGTTTTATTGGTTATGATTGACATTACCCACTCTTACAGCTATAGGATATGTTCAAAAGGCATGCTTGAGGTCACGATTATTAGGACTAAATCTGGTCCCTTCTTAGCTATAGATGATTATACTTGATTTGTTATTTCATGGCTAATGATTCATTTTAAATTCATTATTTTTATCATTTATATCAACATTGTTCACATACTTCTGATGTCTTATTTGGTGGATGTAGGCACTAGGCCAAGAACTATGCTCAATGATGGGTTTAGACATCTTGGGTATACTATGAGCGATTGAGTGATTAAAATGTCACTCTACAAGGTATAAAATTATTATGTGATATTGATCCACCATTGTTTATGTTTTGTTATACTATTACTTTTTCTCATTCTTAGTCTCACCCCATTTTTAGCATAAGGGTTTTGTTCTTACTCCTTATTGGGATTATCAATTTTATCTTAGTTATTCCTCTTATCAATCCTTATGTGCTTGAGGTAATTTTTACATTTAATTACCCTACATGAGTGTTGTGATAACTTGATGATTAATCCATAAGGGAATGACTCACATTTTCATCCATGTGTTATTGATTTGGGTTCGTCTAGACCATGTGGGTCTCTCGACCTTGAAAAAAATCTTTAGTAACCCCCTTCTTGGGTGATTGACTTTTGAGAGCTTTAATCACCTTAGGGACTTACTGAATGTTTTTTTTTGGTCAACTCTTTTATAATTTTGGGTCAACATTATAACTATTATTTATTGAGTTTTATAATTGGCACTAATCTTACCATTAATGATGATCATTGTCATTTTAATGATTTTATCTCATGATTATTCCATTTTCAATTTATATTTTTTCAACTAATATTTATTTAATCATTTCATCAATTTACATATTTTTACCATTTTATTATTATATTACTAATAAATTGATTTAATAAATCCTTATTTAGCTATTTAGTGATTTTGTCATGTGATAATAGATTTATGAATTGATTTAATCTTTGTTGGTTGGCATTATCTTGTTTGAAAATCTTTATCTTATTTTATTATTATTATAATTTTTTATTAATAATATTGTTTATATTATTTATTCAATGAATTTGTTAATGGCTTTATTTAATGACTTCATCATTATTATGGACTCTTAATTGAGGCATGTTTTATTAATTTATTATTTTAATTTTCTACTCATTTTGTTAGCTAATATTTATTTATTGATTTTTCTTTCTTATTATTTTAAAAATATTTAATTGGCCTAATGATTTTATTATTTTTATTTGGTAAAGAAAACTATTTTATTAAAATAGATTATAATATTCTAGCTTCCCATAGCTTGCTACATATGTCTAAGAGGAGTATTAACTTCCTTAGGGACATTGGCAAGGGGAATTAGATGCAATTACTTGGAATATAGATGGAAGAGAGAATGGGACTCATGTGGGGAAAGGTTGATGAATCATGGATGGGGCATAGAGTACAGAGGACGTATGGATAGTTATGATATATTTATTATTATTATTATTATTTCCTTTTCTTGGATTGCATTACTATCCATGAGAGAGAGTGGTCTACGTAGGGTAGTGTAGGAAATGGCATAAGGAGAATGGCATGAGGTATGTGGAGGATAGTTTCTAGAAAGAGATAAAGATGGTATGGGGCTTGACGTATTAATTGTAAAAAGGGGGGATTTAAATGGTTTTGCCAACATTGAATAAGTGAGGGGAGATTATTATTTTTATTTTATGATATATATACTATTTTATATATTTTATTCTTAGTGGGCCTAGTTAGCTTTGTTGATTTTCTCTTTAGATGATTGGAAAATTTTGTTTCCTTTCATCTATTCTTTTTTGCCTGTGAGAAGGGGGTTAGCCTTATGTGGGGCATGGCTAGGTAATACGTATAAGCTGGTAGGAAGATTTTTGAATGTCTATACCTAAACACAAATAAGACATCATATGGCCTCTACCTAGCATCATATATTATATCTCTCTATATTCACCAATTTGGGAAGAAATAATAAATGTATGAATGAGATTATGCTCTCTTTAAATCCAGATCAAGTGTTCAATCAAACCATATCTTAGAAATGGATTTTATAGTGACTTTTGTTTACCTGTCCCTCTTATTACTTAGTGAAAAGTGGGTAGGGGTCAAAACCATAGGCCAAGATGAAGTTGCATGGGGGAATGGTGAGGCCGGTCATAGATGACCATAAAAGAGAGGGAGAAGGTATATAATGAACTATTCCTTGTTCATTATAGCTTGCATTTCCATGCATGGGTAAGTGAATTTTAACTCCTTGGTAGATTATCATTGATATCATTGTGGATAATACACCATGAAGGACATGTGGACTAAAAATATTATAAAATTTTATTACTATTACATTTTTAACTATGGAGTCCACCCTTGAGCTAGATGTTGGTGAAATTTTTAGGATTTTTCGCTTTTGGAAATTAGCAATAACTTGGTCATGTTTAAAGTAAAAAAATAAATAAATATAATACATTATATATGCTGAAACGATGTGGGGTATTTCCTTAAAAATGATTATCATCTCATACATGAACTCTTTGGAGCATGGTGTCCAACAATTGTATTTTAATCTTAATTAGGTCAAATATGGATTGTAATAGGTTGACTAGTTGTAGCCATGACAACTTACCTTAGATATGATATTTTCCCCTTGTCATAGAAATTAATAGTTGGTAGACTATTTGTGAAACTATATTAGTCTATTGGATAAGTTGAACTTTATTCATTGATAGTCTCTTGAGATGGTTTTCACAACATATGGAAGTCCCTCAAGGTTTCTCTGACCCTAAATTGTTTATTGAATATTTCTAGTTTAGAACGGTTTATTAAGTTATCTTATTTTTACTGAATGGGATCAACTTTTTATTCAATTTTCAAAGTTTTTAGAATACTTAGAGGAATTAGCATCATATGTGCCTCGATATGTTAAAACCAAACTGAGTTAAACTCTATTTATGAACAATATGATATCTTTATTTGACTCAATTAAGTGATGGGATTATTGGCATTTGGCTCTCTTGTGTTATTTATTTTACACTTAGATAAGCCTCTTTTGATTTGGATGAGTGTTATGTTTTCTACATTTATTCCCTTGTCCTTATTGGTAGTTTTTTTAAGTCCTTAGTGGTGGATCATTATTATGTGTATAATTCCTACCTTACCTAAGTACCTGGTTGCCAAAACCATCCACCAAGATGATGGTTGGGGTGGTAAGGGCCATCGATGGTTAGACTGATGGTGTTGGTTTTGAGGGGTGTCCCTCTTGTAATATTTATCTTCCTTAATTATTGTACCTAGATTGCATACGGAATCTTCCTTTTTTGTGACTATTGACATATGATGTAGACATGTTAGATCATGGTTGATTACCTATTTTATGTTGTGGCTTCATCTTATTACATTATGTAGATTTTTAATATTTTTATGTTGAAAAATAACATTAATGTTTATGATGTTGACATTAGAGGCATTATAGTTGATAGTTTCTTGATTATTATATATTTAACCAACTATATTTAGTACTTTGGTGTGCATTTATATTAGGCTCTTTTTACCATATGAGTGATAATATAATTATAATTCACAATATAACCAACATTTTTTCTAAAGTCTAGTAATTTAGATGTTTATAATGAAACTCTTGATTAATTGATGTTGGTTATATTGTCATTAATGTTTTTACAAGAATTGATAGACATTGGTTTAGTAGATATGTGTGATTAAATATATTAGTGTACCTTATTAATGAAAACTTTGATATACCTTGTGTTGTGATTATTAAGATTCAATTAATCCTTGTTATTGGAGAATAATCCTAAAATAGGGATGAGAATAGTAAACTATGGAAATCTTAATGATTTCATTTGTTTAAATGATCAATTAATTTACCATAGCAATGATTATGAAATTATACCTTTCCATAATGAACACAAAAGTCATTGACTGAGACTATTTAAATAACAAACTTGCATGGCCATACACATCATATTTGAATGGAACAAATACCTATATTTATTCAAAAACATGGTAGCATAAGTAAAGGATAATTAAGAAACCTTAAAATGCATGACTCCTATGGTTGGCCATGGGATGGTGATCCTATAGCTTGATAATGATCCTACAACATGATAAGTGATTTTTTAGCATGAAGAATGATGGATTTCCCAATTATAATTGTAAGCTTAGGTATTATGATGTGCAGATGTACGATGTAAACCACCCCAATCTCAGTTCATGGTGCTTCATTTAGTTAATTAATATAATTCCTTCTTCATGGAGTTTAATCCCATTTGTGTGTCCTTCATCTATTAATATAACTTAGGTGTAATGTTATCCTAAATGACCTTAGATCATGATATGGTGATCTATGGGGGGTAGGACATGGAGTAGTCCTATTTGGGTGTTTCCCCTAAAGGTTCTTGGATCCTTTAGTTTACATCATGTTGGATTTAGCACTGGATTAGAAATCTCTACTCACCGATGTCATGAAATAATAAGACTTGTATAATCAAGTTAACAAGTTAGACCCTTATGTTTGATCATTGATATGTGTTTTAGTAATGTACTTTTATCATATACTATTTAATTATCTAGCAATTGGATAACCAAACATTCTTGGATGTGTTCATGATCATATCCTTATCCATTTGGGATAATTGGGATTTATAGTTGTAGGTTACTACTACTTATTGTAGTGTTACTAATGAGATGCATTGAACTTCATTTATTTTATGTATTGGAACCTTTTGACATTCTATTAAGTACTTTGATATAAAACATAAAAAACCAAATTTGGGGTTATTTCATCTAGTATCAGAGTCTTTACCTTAGAGGTTTTGAATGAGTTGGACACATTGTACTAATTATGGCATATGCTTGAAAGGCTAGTTTATATTTTTTATGGTTGTGCATACCCTTTCAAGGGATTATGTTTGCATAATATTCCTTAGGTGGTTGTAAATAAAAACTATAGATGTACATATCCTTTTGGAGGCTTATTTTACCAACTTATATGTATATGTTATGTGATGTTTGAATGCCACTTGTATGCTTATGTTGTCTTATTAAGATTAAGTTGAAACCTTGGATGATATCATGGATATTAAACAAGGGTTAGAGTTATATGCCTTTTATGGACTCATATACATCCTAATTTATTAAGGAGGCTATGATGTGACCCTTATAAAGTCACTTCACCTCTTTAATAATATGAATAGTGTTTTTCTTATACAAGCTTGAAGTGATATAAAGCTGTTATATGATGGAATGGATGTGTGTGCATGTATGTGGAAATCAATAAATTTTTGAAGGTAATCTTATGATGCTTACCCATATCTTTGGTTAGATTAAACCTTACCTCATTGGTTTCATTTGGGGAAAACATCACTATTCAACTGTTGACTTGTATGGGTAAGTCAATGGAATACTAGTGATCATCACTTTTCCTTAGAATAGAGGAAATGATGTTTAGTATCTATTGTTGACTTGTATGTGAAAGTCATTAGTATATGCTTAGAATATCATAACATTGGGAAGATGAAGGGTTGAACTCAAACCTATTGAGCTCAAACCTAGAGAGCTATGTAGGGTGAGGGTGTCATATTTACTTGGGTAAGTTAGTGAGGATTGGGATCTCTACTTTATGGGAACATCTTAAGCTATATTAAGATCTTTACCTTATTTATGTATTTGATCTCCTTGAGTTAGATATAGGATCATGTGGCTTTGTAACTCTAAAGGGCTAAAAATAAATAAGTGTGTGGGATGCTTATTTCCAATATTGGATTATGATGTTAATTTCATAATAGATGTGTTTACATCGGATATGGTTATTTCACCATGGATATGTTGATTTATATGAGGTTTTCATGTTGACCATGTATATGTTATATCCATGGGGATGTTTATCTAATTCTAGATAAGTTATACATCCATGAGGATTCTAATTGAAAGCACGGCTATGTTTTGACACTCATGGGATGTCTATTTTGGTATAGATATACCTTGCATCCATGAGGATGTTTATTGTTAGTTCAATTTAACTTGTTGATTTTTTAAATTTGTAATTTCCATAGTAGTTATATAACATTCATCTTATGCCTTGGCCAAGTCCACCTTTTCCCAAATGTAAGGTTACATCAAAGCAAGAATTATTATTTAACCTTTGACTTGTGGGATTAAGTCAACTGGAATAATAGGTGATGTAATCTTGTTGTTGGAATCATGAGATAATGCATTAGAGGCCATTGATAGCTTGCATGGGCAAGTTATCCAATGATGCCATGGTATAATATCATGGGAGGTCTAAGGGTGTGACTTGTGCCTAGAGGGTTTAGCGGGTGAGTGTGACTGACTTGATTGGGCAAGTCAAAGAGCTTTGGGGATCTCTTATTATTATTAGTTAGTGTGAGCCATCTATCCATGACATATGAATATTTTTAGGAGGTATTCAAAAAATCATAGAAATAGATTTTATGGCTTTGATGGAATAGAACCTTCCTTGATAGAAGGTGAACATGATTTGGGATCCCTAGGATTGATTATGTGTATTTTATGATGGTTATTGGTGTCATTTGGATGACATCTAGACATCAAGTGACCCGATGTGAGTTATGGACCCTTATGCTTCACCACCATGTATTTTATTCATTCTAGTGTGAAATTACCTTGGCATAACTATTGAGCATCTAAGTCAGTTATGTAGGACCTTTTTCATCTGGCTCTTCCTTGTATATTAATTATTATGTGTTGTGTAATTAATAATTTTCATTAATCTTGATAAATCATGTAAATTTGTGTCCTTATTATACTTATATATAGTTGACCTTGAGGACTTTCACATACTTGTTTTGATACCAACTTTATTGTGTGAGCTTTTACAATTTGTTGATTATGTCAAATCATGTAAAATGGAATCTTTTATACCCTATGTATATGTAATAACCTTACGGGTTTTCATTTCTCTTCTTAATATCAACATTATTGTATGAGAATTTTGCATACATGGTGGTATGTTATTAATGGTTGAACATGTGAATGATGATAAATTACATGTGTAAAGTGATATCCCCCTTTTTGAAAGTAACCTTGTGAACCTTATATTAATATATGGGTTTTAAATTATTATATAAATATTATGTGTACATGTCTTGGAATAAATTAAACTTCATGTTGCTAATGTAATTGTATGTGGCCAAGTGATGTACTTCACTCATGTGATGTGTTTTCCTTATAAAACCAACTTTTATTTGATTGAATTAGACAAGGTATAATGTTTTATTGTGTTGTGTAATCATGCACTCACACTCTATCACTAAGTATTGGTTCAAGTATGAGGTGGAGGGTAGAGAAACAATACACTATAATGATTTTGACTGGGTATGGGCCATGAATTAGAGTATCTTTTAGGTTTAAAATCCACTTTTATCCTTTGCAAAAGTAGCCACTTGATTAATTTAGAGTGTGAACCACATGTGCCTTAAGTTGGCATTGGGATCTTAGTATATAATGGTCATGTTATAGATTTTGTATTCCTTTTTCCACCTCTTATAGGTTGTGGTAAAATAAACCATTGTGAAGTTTTACTATATTGACATTATGGAGCACTAACTAGTCCTATAGACTTGGACATTTATGAAAGTTGGAAAGGTGGTAATTGCTGAGATGATTGCATGTGTTGGCCTATAAGTGAAACCATGCTTGGGTTTATGTATTGTTATTGATATACCTATTACAAATAATATAGGATGAATATTTATATTTTGTTTTAGAAGAATTACCAAAATGTCTGGTGATTTTGTGCTCTAATAGAGTAGGACTAAGCCCTGATCAGGTGGTGTTTAAAATCCTTGGTACCCACTTGTATCTTGGATAGAGTGATGAAATTTGGGTGATGCCATTAGGTGGCTATTTTTTTTATCATGATATTGGTATCCTTGGACCATCATGTGATCTTGTGTGTGTTAGAGAACATGTTATAATCTATTAAGTTTCATGTTATGCTTGGTATGAATTCTCCATTGTTTAACATGCTTGGTGTGATATGCTACACTATCCCTAAAGATTTGATGATGTAGTGGAGTAACCATAATAGTATGGATTAATAAAATTGTCATGTGACATTTTGTGATGAATTATCTTAGGATTATGCATGTGACATAACATGTTAGTGGAAGCTTTCCACTCTAGATTGAGATTTTAGCTATAATCTGGTGGGATTGGATGATTTTGTCATTGTTGACCTCATATTATAGGTCTGTGTGAGTTGACAAAAGTGAAATTGACACTAGTCAAGTTGCATATTTAGATTGCTAATCTAGTTTAGACATCACTTTTTTTATCTTATAGTTCCTTAGTTGTATGTTCCTGCTTAGGAGTGTTGTTAGTACGCTCATTAGGGAAGTTATTAAGGTAAGTGTTAGCTACCATGTTTTTGGACACTATGTGTTTGTGATGCTTGTGATCACTTTCATATGGATAGAGTGGTTAATATCAATAGTGTTGTATTGAAAGTAATAGCTATTACCTTGGAGTTTTTTGTAACTTTTGTAGGCATTTTGTGTTTGGTAAGCCTTTTATAGCTAGTTTTAGCATATTTTGATGGGTATTGATGGGATTTTTAAGGAATGAGAGTGGAAAAGTTGCATCCAAGTTCTAAGATTTAGTGGAATTTTCTACTTTGATATTGTTGTTTAAGTGTTGTTTTTCCCTTTTGGTGTCATGAAGGATATGTGAAGACAAGAAGGAGGCCATTAATTAGCCTAATGCATTAGATAATGTGTATATCCTACTAACATCATATATGAATGCTAATGAGATATGGATTAGATATTTCCAACCTATAATGGTTGGAGAGATCATGTAGTAGTGTTGATTGGTTTTATTGGACCTTTTATGAGAACTTTATGCTCAATTATTGATAGTCATTAGGATGGATCCTCTTTAATGAGGGGAGGATGTCACAAACTAATCATGTGGCCCTTATAGACACTATATTATGGCTTACTTAGCATGTTTATAATAAAAATTTAACTATTAATGGCTGGGGTTGGTTTTGATTTCAAATGATTATGATACAAGTAGCTTAGATAACCAATGGGATATGTTTTCATGATTGATACTTTCATTGGACTAAATATATCCTAATATGCATACTACCTACACCAAATTTATTTTATCCTATTTTTATGTATATACTACTTTAATTAGTTATATTTTTATATGTTATAGATATGTCATGTTTTACTGGTTATGATTGACATTACCCACTCTTGAAACTATGGGATATATTCATAGGGCATGCTTGAGGTAATAGATATCAAGACTAACTTTGGTCCCTTCTCACCTATAGATGATTATACTTGATTTGTTATTTCATGACTAATGATTCATTTTGAATTCATTATTGTTATCATATATATGAACATCATTCAGGTATTTCTAATGTATTATTTAGTGGATGCATGCTCTAGGCTACAAGCTAGGCTCAACAATGGGTTTGGAAATCTTGGGTATACCACAGGTGATTCAGTTATTAGAATGTCACTCTGAAATGTATAACATGTACTATGTGATATTGAGCCAATACTTTTTATATTATATTTTACTATTTATTTTTGTCATTCTTGGTCTCACCCCATTTTAAGCATAAGTGTTTTATTCTTACTCCTTGTCAGGATTATCAATTTTAGCTTAGTTGTTCCTCTTAGCAGTCCTTATGTGCTTGAGGTCATTTTTTCATTTAGTTATATTACCTAAGTGTCATGATCACTTGGTGATTTATCCATAAGGGAATGACTCACCTTTTTAGCCATGTGATATTGGTTTGGGTTCATCTAGACCATGTGGATCTCTTGACCTTGCAAAATCATCTTTAGCAACCCCCTTCTTGGGTGATTTACTGTTGAGAGCTTTAATCACCTTAAGGACTTGCCAATTATTATTTGTTTTTGCCAACTCTTTAATAATTTTTATTTTGAATTTCTAACTATTAGTTATTGGGTTTATGATTGGAGTCAATTTTATGATTGATGATGATCATTATCACTTTAATGATTTTATCTTATAATTATTTCATTATCGGTTTATATTTTCATCGACTAATATTTATTTAACCATTTGGTTGATTTTCATATTTTTACTATTTTGTTATTCTATTACTAATAAATTGATTTAACAAACCCATATTTAGCTATTTAATGACTTTGTCATGAGATGATGGATTTATGAATTGATTTAATCTCAGTTAGCTGGCATTATGTTGTTCAAAAATTATTATTATTATTATTATTATTATTATTATTATTATTATTATTATTATTATTATTTATTAATAATATTGTTATTATTTATTCAATGAATTTGTTAATGGTTTTATTTAATGACTTCATCATTATTATGGACTCTTAATCGAGACATGTTTTATTAATTTTTTTTAATGTTTTACTTATTTTGTTAGCTAATATTTATTTATTTATTTTTATTTACTATTATTTTAATAATATTTCATTGTTCTAATGAATTTTTTTTTTGATTTGGTAAAAACACCATTTTATATTATACATTATTTTATCAAAACATATTATTGTATTTTAACTTCTTATAGCTTGTTGTGCCTAGGAGGAGTGTTTAATTTCCTAGGGATGTTGGGAAAGGAAAATATATGCCATTGCATGGCATATGGTAGGAACAGAGAATTGAAGGTCTATGTGGGAAGGTGGATGAAGTATGTATATGGCATAAAGTATAGAGGAGACATGTGATATATTATATATATATATATATATATATATATATATATATATATATATATATATATATTTTAATTTCTTTTTTTTATCTTGGATTACTAGCTAGAATAGAGAGTTTTAGAAGTATAATCACTGAAATTAGGGGGGTAAATTAGTGATTTAAGATATCTCAACTTTAATTTCAATCCTTTCAAACCCTTATATAATTACCACAAGAATTCATATAATATACTAGTCATTCATAGTAATGAAAAAATGCAATATCATACATAGAACACAAAATCTATGTCATAAAACCTCTTTGGGGATAAAACCCACTCTCAAGCTTTCAAACACATGGACTACTTGTCCTATAAAATGATCAAAAACATGAGACTAGTCAAGTCCTTCTAAAAAAAATTAGTGAAACACTAATTTCATAAGGAGTACCTACCAATAAGATGATCAAGTCCTTATGACCACCTATTGGTCAAGTCCTTCTAACCATATTTATTGAAAAACATGTTTCACAAGGAGTACTTGTCCCTAGGATAGTCAAGTCCTTTTGACCAGACTTTAGTAAAATACTTGTTCCACAAGGAACACCTACCCTTAGGATAGTCAAGTCCTTCTGACCATTTGGTTTTCACCCCAGTATTCAAACCTATAAGATCATTATAATTTATATCATAATTATAACCTAATGGTCATACACATAGGTGTTAACCTACTATACTCTACAACCTATCCACTGTGCACACACCCTTTCTTCTTTCCTTCACTCTTTAACTCTTACACATGCCTCTCTTTAAAAATTATTAAAAACTATAAGAGCACTAGTTATGACATCAAAAATATGACCTATAGGTCATACACATAGTCATCAGGATACTATATTCTTTAATCCATCCATTTGGCACCCTTACTTTCCTTCACCTTTTAACTCTATACTCTTCCTCCACTTAGAACCCCAATCTCACAAGTCTATAAATCATCACTTTTGATTTCACTATTTATATATCATCCATGAATATCATTTTCATAACCTTCCTTTTTGAACAAAACACATTCATTCACTCTTGAGGCATCTACATGGGTCGCTTTTAAGAAGTACCCTTTTTTAAATAGGCTTAAGTGTCCTTTTAGGTCCTATGGAGACCTATCCATCTCTTTAACACTTATTAAATTAAATTAAGAAAAAAAAAACACTTTAAAAATACATATATCCATGATAAATGATCTATAGGTCCACCTTAAGTGACAAAATCCATCACAACACCCTTTTGCTACAACATAACTAGCCCAAACATCATTCTCTACATATGATCACCAAGAATGAACACACAGTCAAATTCTAAGCCTTTAATAATATAAAATATAGATTTTTAAAACCTCCATAATCCACAATTATAATCCTCATTAGTTTTAAAACAATCTTCAACACTTATTTCATCTTAAAACTTTGAAATATAATCAAGAATATATCAGTTACCCTTCTCGGGTTACTTGTAGAGCATGAACACATACATAGTCAACTTTGGATCTCCATATATTTGATTTTAAAAATAATTATAAATTATAAATATTTTATATTTATTATCCAATAATTCATATACAACTTTTCCTTTTTCACCATGATCAAATTTTTCATATATCAAAAGTTATAGCACAAAAATTGTAGACTAGTCTTCCCTCATAAATTCAAATATTTAAATTCCAATGGTCACTAAGCAAATGTTAACATTTGAACACTTTGTCATCAAAATATCATTCCATATCATATATTTAATTAATAAACATCATGTATTTCCCTTCAAATCATCTCATTCTTTACCTTTGCTTACTATTAAACATCGAGCACTTGTCATCATCTCGTTGCTTCCTGATAAAATGGAACAAACATGCTCCGTCAATCTCCTTTGAGTAGGTTGGTATTTATAAATTAAAGTTCACAAAAATATATATAATATGTCTTATTATTGTGTGAAATAATATCTCTACATGACCTCTACACACATTTACTCTTTGACTTAACCTGCACAATTAATTTTCATGTATGAACACCCACTCACCGTTGATCTTTATCTGATAGCTTTCATGCTCACCATTAGATATCTAACAAGAATAGTGATCACCATTAGACCCTAATATATTTAGTTTAATTTTCTTCCATATATTTTTTATGTTATTAAACATGTACCATTAGATCTCCTTTTGCAAAATTGGCTAAGTATGGGAACTTAGTGAACTTTTATCTAGAAAGCCAACTTTTTAGATTAATAACTTTTACTTTGATTAACCTCATGACCAAAACTTGGAACACATGATAATATTTCATATATTAATATATAAATATATAAATATAATCTTATAACCTTTCTGTATTTTAAATATAATGTCATCAATATGACTACTCATATCTACTTGAACTTAGACATCATAATCTGCCTAAGAAGCCAACTTTACATAGTTATATCTTTTACTATACATAACCTCATGACCTAAAAAATTGAAAATAGAAACTTGGGACTAATACGATAAAAAAAATATTAAAAAATCCACCTTAATCATCCATATGTGGTAATGGTGATGTTATCAAACTACTTACTCAATTATTTCTATCACAGAAACAACTATGCCAAAATGAACATAATGAAGAACCAGATGAATACCATCACTTACACAAGCTCTCCAATCATCCTTAACCTATAATATGATCCCTAAAAAATTATAAATACTTTATAACATTCATAAACTTCATATCCAATCATATAATAAAGATACATGCTTACATATGAGGCTATCAAGCCTATGCCAACACACTATTCACATGCTTGTCTTCTCTTATTGACCTGAAACCACATTAAGATTCTAGATAGAATATGAAAATCCTAAAAAAATAATTACCTTATCTCACATGCATCTAAATCCTTCATTTCACAAATTTAGGCTCAAACTCATCATCATCATGGCATCACCACTTTGTCATTACCTTTGAGATCAATGCACACATGACATCAATCTCTGATATCAATGATAATACTTTCCAATAACATCCCCCTTTTTCATTGATGGAAACCTATCACTCTCCTTATCCCCATTTTACATTAATTAAAAATTAAACTAAACAACCACCAAACTCTAAACATCATGAATGTATTCAAATAAACTTTTAGGTGCTTAGGATACTTACATATCTCTTATGAAACAATTGTTCCCCCTTTGATATTAATCAATATGGACTTGGACATCTCTGGTCCTTGGACCTAAATTTTTTCTCAAAAGTCTTAGAAATATCCCCATAACATCAAGCTCCATATCATATCATCTATTCTTTGACATACATCAATCATAATTTGGGCTATTTTGATCCTTGGTCTTATTTACCTACAAAATTCACAAGCTCCCTTTGTTTATGCATGAAGATTCAACATATTTTTCACAACTATGACTAGGTTTCATCAATTTATCATATCGATCCTTCTTGAAATATCATATTTATTAGATATAACCACATATTCAATAATAATAAATCATCTCACATATTCATCCCCACACATCATGCATAGTTCCTCAAGCCACTCAAGCTATCTGAATTAGCTCCCCCTAACTCTGTGCATACCACCTAGTACTTCTCAAACATGCACCATGAAAAAAATATTATTTGATCATGCACTAATATTAATGAGGAATAAACACACATGAACACCAAAAACTAATTGAACTCCCCTTGATAACATTAAGAGGGATTCTGTCTAAGATCTTCGAGTCAATTGAGCATCTTCAAATCTCCAAACACCATGAAGAACCACCACATAAGCTTCCTAGTATTCTCTCTCAAGATAAGTCAATGACCACTAACAAAAATTAATTCCATTGAGCCTTGAAACACACCTGCCTTTCTCTTTTGGAGAAACTATGCAAAAACATCAAATCTTCACACTAGGCCTGTCTAGACTCCTTGTAGCCATTTCTAGAAATTGTAAAGCCAAAAAAATTTATTATAAATATTTTTAATACCTAAAACTTAATTTATGGATCAGTCTCATATGACCCCTAAATTACACCAATTTTCACTACCTAGATCATCCTCTGCAACATACTTCCTTCACAAAACTCTTAGCTAATTATGCCTCCATCTTGATAAAAACTTGAATAATTATAAAACCATAGAAAAACAAAAACCTTAAAATACCTATGAATCTTGATTTTACAAACTATTTAGTCCAATAAACTTATTAAGAATCGTTAGACCTAAAATCATAAGGAAAACTACATTTATAACATAACCCAAAACATTAGAATCTAAAAACAAGCATGGTCAACAAACCTCCTTCTGGTCAGCACCCACCTTTTAAACTTCTTACACACCTATAAAAAACCATCACACACTTTTGGACCAATGTTTTATGTTTCAAACCTTTGGGAACCCATACATCTTATAACCCATTTTAGGCCTACTTACTCTTAAGCAAAAACTAAGAAAACCAAAAGCACTCAAAAATCTCCAATTTGATTTCAACATACCTTCAAACCATAAAACCACTTGGAACATCCTATAATAAGGTTAATATACCTTTATATTAAAAAATATCATCTTGAAAACTCACCAATCCTCTTTTTTTCCACCTTGAAACCTTCAATTTGACCCTATAGACTTCTCCAACTAAAAACACCCTTGCAAGACCACATGCTTCATCAAACTGAGAAATGCCTTCATAAAGCAAAACAAAGAGATATCTAATTCACAAGGACCTAAAATAGAGGATTATATTATTCCACACCATAGGACTAAAGAACCTTTTCTTATTCCTTTTATTGACTGAAATAACTTGTTTAGCATCCATCTCTTCTCTAGATTCCTTGAAAATACATGATAAAAAGAAAGATTCCTAGCATATCTTCTCAATTAAAACCTTATCCACTTTGAAAGTAGACAACAAGAACTCTTGGAAATCATGAAACTCATTCTTAATTAAAAATTCTTTAACTACAACAAATAAACCATCAAATTGAGATACTTCTCTCAAATTCTCCTTGGCCTTGAATGGTATAACTAACTTAATTATTAGATCATCCACCTTCTCCATTTAGACTGATATCAATATTCCTTATCACTCTTGAGACACATCCAAAATTGATTCCTTTTATATATTATTATAAGTTTGATCCTTAAACTCAATAGGACTAGCCTTCACTACCTTAGGTCTCCACTTCATGTTTTGACTTTTGTTATGCTTTCTAGGAGTCTCTCCCTTCTTCAAATGACTTGAAGGATTATCAAATTTAATAGGATAAAGTATATAAATATGACCTTTCTTATCAAAATTTAAACAAATAACATCATTCATACCTTTTAATAGATTTGAATTGTGATCAATCTTTGGCCAAAAATTCCATCTATCATAGCTCCATTAATATCCATAATTGACTAACTTCCTTATACAATCCTTAGCTCTATGATTGTACTTATTACACGTATAAAAATTACCATGGAATAAATTAGCATACCTTGAATCATTTGGTTATCTAATATACCTTATTATATTACTTTCAAAGATTTCATTCTTCTTAGCTTTCTCAAGTTTTACATGTTCTTTTTCCATTTTGTCTGACTTGTCTATTAGTTGATCATGTTCTACTCTCAAGGAATTAAGATTAGTCTTCAAATCATCATTCTCAACTTGGTATTGGCTTCTTCTAATTGAGTCTTGAGATACTTTCCCTCTTATTCTTTTGATTTTAGGTTACCATTTGAAACCTCTAATTGACTTTTGAGATCTTTGATGACCTCCTTATCCTCCTTGGCTTCTTTATCTATGTCATCCTTTAATATAAATGTTTTATCTTCAAGAGACTTGATCAGATCTTGATACTTATTATCATATCTCTTATTCTTACCTAACAAACATCCTCAAGATAATTGACTTATGCTTATGGACCTTTGATCACATACCTCATCTTATGATTCTTTTTTATGAGCTCAGCTTCTAGATTTGTTTCTTCTTCATGACTATCATACAACACTTCTTATTATCCACTGTCATGGAAAACTTATTCATAATACATGAGGTCCTTTTATTTTGAACAACATTCATATTTTGAACTCAAAATTTCCTTGGCATCTTCTAGGTAAACCTTGAGATCATTGATAACTTTCTCATCCTCTTTGGCATCTTTCTTCAAAGTACATATCTTCTCTTCAAGTGCCTTGATCATAGACTTTCATTATTAATTTTATTTATTTAATTGCTTATTAATCTTGTCCTACTTATTATCTCCTTAAATCTGTTAAGCTTCCTCCAAATTAACTACTATGATAACAATTTTTATATTTACAATAACTGAGGGTGGGGGGGTGAATCAGTGATGCAAGATATTTTTACTTCAATTTAAATCCTTTCAAAAACTTATTCAATTACCAAAAGCATTCATAGAATATACAAGTCATTCATAAAAATGAAAAAATACAATATCATACACACAACGTAATATCTATATGGGAAAACCTCTTGGGGATTAAAACCCACTCTCAATCCTATAAACACATGGACTACGTTTCCTATAAGATGATCAAAAACATGAGACTAGTCAAGTCCTTCTAACCAAAATTTATTGAAACACCTATTTCATAAGGAAAACCTACCCATAGGATGATCAAGTCATTCTAGACACTGATTAGTGAAGTCCTTCTAACTAGCTTTAGTGAAACACCTATTTCACAAGGATCACATGCCCCTAAGATGGTCAAGTCTTTCTGACTAGACATTAGTGAAACAACTATTTCAAAAGGAGTACTTACCCTTAGGATGATCTAGTCCTTTTGAAAATTTTCTTCTCTCCCCAATCTTAAAAAATTTAAGATAACTATCTTTTACTTATAAATATAATTTATTGGTCATATACATAGTCATCAACCTACTCTATTCTACAATACATCCATTGGGCACACACACTTTCTTCTTCATTTATTCTTCAAATATTACACATGCCTCTCTTTTACATATCCTAAAACTTTTAAGATCACTATTTTTAACATTATAAATATGACCTATAGGTCATACAAACAATCGTCAACATGTTATATTCTTCAATCCATCCACTAAGCACCCTTACTCTCCACCTATTAACTCTATAATCTTCCTCTACTTAGAGCCCCCTTCTCACAAATCTAGAAATCATCACTTTTGATTTCACTATTTATATATCCTTCATGAATATAATGTTAATAAGCTTCTTTATTTGACACAACATATGCCTTCACTCTTAATATATCTACATGGGTCACCTTTAAGCAACACCCTCTTTTAAATGTGCCTAAGTGTTATTGTAATTCCTATGGAGACCCATCTATTTATTTGACACTAATTTGATAAAATTAAGAATAAAAAATCACTTTAAAAATACATATATCCATGACACATGATCTATAGGTCCACCTTAAGTGAAAACATCCATCACAACATCCTTCTGCTATAGCATAATTAGCCCAAACATCATTTTGTACATACAATCACCAAGAACAAACACACAATAAAATTCTAACCCTTTGATTATAAAAAATATGGATTATTAAAACCTCCATAATCCAAAAAAATTATACTCATGAACTCTACAACATGTTTCAATACTTATTTCATCTTAAAATATCAAAATACCATCAAGAATAACTCATTTACCCTTCTCAAGTTATGTACAGAGAATGAACACATACACAATCAAATTTAGAGACTCATATATTTGAATATAAAAATAATTAGACATTATAACTAAGTTTTATATATTGACTGTGAATTCCTCTATAAATTTTCTTTTTTCACCATGATCAAATTCTACATATATCAAAAGTTATAGCATAAAACTATAGACTACTCTTCCCTCACAAATTTGAATATTTGAATTTCAATGGTCACTGACCAACTGTTAAACTTTGAAAACTTTATCAACATATCATCACATTTAATATTTTAAATTAATACACATCATTTATATCCCTTTAAATTAGTTCATTATTTACCTTTTGTTATTGTTAAACATAAAGCACTTGTCATCATCTCATTGCTTCCTGATAATTTGGAATAAACAAGCTCTATCGATCTCCTTTTAGTAGATCAATCTTTATAAATAAATTATCAAAATTAGATATAGATAAAATTTCAAAAAATTATTAAACTTGGCATATTTTCATGCCTTCTACACACATTTTATATTTTACTTGACTCGCATCATCGATCTTCATATACGAACACCCACTCATTGTTGATCTTTATCTGATGGGTTTCACACTCACCATTAGATATCTAATAAGAATGGAAATAATCATTAGATATTTATGTATTTATATTAATTTTTCATTTTATATATTTTATGTAATTAAATTTACATTATTATATTTACCTTTTCAAAAGTGGCTAAGTATGGGAACTTAGTGAACTTCTATCTGAGAAGCCAACTTTACACTTTAATAGCTTATGCTCCGCTCAACCTCATGACATAAAAATTGGACCACATGATAATATTTCATAAGTTAATCCATAAATATATAAATATTCTCATATAAACTTCACACATGTTAAATATAATGTCATCATTATGCCTACTTAGCTCTACTTGAACTTAGACATCACAATCTGCCTAGGAAGCCAACTTTGCATAGTTATATCTTTTGTTATACACAACCTTAGGACCTAAAAATTGGAACATATAAACTTGGTAATAATGTGATAAAACACATATTACCAAGTTACCATCACTTATCCATACATGGTAATGGTTATGTCATCAAATTTTCCACTCATATTTTTCTATCACAGAACCAAATATGCCAAGATGAACATAATCAAGAACTGGATAAATATCATGCACTTCCAAAATATATTTGATAATAATTGACCTATTTTATGACACATAACATATTATAAATACTTTACAACATTAATAAACTTCTAATCAAATCATATACTAAATATCCATGCTTAAATACTAGGCTACTATGACTATACCAACACACTGTTCACATGCTTGTCTTCTCTTCTTAACCTAAAACCACCTCAAAATGATAGATAAAATATGATAATACTAAAAAAATACTTAAATTATCTCATATTCATCCAAATCATACCTTTCACAACTTCAAGATCAAACTCATCATCATCTTGACATCACCACTTTGTCATTACTTTTGACATCAATGCACACATGACATCAATATTTGACATCAAAGACAACACTTTCCAAAAAAGATTGGTATATGTAGGGGAGTGTATGAAAGGGCCTAATTATAATGGTGTGATTTTTATGGAGAATATTTTTTGAAACTAGATAAATATGGTATGGGGCTCATCTTGGCAAGTGTAGAAGGGAAGTGGGGAATTCAGATGGTTATTATGGTGTTGAGGAAGGGGAGATTATTATATTTATTTTATTATATATATAAAATATTATATATATTTTATTATTGGGGAGATTTTTTAACTTTATTGAGTTTATTTTTAGAGGATTGGACAATTTTTGTTTCTTTTGGTCTATTCTTTTCTACATGTAAGAAGGGGGCTACCCTTGTGTGGGACATGATTGGGTGATATGTAAAAGATGGTATGAAGATTTTTGAATTACTATAAATTAGCATAAATAATAAATCCTATGGCATCTACCCTAAATCATATATTACAACTCTCTGTATTCACCATTTTTGGAATAAATAATAACTGTATGAATGATATTATGGTTTCTCTTTAAAGTAAGATTAAATGATGAATAAAACCTTATCCTAGTCATGGATTCTATAGTGAGTTTTGTTTTCTCATCGCTCTTATTACTTAGTGAAGAGTGGGTATGGGTAAAAACCATAGGTGAAGATAAAATTGTGTTTGGGAATGGTGAGGTTATCCATGGATTCCCAAAAAGGAGAGGGCATAGGTCTATAATGAACTATTCCTCCTTCATTACAAATTACATTTCCATAGATAGGTAAGTGAGTTTCCACTCCCTGGTAGATTATCATTGATATTTGTATGAATAATATTCCATTAATGACATGTGGAACATAAATATTATTAAATTTTATTACTCTTAAATTTTATACTATGGACTCTACCTTTGAGCTAGACACTGGTGAACTTTTTGGGATTTTATCCTTTTGGAAATTGACAATAAATTGGTCATGTTTAAAAAAAACAAATAAATAAATATAATACATTATATATGATTAAATGGTGTGGGGGATTGTCTTATAAATTCCTATCATCTCATACCTAAAATCCTTTGAGCATGGTGTCCATGTATTATATTTTAATCTTAATCAAGTCAAATATGGCTTATAATAGTTTGACTAGTTGTAACCATAATTGCTTACATTAGCTATGATATTTTCCCCTTGTCATAGAAATTAATAGTTTTTAGACTCTTTGTGAAACTTTATTAATATATTAGACAAGTTGACCCTTGTTCATTGATAGTCTCTTAGGATGGTTTTCACATCTTATGGAAATCCCTCAGGGTTTATCTGACCCTAAATTGTTTATTGAATATTTATAGTCTAGAATAGGTTATTGAGTTATCCAATTTTGATTGAATGGGATCATTTTTATATTTAGTGTTTAAATTTTTTGAAATACTTAGAAGAATTAACATCATATGTTTTAAGCTATGTTATGTTTTCTACATTGCTTTCCTTGTCCTTATTGATAGTTTTCATAAGTACTTATTGGTGGATCATTATTATGTGTATACTTATTACCTTGCCTAAGTAACTAGTTGTTAAAACCCTCCAACAAGATAATGGCTGGGGTGGTAAGGGCCACTGATGGTTGGGATCATAGATCTAGTTTTGAGGGGTGTCCCTCCTACAATGTTCATCTTCTTCATTATTGTACCTAGATTGCTTATGGAAGTTTCCTTTTATTTGTGTCTATTGACATATGATGTGTACATGTTAGATCATAATTGATTACCTATTTTATGTTATGATTTCATATTATTACATTTTGAAGATTTATAATATTTTTATGTTTAAAAAGAAATTATTGATTATGATGTTGATGTTGGAAGTGTTCTAGTTGATAGCTACTTGATTCTTATATATTTAAACAATTATATTTAGTTCTTTGGTGTGCATTTATATCAGGCTATTCTTACCATATGAATGGTGATGTAATTTTAATGCATATTGTTATATATGATTTATATATGCTTTTTCATGTGCATGACTTAGCGATATGGTGGTGGATTTTAATTGGGTATGAAATTATAATAAGGTTACCACTGGAACAACTGAACTCTAGTGTCTTTAACCTTGATTTATATAGAAAATAAGATGGTGTTGTCTTATGGTATCTCAAAACATATAGCGGTTTTGCATTTCCTTAATAGAGGTTTCTTATGTATTTAAATTTCATGATGACTTTTATTAGATGACATTTTCATCGTAGGGAATGCCTAATTAATATATAAACTTATCTCTTGGTTATGATAGTAGCATGATGATAGTTAACTATATTAAGAGGTATTATTATTTTGGAACATGATGGTAATTGGTTGGAATTGGGATTAAATTAGTAGTCATAGACAAGTATACAAACTATTTTATGATTAAAGGCATATACCTTTATGTTATTTTATTATGACATTTTATGATTTTATGGTTGTATGGTTTATAACCTTAGCTAAAATAAATAGTTGTACTTGATTTATGCATTCAATTTTTTATGGTGTTATGAGACATTCCATTTTAGTAGGGTGTGGTGTCCCCAAAATTTGACATTTTAAGTTTTTGGGGAACCCCCATTTTAAAAAAAATTGCATTTTGACCTTCTGTGTGTCAGTTGTATTGCTTGAAACTAGTCTTCTAAATAAAGAACTTGGGTTTTACTAATGTTGTTTTTCATTTTTTTATTTTCTTTCCTTAGTTTGTCCTAATTACTCTAGAGGACTAAATGCATATACTTAAGATAATCACCAAAATACTTTAATCATCCACTTTTATCATTGTAAATAATCTAAAGGTAACTTAGCTCATTTGTAATGCAAATCAGGTTCTCTAAGTTACATTATTTCCTTGAAAATAAGTTAAGTTATCACCAAAAACTTGACCAATACTTCCTATACCTAATTGAGTTTCTCAAAGTACTTTAATTAAGAAAATAAAATAAGCTAAGTAGTCTTACAAACATGAGTTACTCATGGACCAAGAACTAATTGGGATTGTGAGAGTGCTTTACTTAAAAATCTAAAATAAGCAAAGTGGTTCAAAAAACTTAATTTACAAAGGAGGCTGGCATGGCTTTGTCACATTGGAATATAAATAAATTCAAAGAATTCCACCTCATTTCTAAGTCATTCAATCAATTAGTTGCCCATGTGAATCCTAGGCCATGCATTTACATTCTCTGGAGTGATTTTGATTGTTTTTCTTCTTAACCCATTTGTAGTTGAGGTAAGTAGATTGCTTTTAGAGTATTCTTATTTTCTTGTTTACTTCTTTTTGGCATTTTATCTCCTAATTTTCCTTTTCTATGTCAGCATGGTTCTTCCATTGTTAAGGATGGTGTATTTTTGTTTCTATTTCAATTTCTTGTTAAAATTGTTGTTTTTAACTATAAATTGAAATTGTAAGAACTTTTCATGTTGAAAAAAAAAAACTCCAATTATGCCCTAGTTTCTCAAAATTTCCCCACTTAATCAGGTTTACCATTCGCCCTTACTTAGTTTAGGTTTATGATATCTAGTAACTTGCCCTAATAAACCTGATTCAAAATGATCCCACCCAATCAAGTTCTTCATTACTCATGACTTAGATTTATTATTCTAAGTAATCGATGTAGGAAATCCCAAACAATAATAAAATCTTACCTAATCAGGGTTTTCTTCCCCTTTTGCTTACTTCAAGTTTCTTAAGTGAAGTTGCTTACCCATAAGAACCTAAAGTCTTGACCCTCATCAAACCCATAAAACATAATCCATGACTACTTCAGGTTTCCCTTTCTTCATTACTTCTTCAGGTTTCTACTTTTGAGTAATTACCTATTGAAAACTTGAATTCTTATAATATTGAAAACCTAAAGTTTTATAATATTGAAAACATAAAGTCTTATAATATTGAAAACCCAAAGTCTTATAATATTGAAAATCCAAAGTCTTATAACATTAAAGACTAGGGGTCATTGGCTATCGATAAACTAAAAGTGTTTACTTTTATAAACTTAAAGTTGTTCAATACGAGTAGACTGAAGTTACTTACCTTTCAAGACCAACCCAAAGTTGTTAAATATTTTTACTTAAAAGTAGGTAAATTTTTTGAAGATATCAATTCTTTAAAATTTGGAACTTGTTTAAAGACAAAAGAGTTTTAAGTTAACCTTTTTTCTAAAATTTTTAAATTAGTTGGAGTAGTAAGTAGGTGTTATAGAGTACTTATCAAGTTTTTTTAGAGTTTGAAAGATTAAATTTCTATGTCATAAGGATCAAGACGGTTAGAGGAAGAAATAGAAAAAATAGGAGCACAAAGCAAGATTATTAAGGAGGCTCTAGAGTTAGTACTTGAGGAGATTTCAAAACTAATCAAGAAGGGGGAAGCAAAAGCAAAGGAAAATAAAGTCAAATTTCAAGAACCAATAATGAAGTATGAATATAAAGGTTACCCTATTGAGTCATGCATATTATCAAAGTTGACAAAAATAAGTGATATAGATATGGGGCACATATCTATAACTAAAATTTTGGAAAGATCAAGGGTTATTGTAAAGACTCCACTTCTACACTCCATTACCAATAGTGGCATCCTTTAGGTAGAGGCTTTCTTAAGTTTAGCTCAACTTCATAAGTTTGTGCTAACATGTGCTAAGTATTATGACTCCTTGTCTAGATTAGTGAGGGATATTACTAAGAATGTGATTTTGAGGCTAGATGTTTAATATCTCAACTATTTTTTGAAGATCCCAACCTCACTAAAAGTGATTGATATTTCAATGGAAATATCTGAGAAATAATGGGAGCTTAAAATAATAGAGTGTATTAAGATCATGCATACATATTACTTGAAGAATATAAAATAACCCTTAAGGTTTCCCAATCACATTGTCAGATCTAATTTTGTTCAAGAGGTAGATGATATCATTTAGGTATTATGTAGAATCAATGGATAAAAGAACACCAAATGATTTTCACCCTAGATGTATGCTTATATTAGGATCATTGATGCACCTTGAAGTTCTTATAAGATTGAATGGGCAATAATGATCAGTGATAACATGGATCAATAATTGAAAAATGTGTTGCAAGCTGTTGATTTTAAGATGACTTCATATCTTGTATATGTAGTAGCCTCTAGTGGAGCTTGCTCAAGGTTAAGGACCAGTGGTGCATTATCAATAGTACCAATTTATGAGTTTTATCTTTAGTTGATTCTTAAAGAATATTATAAAGATTACATTATACTGAATGATGGTTTTTTATGAGTTTATTTATAAATTGGAAAAATCTTTAAAATATGGAAGAGTATCAGACTAGGCATGGGATGCAATTTCACTATATGGCTACATTTTTATTCAATTTCTTGATTTCACTTATCTTAGAATAGGATGTTTTTAGGAGCAGCTGTCAAGCTACCAAGATATCAAAGTGATAAGTGGATCCTTATGGAGAGATGAGTAGGTAATTAGTTGAGTTACATGATTTGTAGTCCAAATATTACAAAGCAACTATTAATTTTACTATTCTAATTAAACACTATCATTTTACTAACATTTATAAAGCTAGGAATGTATATAAAGAAATATATCACCATTACACTCAAACACATTTTCAGGCTAGGGAAATTTTTTATTATCGAGGTGTTTCTCAAAGTATTATTTCTCTTGAATATATGCATATCCTAGCACTTAAATATTTTTGGACAGATTGTAGGGATGAGTTTGAAATAGGAATAAAAGATAATAGTAGATTAATTGTGGAATAGATTTGAGCATTCAATTTGGCCTCTATTCTTGAGGATTTATAAGATGATGGTGTTGTTGCTAGTGATGCATTTCATGCATTAGGAGGGGATGATGCCCCAATTCTAATAATTATTTTTGGATATGATCATGATAATATAATTGCATAAAGATATTTATTTTTTTTGGAAATGACTTCCGATTGGATTCTTAATGAGGGTTGTTTTATGAAGGAATTGATAAGTGAAACTACCTATGCGGGGTAAAAGAGAAAAGAGACAGTGTAAGGAGAAAGTATTCATGGTGCCTTAAATAAATTAAATCTAAAGAAGAATGTTGATTATACTTTCTAATAAGTGAGAGATAAATAACCAATTCAACTAATTGTTTCCACTTCACTATTAGCTTATTCTACCCTTGTTACTTCTTTCATGCCAACTTCCACCCCTCCCACTACTTCTAACCTAGACCCTTCAACTATTATGACACCTCCCAAGGTTTATGTTACTAAGTCCTCTAAGAAATCCACTAAAAAAGAGGAAACCCATCATCCTCTTCCTTCTACTTCACATGATACAACGCCACTATCTCGATTAGAAGAACCACCTTATGTTGGAAAAGAATCTAAAAAGGTAACTACTAAGGAGGTGCTCCCAACATAACAACAAATATTGGATAAATATAAGGAAAAATAAGAAATAAGGCTTAAAGGGAAGGTTACTAAAAATATATTGGATTAAGGGATAGATAAAGTAGAAAAATAAATAGATACAAGATTAGGAGGAAATAGAGTTAAGGCTACAAAAGAAAAAGAAATTGAGAAGAAATGAAGTATAAGTAGAGGTAGAGAGGGATTCAACATAATAAATTAAATATACTCAGGAAAAATAACTCTTTTAAAAAGAAGTTCCTTCATAAGAGTTATCAATCAAGAATGAATAAAAATAAATGGTTACTCATTCAATCACTTCCACCAACACAAATTTATCATCTTGGTTGGCATTGTAGACAACTCCAAAATCAAAAGAAGTGATCAATCTTGAGGAGATGGATTTGTAATTTTTGAAAAGTTTGGATAAAATGGGAAAGAAACCCAAGCAAATAAAAGTCAATTCAAAATTGATAATTGAATCTTCAGGACAAAAATTTGTAGAGATAGTAGTTCCCCCATAGGGTACTAATAAAGGAAAAGTTAGTGATGAGAATCTATCAAATACAAAGGTGTCTCTTGGATAAGTTATAATAGAGGGTTTAAAAAATATACTCAAACTTTAATTGATACTCTCTTTAGGAAGATAGATGAAGAGAAAGCTACTAAAACTAATTTGAAGGATCAAAATGATAAATTGTGCCAAATTATTTCGAAAGTGGTAAAATCTACTCATCAACAAGTTTTGCTCCTAAAGTTTGTGATTTCTCAACAATTTATTATTGAAGTGGAAGAAACTAGGGAAAAGGCTAAGGAAATTGACAAATGGGTTGATAAAATGAAGCAAAAGGATAAAAATATCTTCCCACTCATTAAGGATGCTCAAATTAATATTTTGAATAAGATAACATAAGTTAGAGTAGTGAGAGCTAAATTGGAAAATTGAAATGAATATTCTAAACTTCAACAAGAAAGTCTTCAATAAATTTTAAATTTAGATGAGAATATTTTGATTCAGAAATAGACTTCTCCTTATATAAATAAGATAAAGTAGGAATAATATCTCATATCCTTTCACTTAAGCATTCTTCCAGACATAGTAGAAGAAATGAAGAAGTTAGAAGAAGATGCACATGGTGATAATACTAATCTAGAAGACTCTCTCCTTGGGATAATAGGTATATGGTCAAGTAATATCCTAAGAATAGCTAAACATTTGGATGAACAATTCAAACAAAAGATGGAAACAGTTATGGCCCCTTTTACAATTAAATCTATCAAAGTGTTGATCAAATTTTGGGAATAATTGAAGAGACTTGGGCCAAGGATTGAGATAACTAAATATCATTACAAAATTATTGAAAGGTAAATGCTAAGATTGAAAATATAAAGATAGTCAATTACTAAACTAGATGATGCAGCAATCCAATCAATGATATCCTAACACATCAAGTATAGAGAAAAGTGCATAAGTCAAGTTCACATAGTAGATTATTTTTTTCTTAAGACTTGAATAAATTCTTCTTTTTCTTATATTTTCTTTATTTCATGAGTATTATGAATTAAATCTTAGTTTTGGTAAAAACTATGTAAAAGTAATATCATTTTATGATTTACTTATAAACGTGAAATTACTTTTTTAATTTCCATGTTTTAAGTAGCTCAGAGTGTCATTACTCAGAGTCATTTCGTAAAAGTGAATTATTTTATCTAGATTTACTCTATATGCATAGTGTTTGTAATCAATCCAAATAACGAGTGCAAAGAGAGATATCTGTCATTTATCATTGCATGACATGAAGGAGAAGTTTGAGGAAGTTATTATTCAAAGGGTTTTCATTTTTAATGTAGTACATGTGAATTGAGGAAATGGTTTACTGTTAAGATTTTATATCTTAAGATTATATAAATGGAGTAGGCCTAGTCACAAAGGATGATAATTTTTAAAAGTAAGCAATTGTAGTAATTATGCAAGTGGTTTAAGAAATCCAAAACTTTGATTTTGAGATAATTGGATTATTTTGTATGAATTTTGTTGAAAGTGAAGAAGAAGACAATTTGTTTTTCTGAAGAAATTTATGTCTAAGGGAATAATTTCATGCATTCTATGAAGATAAAATGGTAAACTTTGCATTATATTTAAATATAAATTGAATTCATAGTTTTCTTAATCATTGGTTGGAAAGTTATCATACATATATGCTTATATACTTGCATAAATACAATAGACTCTAAAAACTATCTATTGTGAAATGTAGTTTTCATCTTTCTCAAGCATTGTAATCATTTATTTATTCTCTAGTCTCTTCTAAATTATTTTCACATTCCCAAAACTAGCTAATTACTTGCTACAAATCCCTTTGTTATGGCTCATGAATAGAGTGATTAAAGTAACAACCCCTAATTAAAGCAATTTACACATAATTTGTCTATGTTGTGAATAAATATAAATGGAGAGTAACTAGAATTATATAAATATAAAAATATGGGAGCTTCACAATTAAATGAAGGGGATTTAATCCCATGACTGCTTAGGTATTTTTGACTCCATATAAAATATCTAGCCAATAGCATGTTACTAAACACATGCTCTTATCAGGTTTATAATTGTTGTTGAAATTAAGATGTTATAAATAGTTATTCAAATAGTTCTTTGTCAATTAAATAAATATGTTCCATTTCTATATTATATAAATGAATGTCTCTAGGTCGTATTATAATTTAAAAGAGCTTACTTTTATTAATTATGTAATGAAGTAAGATGGATCAATGTTCTTTGCATGTGGACTGACATTATGGATTATGGATTATAAAATTAATGGCATTATATATATTTGGATATATGACATGTTTTATAAAGTCTATTAATTCAAATTTTTATAATGAAACTCTTGATTAATCAATGATGGTTATATTATTATTAATGTTTTTATGAGAATCGGTAGTCATTGGCTTAGTAGATATGTGTGTTTACATGTATAAGTTTACCTTATCAATGAGCTATTTGATATACCTTTTGTTGTGATTATTAAGATGAAATTATTCCTTGTTATTGGTGAATAATCCTAGAATGAGGATGAAAATTAGTAAGCTATGGAAATCTTAATGATTTTATTTGGTTAAATGATCAATTAATCTACCATGGTAATGATTACAAAATCATACATTTCATTAATGAACACATAAGTCATAACCTAATACTATTTAAATAATGAACTTGCATGGTAATACAAATTCTATTTGAATGGTGTAAATACCTATTTTTATTTGAAAACATGGTAGGATAAGTAAAGGATAATTAAGCAACCTTCAGGTGCATGACTCCTCTAGTTGGTCATGAGATGTTGATCTTATAACATGATAATGATCCTGAATAATGATAAGTGATATTATATCATGAGTGATGATAGATTTACCAATGTAAATTGTATGCATAGGTATTAGGATGTGCACATATGTGATGTCATCCATCATAAGCTCAGTTCATGTTGCCTCATTTAGTCAATTAATACAATTCCTTCTTCATGAAGTTTCATCCCATTTTTGTGGCCTTCATCTATTAATGGAAAATAGATTTAATACTATCCTAAAGGACCTTGGATCATCATATGGTGATCTATGCTTTTAGGACATAGATTAGTCCTCATTGGGTGTTTCCCCTAAAGGGTCTTGTATCCTTTAGTTTATACCATATAGGCTTTAGTAGTGTATTATAGATATCCACTCACCAATATCATGATATAATAATACTTTTATAATCAATTTAATGAGTTGGACCCTTATATTTAGTCATTGGTCCATGATTTATTAATGTACTTTTATCATATACTATTTGCTTGTCTAGCAATTGGATAATCAAACATTCTTCGATGTGCTCATTATTATAGCCTTATCCATTTGGGATAATTGGGATGATGGTTTTGTATTACTATTACCTCCTTTAGCTTTACCAATGAGATGCATTTCACTACATTTATTTTATGTAGTGTGACCTTTTGGTGTTCCATTGAGTACTTTGATAGAGAACTTCAAAAAAAAATTGGGGTTATTTCAACATCTATATTCAACCACAAAATTTCTATTTTATACTAAAAGTGTTTCTATTTTTATCGTAATTGGATATTTAAGTATGGGTCTACATGGATCTCATGTACCCAAATTTGATATCAAAATATTAACTAAAAATCTTATCCCATAAAATTAGGAATAATATTATATTTTGGGTTTTTTTATTGTTTATGCCATAAAATTTTCAACCATCCCTTTACATACCTCATTACTAGATACTCATGGAAAAGCATATAATATTAAATGTATTATTTTATCTTTAAATATATTAAAAATGGGAGGATAATGGTTAATCTAAATCAATATGAAATTATTTCCTCATGCTCATTATTTATTTTGACCATGCTTGATAGTACAAGAGCAGTGAAAATTATCTATGCAACTCTAACTTATATGGGTCAACACAATTTTAAAAGGATAATATCTTATTCATAAATATCACATATTGGTTTTATAATTATAATAATCAGTTCCATGATAGATAAATGTCTTAGTCGATCCATTTTGTAAATGACTTCACCTAGATTAATTGGTGATACGCATTTTTTTCTTGGTAGGAACAAGTTTGATAGGATACATACTCATCACCTTAAATAAATTGGAGTAATTACTATACCAATACCTAAATTCTTTACTATGTTTAGTATATTTTCAATGGCTTCTCTTGTATTTCTAGGAATGAGTGGGTTTGTATTATAATATATTATACTTTTGGGAATAATTTTTAGTAAATATTATTTGACCTTTAAGATAATTATTATTGTAATAGTGGGAGTTTTAATAATATTAACTCCTATCTATTTATTATCTATGTTACATAAAATATTATATGGATATAAATTTTTGAATTTCCTAAATCCTTAAAATAATGTATTAAAGTATATCTAATAAAGTCAAATGGATCAAAGGATAACTTCCACAACAAATTTTAAAATATTGTATGAAAATAAGTTAGTCAAAATGATAAATATCAAAACATATTCCCTTAATAATCTATAACAAAAATAAGCACAAAATCAAAGAATGGATAAATTTTGTGATTTTGTCAAAATGGATACAAAGAAGATTTGTCACTTTTAAAATATATTTTATGTGAAGAAATAGAATCATTATCATAAGAAGACATATCAAAATCTTTAGAAGATACATTATCATTAGGTATCTACACAACTTTAACCCTATAGATAGGATATTTAGTCACAACTCCATAAAATTAAAGTCACAACTCCATAAAATTAAAGAGGCATACTAAGAATTAAAAAAAATCAACAACCAAACTTTCATTACCATGTAGAATTAAATCATATACATATTGTTAACCATGCATAAATGCAAATATAAGTCTTCCTAGCAATAATTAATAAACTAGAAAACCATGTTATGAACATTAAAGATTATAGATCTATAGTAATACTTTGAATATAAACAAAAAAATAATATATTAGATTAATACTAGTAGAATTAATAACAATCAAGAAAAAATGGTTAAAAAAATTATTCTTTTCCACCTTCTAACCTGCAAAAGACTTCAAAAATAAACATTAAAAATTTCAAGTCAATGATACCATAATAGTTTTTTTCCCCAATATCACATAATAAACATGAAATAAAAAGAGAAAAATAATGAAAAAAATGAATCAATATCACCTTCAAAGAGATCCAAGCCACAAGTTTGAGACATGAGTTAAAAAGTTGGGAAATTGAAAAAAGATAAAACCCCCACAATATATTTTAATCCTATAAAATAATGAAATACAAGTAAAGTAACAAATTAATTCAAGAAAATTAGAGAATATTGACATCAATCCAAAAGAGGCATCACAAATCATGCAAAAGTAATATTATTACAAAAGAGAGGAAGAGAGGGCTTTATAAACAGAGTAAATAAGAGGATCATAGAGTTACAAGAATACCATCATGACTTCATAATTATTCATTTTTACATTCTAAATTTCCTATTACCAAATAAAATTGGAGTGGAGTGGGGGGGAGGGTGTTACATGTGGGGAGAGGTGTTACTTGTCCAAATAACTCATAAATCCAACAAGTGGACAAGAGAATTCACAGAAACCTAAAAATTATGGGATAAATTAAATTTATAATTATAATAAATTCATATATAAAGAGACTGAGGATAATCCTAATCTCTCCTAAATGATCCAAATATAGTTAATCTATAGCACAGACTCATTCTACAACCAATAAACCTTGATGTTAACTTGGGAGGGCCATTTCTATTGTTCATTTTATATTTTATTTATATCGTGCCACAAAAAAAATTACAAACCAATGTGAGATTATGTAATTTAAATTAATAGGGATTTTATATTCATTTAATAAATTCTAAGATGCATGTCTAGCTTTAGGTACTAAGAATTTTATTAAGAGGCATGTGAACAGATAATGTTTTTTAAATTAATAAAACCAAAAATGAGGAGAGTGGAAGGATGAAAAATAAGACATACCCACCCCACACTAAATAAACCATTATATTAGTATAAGAACCACTTATACTATGGCCTAAACACTACTGGCATAAGGATCATGGCATATTTTATTTATATGTTTCTATATACTAATCCTACTAGCCAATGTGGGATTTAGCTTTTTAAATGAATGGGGATTTCAAAATCATATAATAAAATTCAAACTAAATAAATAGTTATATTTAAATTTGTATATAAATGCATTTATTTATAATTATTTAAAAATTATATATATATATATATATATATATATATATATAATGAATCACAAAGGAGTAGAATATTTTAAATTAAAAAAATATATTTCAATAATTTTAGTGTGTATTATTTAAAGGCATATGAAAAATATTACATTTTGAAATAAATAAGCCTTATAGGTGGAGAAGGGAAGGCTAAGTAGTAGACAAATATCTTCATGAAACTAATCAACCTTTTATATTACTATGAGAGCCACTTCTATTGTGGCATCACCCATATTCACATAAGGTTCAACTTATATTTGGTTTTATATGATTCCACATACCAAGCTTACCGAATAATGTTGGATTATGTCTTTTTCCACTATTAGGTATTTTATATTCATAGAATAAATTCCAAGATGCACTCAATATACATGTTTGATCTAGGGTATTAAGTAATTTATTTAGAGGCATATGAATGAAATATTTTTGGGTGATTTTAAAGCAATAAAAGAGGATAAAATAAGAATGAGCAAGAAAACATAACCACCTCACAACTAATTGATCATTAATTTATTATAAGGTCCACTCCCATTTAGTATAACCAACATTAGCATAATTATCATGGTAAATTTGATTTATATTTTTCTATATACGTAACTTACCAAACAATGTGGGGTTATGGTTTTTTAATGATTAAATATTTTAGAGTGATAATAGAGATTTAAAATTCATTGAAGATCTATATCTGACTTAGGATAGAAAGGAATATATTTAGAGGAATTTTAATGATATATTTTTTAGGGATTAAGAAACCACATAGGATAATTTTACATTTTTACCAAGGGTTTGACATTATTTAAATATTATGTAATAACTTTTCTTTTACAAATACATTTATATAATATATATGATGAATTGTTACTATGGATATTATATAATTGAAGCATGTAGGTTATGAAGGGAAAATTAAATCTTATAGAAGAATCCAAGGCTAGGTTTATATGTGTATATTTTTTATTTTAATGCATTTATATATCCAACATGAAAAAGGCATGGGTTTGATTTAAAATTTCTTTAATTTTTCCCTTAGTATGATAAATTTGGATAAGAAGGCATGATTAATCTTTATTGAACTAGTAATTTAGTATAACACATAATAATTTGAATAATATTAATGTCTTGTAGGTGGAGGTGATTTACTTTAAAAAACTATAACATAACATAATATTAAATAATTTTATTAAAAAAACCATGAACGAATGTAAATAATAAATATACAAATAATGTGGCTAGAACCTTACTCCTTTGAACTAATGTGGCCAGAATCCTCATGAAATGGGAGCCCTCCCCAGGATGGATGAAGCTAAATTTTGATGGAGAATACAAGGGAAATAAAATTAATGTAGGTGGTGTTAGTTTCATCATATATGAGTCTATGTAAGTTATAGAATCCTATGTAGGACCAATGGGGGTACAAACTAAACATTTATTTAAGGACAAATCTACCATTTGGGACATCTAGTTGGAAATCCATCTCAACATCCGCAAGTCAGTAATAGATGGAGATTAGATTAGTATACTTAATTCCCTTTAGGTCAAAGTGAACTCATCCCACTTTATTAGTTAGATCATTTTTTATGATATTGGTCTTCTTCAGTCAACCAATGAGTGCTCATTTACCCACATATATTGGGAGGGAAATGTAGTTGTTGATGTTATTAAAAACATTAGATAATCTAGCCTAGACTTATTTGATTGGATTGGCCCCACTAATATCCTCCACCCTTATCTCTCCACTTATCACTCATGATTTAAAAAATTAACCCTTTCAATCAAGTAATGTAGGAACACATGTGAGAGGGGATCATACCTAAGTGAAGCTTGGTTCAAACTAAATTTGATGATTATGACACTAATTTAAAATATAGGTATGGAATACACCATCTTAAAGAGTATCAAGGTAACATCAATTAGACAAAACAAAATATAAGAATCTCAAACCATCATTTAACACTTTTTAATTTTCATTACCTAGTTGAAAGAAAAACATAATTATGGGGGTGATAGGGATAGGTTCAAGCCCATATCATGTGCCAAAGTCTAGATGAACCACAAGGTCTTGAGGAATCTCAAAAGGGGGGATTATTGAGTTTATGATCTACATTGAAGGCCATGACAAAATTCTAGACAAGGATTTTTCTATGGGATGGAAATAATGGCAAGTTATTTTTAGAGGCATCAGGGTTGATCTCATTGAGGATATGGTCAGGGAAGGTATAGGCATGTCCTATGAGGGCACCAAAGCCTTCACAGATAAGAGGATAGATCAAGAGTTAGTGCATATATTTTTTTCAAATAGACCCAACATTACAAAATGATAATAAGGGTTACCCCAAAGTTAACCTTATAAGGAGGTGGACAAACATTTACCTTCAAGTAATGAGATATTCAACTCAAAAGGAAAATTAATGAATAATTTTCACATCAATTCCTACTTATAAACCACTTCAATGGTCACTACATAATTGTCCCTTACTATATCCTCATGTCCTTCAAATGATCTATTTTCACCTTCAAATATAATTCCTACTCTAACCTAATTCACCAAGGGTTAATTTTCCTCCTAAGTAAGAAAGGGAAACTAGTAAGAAGTATTGAGATCAACCTATGGTAAAGTAGCAAGGTGAAAAGATTGGGAGAGGCCTTAGATAACTCAGTTGAAGATTGGGAGGAAGAGTAATCTCTTTCCCCCTACCTAGTCTCCCATATACACCCTTGAGTGGTTGAAAATAAAAAAAATAAAGTCATGTGAATCTCCTACACATGAGAAGAAAGTGGGAAATAAGGTTAGAAAAATATTGGATTTCCCTGAGATATAAAACTCCCAATTTTTAAATTTATAAAATGAAAGTGGTGGAATTTTAGAGGAGGGATGAAGATAGTGAAATGACACAATTCCATAATGATATCAGGAATAAATTTTTATCATGAAAACTTGTATATAATGGGAAGGTAATTTGTCCTATTGATGGAGTAGTGTAATACCCCAAAGAAAGAGGTGAATAGGATGATGAAGGTTTTGGACTATCTAAATATGGTGGAACACATAAATTAATAGATAGAGGACACTCGTACCAAAAGATAAAATGAAATATTCACTATCACCCCTATAAGTTCCCCCATTAATAAAGAGAAATCAAGATCTGAGAAAGAAAAAGGGATGGTGAAGCACAAAATAATAATGGTGGAAGTCCACAACACTAAAATAAGAGGCATGTATAGTAGTGCCAAGAAGAAATTTGACATCTAATATAAGGATGAACTCTTTTAATAAATATGTTGTGTCTTATTTTTTAATTCTTATTATTCTTGGGTCTTATTTTCTACTGAAAATTTGACAGATTTTGGTATTTGGTTAGCTAGTGTGGATTGCTACTATTTATATTATTTTATATTATCTTTAATTCTTGTTGAACTTGTGGTTTTAGGTCCCTATAAGACCTAAATTTTACCCCATAAAATAAAAAAATACATAAATAAATAATAATAATAATAATAAATAATATTACTTATTCACTAATGTGGGAGGTATGTATGACTTTATTTAAAATGATACATAATCTTCTAGCCTTGAGAAGAGATGTAAGTTACTACATTTAAGAGGAAATATGAGTTATTTATCATGAATTATTAAAACTATAATGTATTGATATTTAAGAATATATGTGAATCTACTACTCTTGTATACAAAATAAAAAATGGTGTGCATATTAACTAATATATGAGAATCTAGAAGACTCTATTTCCTTTTATAATTAATTCACAAGTTTTACAATTTAATTGGTATCTCCCTTGTACCTATTTATACAAATAAATATACAATTTAATAATATAATACGAAGTGATTCCTCTTTTATTTTTAATATTCTAATTGCATTTTTATTCAATGAGTTGAGATGTTTGTTTTCATTACCAAAACCTCATACAAATACAAAAATACAATTTTATTATTTTTTTACCATCTTATACATTGTGTATTAATCTCTAATACAAAACTACAATTTTATTATTTTTTTACCATCTTATACATTGTGTATTAATCTCTAAGAATATATTTCATTATACTACTATAGCATACATAATAAAAAATGGTGTCCACATTCACTAATATATGAGAATCTAGAAGACTCTCTTTCCTTTTACAATACATTCACAATTTTTACAATTCAATTTACATCTCCTTTATACCTATTTTTATCAATAAATAAATAATTTAATAATATAATATGAAGTGATTAATATTTAATTTTTAATATCCTAATGGAATGTTTCTCCAATGATTTGAGATATTATTTTCATTACCAAAAATTCATAAAAATACAAAAATACAATTTTATTGTTTTTTACCTTCTTATACATTATGTTTCTTAGGCCTTTCACTATGGAATTCAGATCATAATATTTTTTTGGGTGCCCTACATATTATCAATAGGAATTATTATATGAAAAATAAAATATTTCACTTGATGATATTTCTAACACATATTAGAATTTAAATTCTTCTCAATAACCTACAATATATAATCTATTAGCATACTAGTGATAAAGGAATTGTTTTGGTGTTTTGACAAACATATTGTCCCTGAAGAAAATAATATTAAAACATAGGGTAATTACAATAGACTATAACTAATATTATTTATTTTCTAAAGATATGTCTTGGTTGTTCATTGTAGGTTCATTGATCAATAAACTAAAATTATGATTTTTTAAATTTAATCCATTTCACTCATCTTGGGCTAATAAATCATAGCTATCTATCATGGTTTCATGGAAATGATGCCAAAATGCATATTTCTGATTTATAAAAATGTTTTTAATTGATATTAAATATTTAATATTAGTTTTTGATCTTCATATTTGAGATGATATGCTTGATTTCATTGATGATAAATAAATAAGCATAGGTCATTGATCTAATATAGGTTGTGTTAGGAATCATTTGTCCTTACATTACATTTAGATTATATTATTTTTATATCCCAAGTTTTCACCCTTGGAATATTTTTCAAGCCTTCCAAATCTGGGATAACATGGAAACAATCCAAGGCTATGGGTGACATTAGGTGGATTGAATTTGTAGATTATAGGGCTATCTTCCTTTGATGTATCAATTTTGATCATTCACTAATCTACTAAATTGATAGGAAAAGAGAGAGAAAACCTATTATAATGGATTTTATGTACCAAATAAGTTTAATACCACCAACTATTTGTATGTACACTTCATCCATGAGACTAACATAAAATAAGCACTACTCCTAATCTACCTCACTACATCAACATTTTATTTTAAGGTTGTGAACTATGTTTGGGCTAGGAGGACTAGTCAAGAGGTAATATAATTATAATATTGAATAGAAAACTCACTCAACCTTTCACACTTCACTTGGACACTTCACAAGACCTATAAAGAATCTTTCAAATTGAATATGAATGGCATAAAAGGACATCATGCAAAGGAAGCTAAGCCAATCAATTGAAAATATAAACTAGCCATAAGCACACATTGAAATTAGTCGAAGGAGGAAGTAAAACCATAATTTTCTCATTTATCAAAATCATAAAAATGGGAATGTATTTTCCATACCCGGTTGGATAATACATACATAGCCTATCAATGCTGAATTTATAGAAAAGTGAGAGAGAAAAAGAGAGAAGTTCATAAGAGAGAGTGGTGACAAGTGTCAATAAGAGTTAAAAATAAAGAGATGGGTTATGAAATAGTCTCATCATATCCTCAATTCCATGTGTTGATAAATTTAATGTCTTCTTATTCTAAAGTACATGGAGTTTCTAACTTTACTTGCCACCTTAGCTTATTCTTCAAAACCACCCCTTCATTTATCTTGTGATAAACAAATGGCACACTTGATCACTAAATCCTATTGAAATATATATTTATATTATTTTTTACATCCTCATCAATTTATATTCTCTCCAAACTAATATCTCAATAATGAATGCACCTCTTAAGTGTCTTAAAGTCCAATTTCTACTACTATGTTAATATTGCTTGCAAATGTCACATCTTGACATTATATTAATAACTGTAATTAATATCTATGGATCACATATCTCATTAATATTATACTTTATTCAATACATTTTTATTAATTTAATACTCATCAATATCTCATCTTTTACATTAAGCTCTCACTAGCCTTTAATTCCTTGTAACCCTAAAATCATGAAAATATACTTTTGTGGAATAATGTAAAAATGATATTATAAAAATAAATGTATTTTTAGTACCAAGTATCCCTTTACATATAAATTCCAAATTTCATGACCCAAATCTAATTGAAAGTGTACTTAATCACCTAATCTCTTTTCCCAATTAGGCTTCAATTAGGCCTCCCTACCTATATACTAATTTTTTAATGTAAAGACATCCCACACATTTGAAAAATCCAAAGAGTGTGTGATTCACTTTCACCATCATATGACCATGTTTCATGTCAATTTTCAACTTCTAAAACCCTCTACATTTGGGTGAACCATGAAATGGCCAAAACTATAGTCTAGGGATTTGAATAGGCTTGAGAGGTGATTGAAGTGTATTTCCAATAATTTTATATAATATAAAACTTATAAATGGTTTTTTACACTTTTAAAATTATCAAAAAACTTCATACCTTGAAATTGAGGTCTCTTGAAGTATTCAACAGGTCTACAAGGCTTCTTAGTTAGTAAAATGGTGAATTTCTCCCTTGTTGACCCACTTGATCATTTAGATGGATCATATATCTTATTATGAGGTCTAAATAGGTGTTTATAATGTTATTAAACATTTATTTAGTCTTTATAGACCTTTATACCTGATTTATAAGTCAATTCTTACCTTGTCTCTTCATAAAAGAGCCTACAACCATGTTTTTTGATTAATTTTGTACACCTGTTACTTCATATGTGCCAACCAATGTTTAAATAAGGTATCTAAGAGAATAAAAAAATACATAAAAATATTTTTTTCCATTTAAAATAAATTTAGGTACATATAAGTACCATCTCTTCAGTTGGGTCATTTGGAGTGCTTATTGACAGCTTGTGAGTTCTCTAGAGTCTTAAGCATTATTCATAGATTATAGGCTCAAAATGAACATCCAAATTATATGAATTATTATTATTTATGTGTTTAATATTTTTATTATAATATTTATCCACCATTAATATTATCATCTAATATGTATACAAGTTTAGGAGACTCTCAGGCTAGAAGATTGTGCATTTGTGAGGTCAAGAGAGAAATTAGGCCTAGAAGTGATATTTTGATGTTTAGTTTTATCTGATACTAAAATATTTAGGTATATAACACATATATATCATGTTTTAAATTATTTTTTAATGATTATTCACATTACATTATCTATGTAACCTATGTTTCATGCATTGAGAGTTTGAAGGCAAACTAGTGAAGTTGACCCTAGCTATTATGTTTACTATTTTATTCTTTGTTATAATCATTAAAAACACCATATAATGTTGAATTAAGGTCATAATAAAATTATTTATACTTATTTTTCCATATTACTTGAAATAAACACACTCTCATAATTTTACACACACAAGCCTTTGTGTTTGGTCTTGGGTTTAATAGGCCTATCAACTGTGACATATTTGTATTGAGTATGAGAACTATATGGTGTCATAATAGTAATTTAATATAATTATAATGTAGTTTTATTCCCTCATACCTATTTTTATCTAAAAAAAATTAGGCACATCTCACCCAAAAAACTATATACATAGGCCTCAAGTCATTTTAGACCGTTATACCTATAGGTCTTCAAGACAGTTTAATAATATGAATAGCTTTAAATAAATTTTATTTCATTTACATATGATTCCAACCCAAAATATAAATTATATTCATGACTAAATTCAAATTTTACAATCACTCAAACCCAATTCTCATTGTTTCTTATCTTTTCAATTGACACACATAGGCCTATATGACCTTTTAGGACTATTAGGCTTGAATTGTCTAAGAGTCCCTACTTTTCCTACTATTATAATAATATAATATATCATATGGAGATTAATTTAATTATTTATGGCCTTATCAATACCATTATATCTTAACTTGCATACCCTTTCTTTTTGTATCTATTTAGTAAATGTCTATATGTGTATAGGCTAGCATGTGTGTTACCATTTAGCCCTCTTAGGCATTGGATCTTGAGACCGCACTTCCTCCATTGACCTTGTAATTATCCAAAGGAAAATATATTTCTTATTTCTCACTATGGCTCTTAATAAACCTTTATTACCTCATTTCCTAAGTGCAAATATGTAGTCATAAAAATATGTAGCATGAGTGAATTTAGACCTGTAGTTTAGAACCTTCTTTAAATGGTAGGAAATTTCAATGATTGAATAAAATGTTTAATAAGTGTGGGAGGAATTATTAATCTTTCCAATGATATCTTTGTGAAAAATTTTGAATCATAGTGATTGGATGAATCATACCAAATGACATTTCTTCATTCCACAACCTTGTCTTGATTGTATTTGGCCTTTAGTCAATGGTGATGTATGAAATGGGATAAATATAAATCTTAGAGACAATACCATAAATTAAATACTAAAAAATTCATTTTATTCCTCTTAAAATCAATAATTTCACATGAATACAAACCTATGTGTATGTTCTTTGTCATTTTAACTATCTTTCCTCCATAAGAATGTAATAGAACTGTGTATTCATATTAGACTATTTTAGGTAACAAACCTCAATGATAGGTATTATTGAGAGATAATAAATATTTAAAATACTTTAATAAAACACATTTAATTATCTTATAACATCCCTATATGAAACTTATTGAGAGCTTCAAGAAAACTACCCACACTTACACATACGTGAAGATTTTTCTTCCTCAAAGGGTGACAAGTCCCAAGTGAGTGTTGAATAATGTTATGAGAGGGATTTTAAAACTTTTTAGGATCTTTAAATACTACTCTCATGATTAAATGATTTCATAATTTCACTTGAGAGGCATAAAAATGACCCTATCATTGTTTGAGAGGTAGTGTTAGCACCTTGGAGTCTTAATGATTATTCATAAGGGAGAGAGGATGGATCTAAAAACCAATTCCATAGGCATGAAGGTGATTTAGACCCATAAAATTTAAAAATATTTCAACCTTTAACCCTCTCACTCTTGGGTATACCATGCACATGAAATTTGCTTTTTTGAGCTTATGAAGAGAGTGATGGAGGTTTTGGTTGATCTTCTACATATATGAGACCTAAAACCTCAAAAAAGTGTGATTTTGACCCATGGTAGTGTAAAATACACTCTCAAAACCATTTTCACATGAATATGAGCTCTCATGTCCATAAAAGTGATGTGAAACTACCTCGTAAGGGTTAAAATGCAAGAATCTAACCACTTTCTGACTTGTAACTATCATATACATGTTAGAAACCTATTTTACAAGATCAAAAAAGTATTTTTATAGATAAATACCTTATTTGTCTTTGTCACATGTGGGAGTTTGCCAAAAACATGTTTTTCTTCATAAAACTTTACCTTAAAGTTTGTAAAAGAACATTAACTTCTCTAAACCAACATGAAATGTTTATACAAGTTGATTAAGTGGTAAAGTGACTTTAAGATGTAATTAATAACATATGACACTTTTTTCACTCTCCTCTTTATGTTCACATTATTTCTATACTATAATAATACAAGAATAACATAATACCTTAATTTTTTCAAATTAAACTTAACTTATGCTAATAAGACTTAGAAAAGACCATTATAATACCTCATAAAACATGAAAAAGTTTTAAAAAATGCTATTAAGACATTAAAATAAAGTAATTTGTTTTATTGGTTGACCTTTTTGACCTAGGGGTCAAAGTGGGTAACAAATTGGTGATTCATGGGGGCAGCATGCCTATAATACTTACTAGACTAGTAACCTTATCCTTCCATTGGGAATGGAGTCACTTGCACTAAAACTCAGACTTGATCAGATCTTGACCAAGAAAAAATAGATTTATTTTACCTCTAGACACAAAATAATAACAACACACACAAATCAAATGATACAATAAACACACATGTGCTAGCAAAGTAGTTAGGGAAAATTGGACACAATAAACATAAGGAAACCTACTATGCACAACTAACTAGAACACACATTCTTCCTCTTAGATCAACATGGAATCTTATGATATATTTTACTCCATGAGGTTAAGAATAGCATGAGGCGAGCTACCTCATAGACCTTGCTCTTGTTTTCTTCATCATCCTCTTACTTTCTAATCCTCTTGGCATTCTTCCAAATGAAGTAATAATTAAAAACCAGTCACCTATGAAAACATATTCCTCTTGTACTTCAAGACCCACTCCATATTGCTTGTTAGCTATAACCGCATCTAATGATTCTCTATCTAGGCATGATTCTTGGGCTTCCATGACATCTTTAGCTACATCATGCTACTTATTACCTAATTCAAGTTCATCAAGCTCTTTAAGGAGATTTATATATTCAATTCAAATTATATAAAGGTCTTCAATAAGTGTGTCTTGATCAACATTTTCATGAGCATTATATTAAATTATAAATGTACCTTTGAAAAGGGATGAAATATCTTAAATTAACTCAATGTTCTGATGCCAATCATATTTTATCTCCTTACCTTGGTTAATTTGAATGATACCAACTTGAATAACATCCTTACCTTTTTCTTCAAGAGCTATGGGGATATCAAAAAACTAAAACATCTCTATGGAGTCATGATGTGATCAGGAGTCAATATATTTAAATTCAACTTCTTGATCATTTGAAACAATTTCAAATTCATTCAAGACCTAAAATTTTTGGCTTATATAACCTTCCACATCAACACTAACTGCAACCTCAACAAGATTAGATGTAATTAGATATCATTATCAAAAGCATACTATTAAGACCATTTTATAGAACTTCATATTTTAAAACTAAAATGAATTTTTCTTCCCCAACTAGGATACCAATGATAATTTATTCCTCATACACACTTGAACTATCCTCTTCAAATTCTCCTTAAAACTCACTTGCATCTGAAACTTCCTCTATCTTCTATACAATAGGCTCCTCTTCAATAAGGGAGATGGTGGGAGTGTGATGAATATGTTCATGAATTTGATATGGAGTATGAGTCATGGTAGGTTAATCATGAATAGGCTTGGGGATTGAGGGATCATTTTGGAAACTTGATACCTTGGGGATGGTGGATTCTTGAAAGAAATCTTGAAGAGAGAGAAAACTTAAATGGGATATGAGTGTATCATCCTTATCAACAACCATTTCATTCTTTTTATATCCTTATTGAGGTTCATTGTCATCCACAACATTATTTACAATCCTCTCAAGTAGGACCTTTCTCATGTTTTGAATGCCTTCTTGGGTAGACCTCCAATATGAACAAGCTTTAGGTTTCTAGAGGAAGGAAAATGGAGATTGAATAAGAAAAATGTCTTATTTAGTTTATAACTCTAAATATTGGATTGATTCAAGATATATTATTTTCAATTCCAAGGATTTAATTTTCTTGTATATATTCTCTTAAAATAGCTCTTCCTGAGGATAGTTCATGGCTTCATGACAATATGGAGCATAAGAAGGATAATAAGGTAAACAAGAGGACTCTTGAAACACCTGATTAAACTCACTTTATTTTATTTACCAAATAGAAATATTATCCAATAAAAATTTACACAACTCATTCCTCTCGAATGGATCATTATATGTGTCTTGAAATAATCCAAACACTTATTCATATTGAGAAGTTAAACAAACTCTTTTTACACATTCTAGTATCTTGCTCTCCATCTCATCCATTCCATCTTGAAAATATTAGAAAGATAATGGAAGAGAGGGAGAAGGATAGCATGGTTGAATACAATTTTGTTTATTTACATCACCATATCCATGTCAAGATGATGTAGGTTGATCATAACATTTATATGGATCATAAATAAGTTAAGAGTGATGTTAGTTTTACTAAGGAGACTAACAAGATTCATATGTTTTTTGAGGTATGTGTTGAATAAATTTGAATTTAGATAAAATTTGGTCAAACAAGTTTTCATATTTAAAATTTTTATGAGGTATTATAGGTTTAAACATGTTCACAATGGTAATTATTAAAGTCAAGGCATAGTTTTAAGGCCATAAAGTATGTTCTAAACCTTGTTACATTTGCCTAGTTGTCTTATATCATTTTTATCACCTTTTGGCCATTATAATGAAATTGTATGGTTATACATAAAGGAAAAATATTTAAATTTTTAATATAACATCCTACATGTCATAAAATTTTAGAGGAACTATTTTTAAAATGACATCATGCAAGTTCAATGTTAAAAGTAAGAAGATCACGTAATGAATGGGAGTTTCAGTTGTATGAATTATATAATAGTTCTAGAATGTGTGAATACTTTAGGGAAGTGTGTTACGATCCTAAAAAATATTAACCAAGATCAAGTGTATTTTAAATCTACAAAAATGTTTAAAACTAATCTCTCTCTCATCATTGTCTTACGCAAGATAAAAAAGTCAAATTATTTTCCTTTAGTACAAATAGGGTAAGATAGATGAAGGGAATACAATTGGTGGCTATTATTAATCTATTTTTACTTTCATTTCATTGAAATAGTTTTATGATTGGTGATATATTCTTTATGAATAATCTTTAATATTATTTATGACTTAAAACTACTTTCACATCCCTAACACCTCAATTTTCCTTCTCTATTTTCATTGATTTGAGTAAACTAGGTGGTGTATGTGATATTGAATAGTGTGGCCACACTTTTCATGTGAATTTAAGTCTAGTTTTCATGTTTGACCATGGTAGGATAGGTATAACCAATATAATTATGCTAAGGAGTGAGCATTATTAGTCTTCAAGATAGTGTTTTCATCAGTGGCAGATTTTATCTTTTGTGAGTGACTTCAAATCAAGGTAGTACACTTATGTTTGTCTCCTAAAAGCATGTAATTTAATTTATCCATGAAATATTTGAATTTAAATGACATAAATTTTGATTTAGATAGGTTTATAATATACCAAGTTAATATTTATTAGACTTCTAATGTATACAGTCACCTATAACCACTTGTAGGTATGTACAAATAATAAAAGGGCTATCTAAAACTTGAGAGATATGGTTGGAATAGTTTTAAGAATTAAATAGATTTATCAAGACACCCAAAGTTTAATATAATATAAAATAACACTCTTAATCAACATCTACAGTAATTCATAATTGAAAATTTGCTTAATGGGAACAACTACCTTAGCTTCTCCAAAAAAGGACTCTATTCTAAAAATGTCATTTATTGGTGAAAGTTAATGAGCTATGGTGAGCCTTGATAGTTTATTTCAAACTAAGATTATATGTAACATTTTACCTTGAGAGGAAATTTTTTGGTTGAGATAAAATAATGGTAAAGTGGGATTATAATTTAGTAAAGTATACACTTGAGATACTAAAAAAACTATAGTACCAAAGGAACGTAAGCAATACAACCTTAGAACTAATAACTAGCGAATTGGTGATAAGAGATGAGATAATGGTTTTAATGAATAATATGAGTTAATTAAAGTGTGATATTAAAAAATTAAATAAAATGAAATCAAAATCATGAAACATAATTCTCAGACTTGTATGACCACCTATATGAGCATTTCAGCTTTTCCTAATTGAACATCTATTGTTTGAAGATAATATGTGGACTACCCTAAGCATATGAAGGGTGAAATTTCATTAGGTAGGTAGAGGTTTAATATAGGTTAAAATATTTACAATAATATAAAAATGGTAATGACACATTATAAAGTGTTTTTAATTAGTAATTACCTCAACCTATAGTCATAACTCAAGGTTCTCAGGCCCAACCAAAATTTTATGCATAGTCATTAGACCTAAAAGCTAGTCTAGAGGATTTGAGGTGTTGATACTTCTAGATATATAATAAAGTATTGAAATTTTTCATAGAGCATACCTAAGACCTAAAAACTACCACCATGGACTTATATATTACTTACAAATAGGTTAGGTTCCCTCTATTTTATCTTAGACCAGAGGCACTCCCTAAGTAACACAGCCTATAGACATGGTGCAGGAATGTTGAAAAGATGAATGAGGAGTATTAGAATCAATTTATAATAATGTTAAAATTTTATCTTAATATTATTAAGTGTAGAAGGGAACCTATAGTTAATGAAAACCCTCATTGGTGGTCACAAACTCAAATATATAATCTAGGCCTATTAGGCCTATAACTAAACATAAATCTTCAAGATGCCTAACTTCACTTTCATTACCAAATGATATTCCTAAATAGTTTTATATTATTTAAGGGAGAGTGGAGTGTTAATTATAATTACTATTTTTTATAACACAATATAAAATTGGTCATTTTGCCCTAAAACTATCTTAGACCTATTTAGAATGCATCGTAGGAATTGAGAAGCCAACTCCCTTCACTCATATCTATACAGATTATGTACATGGTTCTTCAAACAACTAGGGATATTTTAATAGGGTCTTAAAATTGATTTTTATTATAATATGTTTGAATTTTAAGTGTCCATATTTTATGAATCATCAATAAGAGGCTAACCCTCCTGAAACACTTACATGAATGTGATGGAGAAAATATCATTGGAGATGCATTTTTATGTGTCCAATTGTCCTTAAAATAATTTTATACATGTTTATGACTTTGCTAGGATCCTTGACATTCAATTGATTCATATTTTCATTCATAGCGACAAACCCAATTCTAGGTTTTATGCAATTTTTTAAGTGTTTCATAAGTACAAAAAGGAACAAATAGATGAAAGTTAATATGAAAGGTGTTTAGAGACTTAATATAACTTATACTAATCAAATATAACCATGTTTTTTATGTAAAACCCTATGCTAGACCATTCATTGTAGGTAGTCTAAATAGGACAATGAGAAAGCAAAGTGACTGCCTAAGTGTGATAGTGAGAAGAGTGAAATTGAATATTTTGAGGTCTATTTGATAGACTAAAGGACAAAAATGTTTTTAAAAAATGTCCTACATTCTTTAAATGACATTTATTCAACAAATTCAAGTCACTTAAGTAACATGTGTGAATATTAAGGCCTAGAGATGCTAATGAACAACTACAAATAGTGAACACAAGTGGAAAGAGGAATATTATTAGTTGGAGAAGCATAAAAGGACCTAAAATAATATTTTTCACATATTATCATATTATAGGATATGTGTAAGTTTATTTTACATCAGTTTCAAATAATAAGTGAACTCTTCATCATCAAGGCAGTTTCAAGTAAGACAATGAAGAGCTCTAGACCAATTTGAGGATGGTGATATGTTTCATATTGAAACATGTTCATGAAAAATTCTTGAAATATCTTCCAAATAACTATATTTAATTTTAATTGGTTTCTAATGATTGACAATTGGCCTTGTGACCCTTACACTTCTCTTATCCTCTCTCCTCTCCTATGATCTATATATGCAATCCATTTTGGCTTTGTAATGGATCCATAGTGGGTATGGTGAATCCCTTATAGTTTTTACATATCATTTTCCTTTGAATAATGTTTTTTTAATTATTTTTTATATCTTTGCTAAGTGTGTCGAGTGATTTATGTGGTTAACAAGTGATGAATGTCTTTTCATTGCTTCCATTATGCTCTTGCACATTTTGTGTGAGTGATATCTCTTATAACAGGTCTCATGAAGTGTATGTGGTTGTTAAGTATGTTTTGAAGTGTTAAAAAGGTTATCAATGTCTAGTATCATACCTATTTTTCACCCACATCTGAATATGCATAGCAATATGCCTCCATTGGGAAACATTTATGCTAGAAGGACATAGAGTTGAGGTTAGTTTTAGTAGTCTCCTTTCTTAGTGTAGATGTAAGTGTTTTTTGTGGAATTATATTTAGTGTATCACCTTCATTATTATTATTATTATCATTATTATTATTATTATTATTATTATTTATGTTTCCTTTTTTCCATTTTAACCCCCAATAGTGATTTTCCTAGTGTAGCATGTGAGCTTAAAGATAGGTCAAGGGAGCTAACCATTTCAAATCTAGAGATCTATCTCTTATAGTAGCTTGTCTATATTGAGAGATAGATCCATGTTATCCCAAATTTGATAAGGTTTCCTTAACTTATCTATGGTGAAAATTTTGGATATAATAGTTCTAGCATGACCATTGGGACATGAATTCTAAGAAGTTATTCAAGGTGTATGTTGGCTTTGACAACAAGAGGCTGTAATGGTCTACTTCATAAAGTATCTAGTGACTCCCACATTTTAATCTTGGATGTATATTCATGCACTCTTTCATGCCGAAGTTAATAAAAATATATTATACTTCATGGATATATTTTGATATCCAATAAATTTCCTACTATACTCCTCCCTAACAACCTTTTCATCACCTATATTCTATCCATCAACAACCCCGTCAAGGTTATTATAAATCCTATGAGCCATGGTATCCCTATGGTAAATCATCTCCCTCTCCATGTGAACATGATGTTATTAAATAATATTATGACTAGTCTTATGAATAAGATTATGAATAAGTTTGTTGAGAAGATATGATTAGGACTCTAGAAGATGAAATTCAAGGTCTCAAAAGGTAGATTCTTGGAGGCAGCCCTTCTAAAGATTTACCTATCCCTCCTTAAGAGTCTTCTTATGATCCATATTAATTCTATCATTCTCCTTATCCCCATGACACAATTAACTAACCTCAATAAGAGCCAATCCAATCCTCAAATGATCTTAATACTTTTAAAAATCCAAATTGGAACCAAGTAGTCATGTCTAGGGGAAAGAAAGATGAAGAGACTTAGGACCAAGAAGTTGATGTCAAGGAGGGAATACATGTGTTTGCTTAATCAAAATTTACCTTGAATAAAGAATATATATTTTTTCCATCATAAAATTCTATCCAATAATAATTTTAACATGAAAAATAGGAATTAGTTGAAAAAGTGAGAGATAAATTTTCAATTGTTAAAGATCCTTAAGAGGGATATGAGAAAGGTGTGGTATTTATTAAATAAAATTAAATGCTAATATCCCAATTTAACCTTCTCTCACTCTTATAGTTCTTTCAATATTCTCATTTCCATGCCTTCCAATATTAATTCTACCCTTTCCATCTGTACTACCATTCATGAGCTTTCCACATCACCTCCTTTTTCCCCTCCAATCCATCAACTTGATCACCACCCTCCCACCACATCCCCTCTTGAAGAAGAACCCATCCTATGGGAGGAAATAAAATAAAATAAATCTAAGTTTATAATTTATTAAGAAGATGAAACAAGTGTCTATAAAGAAGATTTCACTATAAGGACCCCTCTTGATGAAGATAAACACAAGACAATCTTCTTGTGTAAAGAAAGAGAAGATATAAATGAAGTTACAGATGTTCATAAAGATATTGAAAAATGCATAATAAAGGATGAGATTGAGAAGTACATCACATCTGATGAGTTGGTTGATATCCATGTGTATGAGAAAGATCTTAAACATGAAAATACAATAGAAGAAGTAGTTACTAAAGACACCATGGAATAAGATGATTTGTCACAAAGATTCAATGAGGTATGTAGTGAATTTGAGGCCCTTAAAAAGGTATATACCTCCTAATATCTGATTTAAATATATTTTTTAAGATGCTTTGCCATTCTAAGTAAAAGATGATAGCTTCTGAGGCACCAAGAGTGTTAAAGTGGCATTTAATGAACTTGCAACTGATCAAAAGTTTAAACTCATTCAAATTACCATGGAGGTTAAAGAAACATGCTTTTATGAGGCATCATTAGGTAAATTTATATATAAATAGTACCATGGCAATTTATTTGAAGTGAAAGAGGAATTTACCTTCATAGGTGATATGTTTGTATTGATTATGGTTGTATTGGAGGTCATTCCAAGAAGAATGGAATGTATGGAGGAAAGAAGGTATAGTCCCAATAAAAAAGATATTGATTCATGCCATTTACCACTTTATGGAGCAAAATATGGTACAATTTTTCCCTTTAACCTAGGAGGAAGATATTTATTCAGGTTAGTTTGTACATAAGTTAGTTTTCTTGAGTTGTGTGTGTGTTTTCCCTAAGTGCTCATGAGATCACAAGTGTGTTTAATTTGGTTTCTTATATTGTGTGTTTATTTCCTATTATTTGATATGGTTTGGTGTTTATTTAGATTCTTATCAATTTCAATTGTATTGTATAGGTGACTCCATATCCTAATGGATATCATATTGCAACCATTGTTAACATAGAAATCATGTTACCCCTAGGAAATTGCCAAAATATTGACTAGATTCCACCCTAGGTCAAATTTGGTCAAACCACTTTGCATATTCAAAATTTTCATGAGACCTTATAGTCTTAAATTTTTTTACAATGGTCATTAATAAATTATATACATAGTTTTAAAGCCATAAAGTATGTTCTAAACTTTGTTACATTTGCTTAGTTGTCTTATGTCATTTTAAATCACCTTTTGGAAATTTTAATGAACTTGTATAGTTTTACATAAAGAAAAAATGTTTAAAGATGTAAGTTAACATCCCATATGGTATAAAATGTCAAAGGAACTATTTTAAAATTGGAATGATATAGGTTTAATGTTAAAATCAATAATATCACTTGAAGAAGGAGAGTTTTACTTATTATACAAATTGTATAATAGTTATGACACATGTGACTATTTCAAGGAAGTGTGTTAAGATCCCCACAACTCTTCACCAAGCTCAACTGGATGATATATATATATATATACATATATATATATATACATATATATATATATATATATATATAAATATCTCTCTCTCATCACTCTTTTAGGTAAGTCAAAAAAGTCAAACATTTTTCCTTCAATATGGATAGGGTAAGTGGAGTTGAAGGGAAAACACTTGGTGGATGATATTACTCCATTTTTACTTATATTTTGTGGAAATAATTTTAGGATTGGTTTTTTTTCCTTTGTGAACAATATTTAATATTTTTTATGACTTCAAACTACTTGCACATCCCCAACACCTTAGTTTTCCTTCTCTATTTGCATTGATCTGAGTAAACCAAGTGGTGTATGTGATCTTGTAGAGTATTAAAATCCCTATCATATGGATTTAAGTATAATTTTCATGTGTGAACATGGTAGGATATTAATAAACACTCTCATTATGCTAAGGAGTGAGAATTATTAGTCTATATCATATTATTTTCTTCAATGGCAGAGTTTGTCTTCTCTGAGTGACTTAAAATCAAGGTAGTACACCCCTATTTCTCTCCTGAAAGTATGGAAGTTAGATTATCCATGGGATATTTGAATTCTAATGACCTTGAATATATTATCACCTATAGCCACTTATAGTGTAATAATATTGATATTCAATATATCCAAAAATACCCTTAAGGTAGGGAAACACCATATAATACTCCTTTAGGAAGGAATAACTCTAAAATGTCTCTTCGAGGGGACAACCTCCAATATCCTCTTAAAATAGAATACTCAATTCTTACTTGATATATTTACCATGATATTCATCTCTTTATATATATACATCTATCTAATCCATGGATGGGTAACCTCCTAATCCAATGTAGGTTGACCATTACCTAATGTACTACTTCCATAAGTTACTCTATTATCCTAATATATTGTACCCATATAACTAACTAAGGTGATGTGTGCCACATGTCAGCATCTCCATCAACCCATATATCATATCCCTAGGTACATAACATTACTTCCCTCTTTAACATGTTTCATCCTTGAAACATAGGAAGAAACCAATTAATGAGTGTGTTTCAAATCATTGCACACTTGTCTCCAATCTCGACCATCTAACCATCCATATGTGATCTTGGCAGGTGATATCTTTCTAAGCTTGTGTCCAAAATCCATTGTGCTCCTCTGATTTCTTACATGATCATAATTATATTTCTTTGGTGTCCCATCATAATTACTCCTCTTTTTATTCCATGTACCATATTCCAATGCACTTCTCTAATTCCAACCATGACCATAGTAGGTTTTCTTCCATGCATAGTCATAATCATTTCCCCATTCATTTCATGTGCCATAGTATTTTTTCTTTGGATTCCATGCATATCCATAATGATTGGAAATTTTACTTCTTGTACAGATAAAATGATTGTTATTATGACAATTTTTCACCTGGTTCCATGATTTTTTCCTCTCATGATGATGTGGGTGTCTATATACCTCAACTTTTTCCAATACCTTGACCTTATCCACCTTTAATTCTACCTCTTATACCTTTTCTTTCTTTGTCTCTTGAGTAGATGAAGTGTTCATTTGTAGTGTGTCTTTATCTATATCATCTAAATCTTTATCATGATCTACATCACCTATTTTAATCTCGTCCTCATGATCTACCTGAATTGTTATTGCTGCCTTTTTCACTATGATATCTTGTAAAGTGATCTTCCTTTTCTTATACCAAAACTTCATGAATTTTTTTTTAACATTAATATTAATTATTCCCAAAGTCTTTAACCATGGATATCCAAGAACTATATCCACATCATCCATATCCAAATCATAAAAATCTGAATGCAAAACATATTTTTATATAATGAGCTTTAGATCTTCAAATATTGAAATATTCTTACTATTTACTTGAACCTCTTTGATATTATTTTATTGAACATGTAGATGCTTGGACACATTCATGTTAATGAATTTATACTTGCTGGTAGGGTTTATGGACACAACCACCTTCTTCTTTTGAATGCATCCATGAAATTGAAAAATTGACTCAGATTTCTTTGGAGCCAAATTATTTGAACCCTTATTCTTCTTCTTCTTCTTTTATTTCTTCTTCAACTTCTTATTCTTCTTCTTCTTCTACTGATTCTTCTATTTCTTCTTCTTTTTCTACTTCTTCTTCTTGTTCTTCTATTGATTCTTCTATTTCTTCTTCTTGTTCTTTTGCTACTTCTTTTTCTACTTCTTGTTTTATAGCCCAACGATCTAGGAAGGTTTTCTCCATTGCTTCCCATGAAGAATATTGTTGTACAAAGCTTAATTCATTATTCCACCAATGTTTTGCTGGCCCAGACAAAGAAAAACATAATTCTATTTTCCATAAAAAAAATTAGTATTTTTCTCCTTAAAATTTAGCCACCATTCTCTAGCATCAACATCATCTTCCCCTGAAAATTTTTACAACTCCATGATCCACAAAAAAAAATTAAGGTTCATGAAACCCTAAAATGTCAAAATTGATCCATAAAATCACAACAAATCACTCCAAACAACTCAAAAAATTCTGAATTTCTGAATATACTTCTCTTATATCTGCTTACATCTCCAGTAAAAATTTTGAATAAACGTTCCTTATATTTAGGAAGATATAGCGAAATTATTATAAAAACTAAAATAGAAATAACTCCCTCAAAATGAATACAAAAATCTCTATTTTTTTTACTGTAACTTATTTAAAATATTCTCCATATCCAATAAAAAATTTGTATAAAAATTCACAACCAATCAAAAGTTATTGATGATTAAAAAAAACTAGGTTTTCATTCCACAAATTACCCAAATCGAAGCTCTGATACCACTTGTAATGATCTTGATATTCAATAGATGAAGAAATACCCTTAAGGTATGGAAACGCCATATATTACTCCTTTAGGAAGAAATAACTTAAAAATGTCTCTTCGAGGGGAAAACCTCCAATATCCTCTTACAATAGAATACTCAATGCTTACTTGATATATTTACCATGATATTCATCTCCTATATATATACATCTATCTAATCCATGGATGGGTAACCTCCTAATCTAATGTAGGCAGACCATTACCCAATGTACTACTTCCACAAGTTACTCTATTATCCTAATATATTGTACCCATATAACTAAGGGGATGTGTGCCACATGTCAGCATCTCCATCAACCCATATATCATATCCCTAGGTACATAACATATAGGTATGTATGGAGAATAGAAGGGTTGTATAAAACCTAAGATATATGGTGTGAATAATTTTAAGACTTGAAGTGATTTATAAAGTCACATAGGATTCACTATCATAGATAATAACACTCTCAAGAAACATCTATAGTTAGTCATAATTGAAAATTTTCTTAATGGGAATAACTACCTTAGTTTCCCCCAAAAAGGACACTATTCTACAAAATGTCATCTATTGGTGGAAGTTAATGAGGTTTGTGTAAGCCTTGATGGTTTATTTCTTGCAAAATAAGATTAAAAGTCACATTTAAACATGGTAGGAAGTTATTTAGTTGAGATAAAAGGATGGTAAAGTGGTAATATGATTTAATCAAGTTTTCACTTGAGATTCTTAGTAATCTATAGTACCAAAGGAACCTGAGCAGTATAATTTTAAAACTAACAATTAGTAAATAGTTGAGAAGATACGAGATCATGGTTATAAGGCATAATATGAATTCATTAAATTTTTATATGTCCTAATTACCTAAGATGAAATAAAAATCATGAGATGTAATTCTCAGACCTGTATGACCACCTATAGGATCCTTTCAACTTTCCCTAATTGAACATCTATAGTTTGAAGACAATCTACAGACTAGCCTAAGCATGTGAAGGGTGAAAATTTGTTAGATAGATAAATTTTTAATTTAGGTTAAAATATTTAAACTAATATCATAGTGGTAATGATACATTCCCAAGTTTTTTAATAATTAAATACCTCAACCTATAGTCATAACTCAAGGTTCTCAGGCCCAACAAAAATTTTGTGCACAGTCATCAGACCTAAAAGCTAGTCTAGAGTATTTAAGGTGTTGATACTTATATATATAATCAAGTATTTAAAATATTTATAAATTGTACCCATGACATTAAAAATACCCCCATGTACTCCTAAAGGACATATAATTAGGCTATGTACCCTCTATTTTGTCTTAAACTAAATGTACTCCTTGAGAAAACACAACCTACAAAATTTATGTATGAATGTTGAAATGAGGAATGAGGAGTATTTAAATCACTATATAATTATGTGAGAGGTTTATATAAAGGTGAATATGTTCTAAGGATCACATACTATCAATGGAAACCCTCATAGGTGATCACAATCTCAAATATATAGTCTAGGCCTATTAGACCTAGAACTTAACATAAATGCTCAAGATCCCTAGTTCCACTTACATGGCCAAATTAAATTCCTATGTATTTTGAAATTATTTATTTGATGTTTGATTATATCTAATGTTTTTCATAACATAATACAAAATTGGTCATTTTTTGCCTAAAATTGTCTTAGACCTAATCAAAATGCATAGTATAACTTGAGAAGCCAACTCCCTTTACTCATATCTATATGGATGGTGTGCATGGTTCATCAAAAATCTAATAATATTTTAAGGGGGTCCTAAACTTTATTTCAATGGAATTTATTTTAAGGTTAAGGGTCTAAATTTTATGAATTATCACTATGAGGGTAACCCTTCTAAAACCCTTGGATGAACCTAATGGATAAAATATCATTGGAGATCCATTTTTAAGTGTCCAATTGGATATGGATAAAATATCATAGGACATGTTTAGAACTCTCCTAGCCTTATTAACACCTAATTGATCCATACTATAACTTGTATGGACAGACCTAATTCTAGGTTTTTTGCATGTTTTGATGTGTTTCATAGGTGATAAAAGGAATATATAGATGAAATTTACTATGTAAGGTTATTAGAGACATAATATAACTCATCATACTCAAATATCACCATGGTTGTTCATGGAAACCTCTCTACTAAACCATTCATTGTAGGAAATCTGAATAAGGCCATGAGAAATCAAAGTGACTGACTAAGTTTGATAGTGAGAAGAGTGGAATTAAATATTTTGACTTATTTTTGATATAATAAAGGAAAAATATGTTTTCAATATATGTTTTATATTATTTAAATCTTATTTATTGGATAAATTCAATTCACTTAAGTGACAAGTGTGAAGATTTAAGCCTAGAGATGCTAATGAGTGATTGCAAATAGTGAACACAAGTGTTAAGAGGAAGATTATAAGTTCTAGAAGCATACAAGGACCTAAATTGATATTATTTACATCTTATCATGTTATAATATATGTTGTAATGACTTTTACATAAATTTAAAACAATTAATTGAATTCTTCATCATCAAGGTAGTTTCAAGTATGACAATGGAGAGCTCTATGCCAACTTAAGGAAGGTGATATGTTTTAGATTGACACATGTTCATGAAAACTTACCTATTTTCCAACTCATTATCATAAATTTTAACTATTTTCCATGTCTTAAAACTTGTCCTTGTGACCATTCCACTTCTCTTATTCTTTCACATCTCCTATGTTCTATATATGTAAGCCATTTTGGCTTTGTAATGGATCCACAATTGGTATAGTGAATCCCTAATAGTTTTGAGATCTCATTTGAATTTAAATAAAGTTTTTTTAAGTTAATTTATTCTATAAAATCTCTTTATTAAGTGTTTCAAGTTGTTTATGTTGTTGACAAGTGATGAATGTCTTCTTCTTATTTCCATTATACTCTTGCATGTTTTCTATGAGTGATATCTAATCTAATAGGTCTCATAAAGTGTATGTGTTTGTTAAGTAGGTTTTGAAGTGTAATAGGGATTATTAGTGTCTAGGATCAGACCTCATTTTCACCCACATCTTAATATTCATAACAATTTGCCTCAATTTAAAAACACATATGCTATAAGGACATAGAGTTCAGGTCAATTTTAGTAGTCTCCTTTCTTAGTGAAAATGCAAGTGTGTTTTGTTGACTTATCTTTGGTATATCACCTTCATTATTTTAGTCTAATTTATGTTTCCTTATTCCATTTTCACCCCCAATAGTGATTATCCTAGTGTAGTGTGTGATCTTAAAGATAGATCAAGGGAGTTATCCCTTTAAAATCTATAGATCTATCACTTATACTAGCTTGTCTATAGTGAGAGATAGTTTCATGCTATCCAAAATTTAAGAAGGTTTCCTTATATTATCTAGGGTGAAAATTTGGGATATAAAATTATGTAGTTAGGGTCATAGTAAGGCTAATAAGGATTACTATAATATTGATATCAATCATCATGCTATTAGTAAGGATCATTATATGAATGATAAGGATCATGGTGAGGATTATAAGGAGGACCAAATGCTTGAGATGCCTCATAAAATTACATGAAATATAAATTTACTTCAAATTAAAACATAAAAAAACCATCAATATAGTGAATTGAAAACACAACATACTTTGAACAAGTACCTAGGATGCTAGAACTAGGTAATTGAGTTCAGAGTCACCACTAGTGTTTTGAATACCTCTAAAGACTGATATGTAGAAGGATAACACCAAAAATCATTCAAATAATTTGGACCTTAGTACCATTGAGTGTGAAAAGATAGTTCTATCCCAATTTTACACCATTGAAAAATTGTTCAAGCTTTATAATTTAGGATAACATGGAAAAAAACCAAGTTTGTGGGTGACATTAGGTGGACTGAATCTATAGGTTATGGGGATATCTATCATTGATGTATCAGTTATTCTCATTCATTAATAAACCAAATTTCAAGGAAAATAGAGAGAAACCCTATTATAATGGAGATGATGAACCAATCAAGTTGACTACTACCAACCAAATTTATGTTTACATAAACCATGAGACTAACCTAAAACAAATGCTACTCTTAATATGCCTCTCTACATCAACATTTCATATTAATGTTGTGAAAGATACTTGGGATAAGAAGACAAGTAAAGAGGTCATATAGTGACACTATTGAGTAGACAACTCACTCAACCTTTCACACTTCCCTTCAACACTTCATGAGACATTAAAAAAGGATTTCAAATTGAAAATGAATGTTAGAAAATGACAACATGCCAAGGAAGCTAAGATAATCACTTGACAAGATAAACTAGTCATACACATACATTAGAACCAAACAAAAGATGGGGTAAACCTAAAAATTTCTCATTGATCAAAGGATAATAAATGGGAAGGGCTTCACCATAATTAGTTGGAGGATACATACATATACTATCAAAGCTAAATTTATAAATAAAAAGTCAAAGAGGAAAAGATAGAAGGGCATAAGAGATAGAGGTGACAAGTGTGAATAAGATTTAAAAATCAAGAGAGGGTTATGAAAATTCTCATTAGATCCTCAATACCACATGTTACTTTATTTAATATGACTTCTTCCAAATGTCATGGAGTTTCTAACTTTATGTACCACCTTAACTTGTTCTTCAAAACGTCCCCTTCTCTTTTCTTATGATGGAAAAATGGCACATTTGATCACTAAATCCTATTTAACTATCTATTGATCTTATTTTTTACACCTTACATCAGTTTATAACGTCTCAAAGCTGACATCTCAATGCTCATTTCACCTCTTAGGTGTCTTGAAGTCCAATTTATCCTACTATGCCAATCTTACTTATGAGTGCCAAATCTTAACATTTAATTTTCATAACTAAAAATTCACTCCATGGATGGAATATATTAGTCATATTAGAGTAGGATCAATTCATTTTGATTCATTGAACAATCATCAAGGCCTCATCTTTCACCTTAAGCTCTCACTAGACTTCAATTTCTTATAGCCCTAAAATCATGCAAACTTCCTTGTGTAGAATTATTTACAAATGATATTGGAAAATAAAACGTATTTTTAATACCCATTATCCCCTTACAGATACATTCCAAATTTAATGACCCAAATCCAAGTGGAAGTGTTCTTAATGACCTAATCTCTCTTCTAAATTAAGCCTTAATAAGGCCTCCCTACCTAGAACCTAAATTTTTTATATACAAACCTACCATACATGTGTAACCTAAAAAAAGTGTTTGATTAAATTTAACCATCCTATTAACATGCTACATGTCAATTTTGGGCTTATGAAACTTTGTACAGATGGGTGAATGATGAAATTGTCAAAACCCTAGTCTAGGAATTTGATCAAGCTTGAGAGGTGACTAAAGTGTTTTGGAAAGAAGTTTTTAGGATATGATACATGTAAATGGTTTTTTTATAACTAAAACATCATAAATAAACTTCATACATTGAAATTGATTCCTCTTGAAGTCTTTAATAGGTTTGCATAAAGGCTTTTTGGTTAGTAAAATGGTGAATTTCACCCTTCTTAACCCAATTGATGACTTGAATGACACATATATATTCTTAGGAGGATTTAAGAGGTTAGTATAAGGTTTTTTAAGATTTATTGAGTCTTTATAGACCTTTATACCTAATTTCAAAGTCAATTCTTACCATGTTTCTTCATAAAAGAGCCTGTAGCCAAGCTTTTTGAACAATTGCATACACCTATACATTCACATGTGTCGAACAATGGTTCAATAAAGTGATTATGGGGAAAAAAAGGACATAAATTTAGTTTATATTCCATTTAAAATAAACTTAGGTACTAATAAGGACCATCTCTTTAGTCAGGTCATTTGGAGTGCTTATTGGCTACTGTAGTCATATAAAATGTTCAAATTGGTAGTTTGAGTGTGGCTTATGCCACCCTATCCATATCTCATTTTTTCATGATCTTTTGACCCTTATAGACAAATTTTTTCTCATTTTTAGTCATATAAAACCTTCTAAACCCTTATATTAGCTCAATTAGACTCTATTTCCTAGGCCAATCCTATCCCCCCATGTCTCAATCCTTTAAGACAAGAATGCCAGACCTGGAATATAGTGCTAGACCTTAAGGTGTCCCATTTTCAATACTCTTGTCCATTTGAATTTTGAGCCCAAATGGTCATTTTCATCTAATTTCTATTCTTCATAATTTCACCCTAGCATGAATATATCTAACCCATGACCAATAATTCCCTATAAAATCCCATCCAAATGTTATTTACAAAGAGAGGTGACAAAATATTACAAATCAATCAAGAATAAAAACAAGGGACTAAATCGAAATTCCCTATTCTCTTTATATAATCACCCAACACATTTGCAAACATACTCAAACCATCATACCAATTCCTAGCCACCTCAAGCACTCTCAATTTGGCATTTTTACATTTGCATCACACTATTACACTAATCACATTAAGTGGGATAACTATATATGTCTTGATCCCTCTTTAGAGTATTGGTATGTAGATAGTGTAACCACACAAGGGGTGTGGATTGCACATTTAGTGCATATTACACATTAAACCACCATTTATCTAAGTGATTCAAATCTTGTTTTATCAAGCATGATGGAGGGTTAAGGTTTAAAGATTAAATCATATCTATAGAAATATCCATTGACATTCAACACTCAAATTTCATAGGTAGGCTCATATGAGAATAATGCAAAAAACCCAAAAAGTTCAAGTCTCTGTGACTAGTTTGGATAATAGTGGTAGGAGTTGATAATAATGTCAAACCCCAAAGTGTCTTATTTTTGGCACTCCTATCCTTTTTCTGAATGAAATCCAAATCTTAATTTGTGACACTATCCTAGTTTTGCATAGCTAGTTTTAGACCCTATATCAACTATCTCATCTTGTTGTAAGATGAGTTATATTTTATACTTATTTATTATTATTTTTATAAAGGTAAAATAAATAAATAAATTACACAAATTAGGACTATAATTATTTCAATATTATTTACTAATTTATTAATCTAGACCCTTAACTAAAATAATAATAAAAATCCAATATTCTAAAAAAAAGATAAATCATTTGGTGAACCCGACTTATTTCAAACAAATATCAAACCCTAGGTAGCCTTAGGGTTTTCCCTTTATATTTTTGAGGAAAAAATCTATTTCAAAATTATATTTTTTTAATAAATTTTTTTGCATTTATTTTATTCAAATTTATTTTATAATTTTGAGATAAAAAATTTGAAATTTTTCTAAATTGTTTGGAGTATCAAAAATAATTTCAAAATCTCTATGTTAGTAGTTATTTTTGCATTTATTTTATTAATAGTAATTTTCCATATTCTCTTTGGTGAAAGAAATAAAATGGCCACTAAGGAACTTCTTTCCTCTCATTTTTAAATTTTTCTCATAATTGTGACAATGAATGGACAAATTTGGAAAACTACACATTAGCCCAAAAAATGTAGAAAATGATTTCGTTTACAATGAAGATAATTATTATTATTTTAATGAGGAATATGATGATGCACATGAAAGTGATAGTGAAGAAAAATTAGATTCATCTTCTTCTCTTAAACTTATCTCTTTTCTTTCCTCTTCTAAAGAAAATATTTTTGATAAATGAGAAAATTAATTTTCACCTCATCCTATGCAAAATACATCAAATGTACAAATTAGTCATACATTTCCAAGTGAACCTCTCATTGGTGATAATTTTATTCTATTTTAACCTAGTCTCTCTCTCCCTCTCTCTTTTTCTATTTTAATGTTTAAATTACAAATACATAAATTCAAAGAATTAAATATCCAATGCACAGTTCAAATGATCCATCTCATGTTCTTAACTCTACTTTGGCATCTCAAACAATGACAAAAGAATGTCTAAATGATAACTCTCTTACTCTTACTCATCATATTGTAAATGAACATAATACATGAACTTCATCCAAGGATAACATAGATGCACGTAGTATTCCAATGACACATGTCAATATATTCCATATTAGCAAAGAATCAACATCTTCTCTTACCTCTCTCTCTAGTGATACTAAGTATGATAGTGAACATGCAAATGAATATGGAAATGAGAGTAAATATGAGCAAAACTCTGATTGTGATAATGCATGGAGTAATGATGACTATTATACACATAATGAAGAATAAAATGTATCTCATGATTCTAACTTTTCCCTCACTCCTTATCTCAATCATAGTGCGTTATAAAATGTTGATTCTACTTCTATGCATGATTCTATTTCAAATTATGCACATGTCAATGACAACATCACATCTTATATTCAATTATAATATGATTCACTAAATATAAAGGATACCAACTAATCTCCCAAACCACCCCTACTATAGTATAACATATTTCTCACTCTTAACCCAAAGGGAATGGTATCCCACATCCCTCTAATAAGGTCTAAGTTACCATTCCTCCAAAGGTTCAAGTGAACACACCTCCTCTCTATGATATAATTTCTAAATTTAGCATTCCCATTGCTAAAATAAATAATAAAATTCAATTTTTAAATGAACCACTTCAAGATATTATTTCTTTAATGCATGCAGCTGGTAAATTACAACACCAAATACATCTCCTTCATTTAGAAAACAAGGCTTATAAATCTTGGATGGATGCCAATGACTTGCATGTTAACCCTCTTCCAAAATAAATTCTAAAAGCTTCATTTCCTAAGCATTTTTAGATACCATCATTGCCTCAATTTGATGGAACTGTAAAACCATTCATGCACCTTAAATCCTTTTGGAAGGATTTTCCATCTCATGAGATTCCTTTGATTCTATTTAAGTTGTTCCAACATACATTAGTGGGTAATGCATAAAATTGGTTATTTCATATACTCCCTATGGGTTCCTTACATATATATGATAACTTAGAGGAGGAATTTCTTAGATTTTAAATAGAAAACATGGGCCATTGTGATACTTATGAGAAACTTGCCACATTTCATTAGAATCCTTTAGAGCTAGTTAGTGATTATATATTATGATTTAAGACTTCCATCTTATGATTGATCTATAAACCAATAGATTTAGAGGTTAAACATATCTTTATTAAAGAGTTTTTCCAACCTCTCTTAGAGCATATATTATATTATATAGAGTCCTCTTTTAGGAACTTATGTTATACAGTTTTAGCCTTGGAAAATAAATTGGGATTGATTGAGGAAAATTTAGTTGATCAGCTTACTCTAGATTTCATAGTAGTACCTCCATATACAACTCCTAACACACAACATCCACCATGTCCTAAATAAGATAGGAGATTGCAACCATAAAAGTAACTAGTTTAGAATAGAGAGCTTGTTTTTAGAACACCACCTATAGTATGCACTATAGATAATAGTAGTAGGGCACCACTACAATTTAATTCAGAGTGAGATAGCCCATATGTCATATTATTAGCCCTAACAGATAGAAGGTTAATCACATTGCCTTCTACTCTTTGTCAAGATCCACATCTCTTACATAGGTAGCCACATCAGCCCTTTTGTAACTATCATTGTATCTGTGAACATAGAGACAATGATTATTATGGACTAAAGGACTATATGAATAGATGTGTTGATAAGGGAATCATAGTATTCACACCAAGGGCACAAGATCTCCTCCATCATGGATCTATAGACCTCATTCCTCCAAAACTAAGTCATCCCAAGACATTCTTTCATATGAATCATTAGTTTCTCATCATGAGAGTAATGCATTTTATAAGACATGGCCTTATAAAAGATATCTTATCCCACCTACTTAGAGGGTTTAAAGACCAATAAAATTAGAAAAACATATATAAAATAGTGTAGTTTATGGAGTACATAATGTAGTTCCATATACATATCCATGATAGTCATAGGCACTATAGCATAGTTTTTAGGGTCTTATCCTATGTAGATACCCACTATGGTTAAGATTAGATTAACCCAAATCATAGAGTACTACTCCAAATAGATATTCACTACAACCAAGTTCTTTGGGTCCTATCTCACATAGAAACCCTATATAGTTAAGATTAGATGAACCCACATCACAAAGTACTGCTCTAAATAGATATTCACTATAGTCAAATTTTTAGGGACCTATTTCACATAGAAGCTTGCTATGATTTACATTAGATAAGCCCCCATCATAGGTTAAAATTCCATCTTGATCTATTTCCAAGTCATATGCATTACAATAGAAGCCATAAGGTTTTATTTAACATATCAATCCACTATGATTGTGGATAGCTGAGCCTCCTTCAAAACACATAATGTCAATTTCACATCCATTGAGGTTGCATCTTATAGAGTCTCTATGTATAGCTACAGTTAGTGCACCCTAAACAACATCAGATATAAGGTATGTTCCTACATAGCATGAGTAGTATGGCTACTTGTTCAATTGGCCATTAGGATTTAGATAGTGATACAAACATAGTTGAGCCCTCCCTCACTAGTGTAGAGAGTTCATACACTTATATAGTGGCCCCTTTTATAAAAACCATAGTTTTAGGAATCTAAATAGTTTTCAACTACAATATTCACATCTAGAGCTATATCATTGAGGTCTCATGCCTCTACACATAGAGAACATTTTTAGATAGATTCTTCTACTAATGATGGGTCCATAAGAGCCCCATAGTTTCATCCACTTCTCAAAGTTATAAGGAGACCCCCCAGTTAGTTTCAACTATAGATATTTTAGAGCACTTACAACGTAAACAACTTTTAGATCACTACTTCAGACCATCCATCATGCTTCATGATCATGCACAATCCATCTACATGATATAGGACACCATGATCATGCACAATCCCTCTCCATGAGACTCATTGGTTAGTATCATTTCCTCTCAACTTACTTGTACATAATTTATCATCTTCCTTGTACATAGTTTCTTTTTGTTTACTTGTACATAGTTTCTTTTAAAAAATTTGTATATAGTTTCCTTGTGATTTTCTATGCATAGATTATTTAAAAATATCAAAAAAAATATAACATGCTAAAAAACTAAAAACTTAAAATAAATCAAAAACACTAGAAACATTTCAACTATATGCTTTATCCATGATTTACATTTCTACTACCATGCTAGACTTACATTTTTTAATTCTATGTTTAGTCATATAAAATGAAAAAATTGGTAACTTGAGCATGGATAATGACACCCAACCCATATGTCCCTCTTACTTGATCACATGACCCTCACAAGCTTGTTTTCATTGATTTATAGTCATCTATAGCATTCTAGACATGATCCCAGCTAAGCTAGACTCCACTTTACATGACTAACCCATCCCCTTAGGTCCTATTTGCTTGGGAAAATAGCACCATGCTAGGACTATAGTTATAATTCCACTCATGCCTACTTTTGGTGTTATTATAAAAGTTTACATCTGGCCCCAATGGTTAATTTCCTCTAGTTACCCATCCTTCTCCTTTTTGGCCTAATGTGAGCAAATTCATTCCATGACCAATATATCCTTATAAAATTTCATTCAAAGATCATTTTGAAAGGGTTGGTAACTATCACTAAGCAAGTGAAAATATAATTAATACCACTCAAGCAATTTTCCCTATTTTTTTTATACAACCAACCAATACACTTACAAACTTATTTAAATTCCTACACTAGTCCTTAGCCATCTCAAGTACATTTAGTCTAGCATTTTACATATTCATACACTCAATTTCACAAAGCACATCAAGTAGGATAACTACATATGTCTTGATACCTCTTTGAAGTACTAGTATGTAGGAAACGTGCCCACACACGAGGTGTGAAACATGTCCAATACATCTTACACACACTAACCCCCTCTCTTTCTTAAAATTAATTAAAGCACAATGGAAGATAGGGTTTGAAGAAAGAATATTTTCTACATGGAGATATATATATTTCTAACTACTAAAACTTCATAGACAAGGTCACATATACCTATCAAAAAACCCCAAAAATCTTAGATCCTCAACACAATAGTGGTAGAGGTAGACTACAACATTGGTGCCACTCTCGTATAGTTATATCACTCCTATCCAATCATAAAATTATGTCTAGATATCAGTTTTTGATAGTGTCTCAGTCTTGCATAGTCAATATCAGCCTCTATCTTAATTAGATCAACATAGTTCTAAGCTAAGGTATATTTCTCTCTATTCACTTGCTATTTTTAGAAAGTCTAAACAACAAATCAGAATTAACAAATTAGTAAGCTAATTATGGCATAATTATTGACTAATTTTACTACTCAGATGCCTTAACTAAAATAAGAATAATACACCAATATTCCCAAAATTGTTAAATCTTTTGGTGAACCTGACTTCATTTGTTTTCACACAAAAACCCTATAAACCCTAGGGTAATGTTCCTACTAATTTTTCATATATTTTTCTAAATTTTTACCTAAGTAATATAATAATATATTTGCATTAAATTTTTAAAATTTTAGAGTAATTTTAAAATATTTTTTGGTCAAACCCTAGTTATCCATATTAGGTCGAAGTACTTTTACACTAATTTTCCACTTATTTTTTGAATTTCTACTAGGATATTTAAATAGACAATCCATTCAAATTTTGAAATTCAATAGTAATTATAAGAAACATTTATTTTTCAAAACCCTAGTTGTATCTACTAAGTCTTGTTAAATCACTAATTTCTCAATAAAGTTCTAATTTTTTACTTGCATATATAACTCAAAAATTCACTTGCAATTTCAAATTTTCATAGTAATTTGTTGAAATTGTCATCTTTCAAACCATAGCTACATACACTAGGCCATATTTCTTGTGAAATATTACCTTACATCTATAATTAGATTGCACAAAATGGATCTCAGTTATTTAAAAAAAATTCCTATATTTTTTGCAAAAAATAAAGAGGTCATCATTGGTCCCATCATGTACATGAATGATGAAGTTTATCAGATGTTAGTAAAAAGTTTCACTCTTTGCATTTCACGCTTATTATTCATAATATGGGATGATTTCAAGAAATTTATTATTAAACATGTTAAGATATATTTTTCATCACCTCATTTAGATCCTTTATCCCATACTGAATCATGTTGCTTGGTCCATTTTTCTCTTCCCTAGGTCACTACCCATCACTAGAGAGCCAAGTTGACACCCTTTATAACTCCACCACCTTGATTTATCCATTAGCTCTACTCTCCTCCCAGAGCTAATACTAATCCTACATAAATCATATAAGATGTAGTTAGATTTGTTACTTGATGGGCCACTACTCCCCCTCCACCTAATTAGGAGCCCCACCACCCTCCCATTCCTTCCCATCCTAGGACCAACCCACCAACATAGGCAGATCTGCATAAGGCATACAATATTATTGAATATTTGAGAAACACTCCAACTAAAATTTCCATGTTAAAATTCCTTCATAAAGCTAATGTGTTCAATGACATTGTTTATTAGGCACTCACTTAGACTTCTATGCCCATTGATTTAGAGCTTTATTAATTTTCATCATTGTTCAACACTTTAAAAACTATTGAAGATGCAATTTCTTTTGATCATGAGGACATGCCATCTCAGACAATTATTGACCAAAATTTACCACTATTTATACAAGTTAAACTCAAAACCAACACAATTAAGATATTTCTAATTGATACTAGATTTGGACTTAGTATATGTAATATTACATTCTTATAGACCATGAGTGTGGATATGGCATCCATGTAAAAATCATATAAGAATATTAGAGGATTTGATGATATACCATGATAGACATTGGAAAACATTACTTTGGATATCATAGAAGCACCAAAAACCCTCTCTATATAGTTTCAAATCATACCAAGTCCTCTTCATTATAATATTTTACTTAGATGACCTTGGATACACATTATGGGAGTAGTTACTTCTAATCTTCATCGATATGTTAAGTTTTTCCATGAAGGATACCTATACACATGTCTAGTAGATAACCAACCATTCAGTTATTGTCAAACTATAGATTTATATTAAAATATTTTTCTAAATGGTACACCACATCTCATAGTTTAACCACCACCTCATTGCATTTATCTTGATTAGATACATAAATATGAGGTTAGAGAGACTAGTAATTCTCACATAATTCCACTTACAATTGTGCCCTTAGCTCTAGATACTCTGCCAGTCATAGTAGCTTTAGCTATTCTAGATACTCTATTAGTCATGATTCCTACACTTGTTACATTCACTAATAATATTTATAGTAGTATCAATTGATTCTAAAGACATAGTCACTCCATTAGTTACAAAAACTCTCATAACACCACTGTCTTCTACTATTATAGTTAATGAGACTCCCATATCAAAGTTACCCCTTGTGGTAAATTATGAGTTAACATATGTACATGTTGTTAATATAGATTTCCAAGCTTCTTTAGATGATGATATGACACCCACACTCATAGAAGATTATTTGTGTGGGTTGAGATTTACACTAGTTGGCCCAAGAGAGTATCAAGATGACTCTAGATATATAATTAGACATCCTACATCACTCTTAGCATCTCAAACTACACACTCGAGATATACTCCACATTCAGGGCCATTAATAGATCACCTGACACATATAGTTCACATGGTTACCTTTATAGATATTGATCCAATCATTCAGATTTATGTAGGAAACACACAACATAAACCATAGATTATGTTGTAGATGTTACTTTATAATGGATTAATCACCTTACCTATAGTATGACACATATCTACTAATATATTATGACAATAGGATGGTCACCCATTTTGTCTTTTTCATAGGATCACAGCTCATGATATAAACTCATATATAACTTTATAAAAGAGACTAGATAAACTACATGATCATGGTATTATTCAAATTACAACACCAACAACACTGGATTATTCACTTCCACCAAATCAATATACTACTAGAACTAAACACCCTAGATAAGAATCAACATCTCCACCACTAGAGTAACCTTCAGTTCACCTTGGATAAGATGACACCATATACATATAATGTACACCATATGATGATACTTATAATGATGATATATAGGCATTTGATGATGGTCATGATCCTTTCCTCCATCTCCCTCCCCAATGAGCTCCATCCTTAGACCCTTTACCCCCTATAGCCTAGCTTTTTATTCATATGCTTATATATAATATCATTATGATTACTTGTACACCAAAAACATCTTGATTGTGTGCATCATCATGCTTTACATTTCTACTACTATATTAGACTTACATTTTTTGTTCTATGCTTATTGTTTATGGATTTATCTACATCACCATATTTCACTTGATCTTCTTTGAGTGTGTCCAGTGACATATAGCTTATTTATTGCTTCACTATACCTATTGAGGGGGAATCTTACTTGTACATTTGAGACACACATTTATATACATACTCACTAGGGGTATCTTCTACATGAATACACCATATAGGTTATGTCATTCCTACACCACACACTCTAGTTATCATGTTGATATACATTATGCACTAGCTTACATAAATTACTCTATCGACACTCACTAGTATATAGCACTTGGTTATTTCTTATCATATAACTAGTCTTGTACTAACATGTCTTGCATACTTTCCCTCCTAGTTTGATTAGTTAGATGTGATTATACTTCTAGTTCCTTATGTGATTTATTTTCTTCCTTAGTGTATCTAGATTATTTGCATTTCTTAGTTCTTTTTTTTTCTTATATGTGCCTTAGGACATTTTCCAATGTCCTTTACTTCATTTTATTGCCTTAGGACATTTGCCAATGTCCTTTACCTTTACTCCTCTATGTGATTATGGCTTCCACACCAATTTTGCTTATTTCAATTATATGTGTATGTGGCATTGGAACATGCCTTATATGCTTGATTTCTAGTTTGAGTGACATGTGACCATGTCCCTTGTTTTCTTGGCCTCTTGGGCACCCTTGTATGCTTCTTACCATGTGTGTTTGTTGCTTGCTTATTTCTCATCATTTGCAATGCCATGATCCATATCATGCATTTATCTTGATTTGTTAGATGTCATGATGGACATCATGCTCCATCCCTCCAACTAAAAAATAAAAACTAACCAAACTTTCATTTCTATTTTAGTACCTTATGCATTCTATTATATTGTAATATCTAACTAGGCATACCCATATTAATCTAACAATCTTTCATACAACCCACGCTATATCCTGAGATACCTTATCGATTATCATTATTATATCATGTATTTGTGAAACTTAACCCACTTTTAGTTCTATTTATTTTGAGGGTATTCATTGAATCATCTTCATTCCTACCCAAAAAATAGGGGACAACAAACAAGGGTTTTTTCACAAAAATTAGAGCTCCTAGCAATTGAAAAAGTAGCATTCAAAACACTTAGAACAATAATCAGACATCAAACTAGTAAAAAAATAGGTAGATAGTTAAGAGTCTATAAAAGTTATTATATTTATCCATAGAAAATAGCACCAAACTTTGACTATAGTGTCAATTCCATTAGTTTCCACTTTTGGCACTCATGTCTAAATAACAAAAAACTAGATTTTCTAGAAATTGACAGAAAGGTAAGTTTATTTATAGTTTTATCAACTACAGTTAAGACCAAATTCAGTAATTTCAATATAGTTTATCTAAGAGAGTATAGATATAGGGGACATCATTCATGGCATGATGGCTCTCACTTCTAATTTTAGATAGGGCAATTAGTACAACTTCCAAATTAGAATCCTGGTTTCAGATACTAGTGATTAGGGGCAATGTGCATGGCATATATTTTTATTTATTTTTGAGTTTAGTATTACCCAAGAATTATAAAAAATTACATGCCTTATTCCATCTACATGTTGTTTTCATTATTTTGGAATTGATTTTGGACAAGCCTAACTTGCCTAGTTCTCGAGTTCTTGAGTTCCCAAGTAGATTTCATACAATCCTAGTACACTAGTTTTGGAGTGTCTTTCATACAAGCCTAATATACATATTTTGGAGTGGCCAAGAGTGGCATAGTTTCTAGCATATATTAATCTATCCATGCCAACATTATTAAAGCATAGTTTATTCATGGGTTTCAGGAGCCATCTTATATGACACACATTCCAATATCAGTATTAGTTCATAGCTTCACTTCATGGGGCAATATGAAGCAAAAGGATTAGATAGCCTTTATATTAGTGAGCCACCTGTTAAGAGGGATTGGACACATAGTCCAAACAATCAACTAACACATGCAAGATCATCTAGCTTCACTTGGTAGGAAATGATGGAGTTAAAGGGCTAGCCTCTACATTCTTGAGCCACTTTTAGGGAATTGAGCACTTAGCTCTGATCATGATATTACTCTAGGTTTAGCAAACATTTTGTATTACCTAGTACATCTTGTATCACTAAATAGTATAATAAGTTTTGTATTAGTTCACGTACCTAGTGAGGTGTATTTGTTCCTTTCTCTTCCTTTCTCTCTTACCCAAATTTGTACATTATTATTTTAGATATACCATATCTAGTAAAAACTTGTCTACTCTTTGTTTTCTATTAAAGATTTTAAATTCATAGTTTACTCTCTCTACATTCACCTAAAATCACATACCTTCATGAGTTTTACCCTTATTCAGGTACACTTTCTATTTTTCCTTTATCCTATTATTTCACTTTGTTGTATTACTAGAATAAAGTGAGGGCAAATACGGTCATATAAAATGTAAAAATGGTAACTTAAGGATGGGTAATGACACACAACCCATATGTCCCTATTTCTAGCTCTCATGACCCTTATATGCTTGTTTTCATTGATTTCCAATCATCCATATCCTTCTAGACTTGATCCCAATTGAGCTAGATTCCTCTTTCCATGATTAACCCATCCCCCTAGGTCCCATCTTTTCAAGATAATAGTGCCACACTAGGACTATAGAACTAATGCCACTCTTGTCTAAGCGTTGTTGTCCAAGTTCATCTCTGGTCACAACATTCAATTTATTTTAGTTCCCCATCCTTCTTCTTATCAACCTAACACAAAAAAATTCAATACCTGACCAATAGATCCCTATAAAACCCCATTCAAAAATCATTTGGAAAGGGTTGGAGACTATCACTAAGCAAGCAAAAATAAAAGAAAGACCACTTAAGAAAATTTTACTATTCTCTGCATATAACCAACCAAAACACTTGCAATCTTATTCAAATTCTTACACCAATCCTTATCCATCTCAAGTAAAACTAGTATAACATTCTCCATATTCATACACTCAATTACTAAAATCACATCAAGAAGGAGAACTACATATGGTTTGATCCCTCTTCAATGTATTAATATGTAGGTAGCATGTCCACACATGGGGTGTGAAGCATGTCACATGCATCTTACACATACTAATCCCCCTCTTGCTAAAAATTAGTTCAAGCATAACAAAAGATAGGGTTTTAAGAAATAATATACTCTATAGGGAGATATATATACTTATAGCTATAAAAACATCATATAAAGGGTCACACATACATGCTAAATAAAACCCAAAAAGCTTAAATCCTAAAGACAACAATGGCAGAGGTAGACTATAGTGTCAATGCCACTCCTATCTAGTTCTGGTGCTCCTATCGAAACAAAAACCAAAGTCCAAATCTTAGTTTGTGATAGTGTCCTAGTCTTGCACAATCAATATTAGTCTCTATCTTAATTAGATCAACATAGTTCTAAGCTAAGTTATATTTCTCTCTATTCACTTGGTATTTTTAGAAAGTCTAAATAACAAATTAGAATTAATAAATCAATAAGTTAATTGTGGCATAATTATTGACTAATTTTACTATTCAAACCCTTTAACAAAATTAGGAATAATACACCCATATTTTCAAATTATTAAATAATTATGCTGTTGTTTGTTGATTTATCTACATTACCATGTTTCAATTGGTCTTCTTTGAGTGTGTGAAGTGACATCCAGATCTTTGAATGCTTCATTCTACCCATTGAGGGGGCACCTTAATTATACATTTGAGACATAGTTTGACATATCTTCCCACTGGGGGCTTCTTCTACATGACTAGACCATCCAAGTTATGTCATTCCTACACCTCACACTCTAGTTATGATGATGATGTACATCACTTACTAGCTTACACAAATTATTATATCAATAATCAATAGTATAAAGCACTTATGTATTTCATAGTATCTACCTAGTCTTATACTACATGTTTTGCATACTTTCACTTCTTGCTTTGATTAGTTAGATGTGGTAGTATTTATATCATTTACATGATTTTATTTATTTCTTTGAGTAGTTAGATATGATTGCATTTGTTAGTTCACATTTTGTCTCTTTGTGTGCCATAGGACATTTTCTAATGTCCTTTTATTCTATTCGTGTTTGCCTTAGAACATTTACCAATGTTATTTATTTGTACTCTTCTATGTACCTATGGCCTTTGTGTTAACCTTAATTATTTTAAATTATATGTGCATGTGGTATTTGAACATGCCTTATATGCTTGCTTTCCAAAATTGAGTGACATGTGCCCACGTCCTTTATTTTCTTGGATCCTTGCCCACTTTTGTATGCATCTTGCTTCTTTCCTTATGTGCTTGTTGCTTGTTTGCTTGGTTCTCAATTGTTTTACAATGCCATGATCCACATCATGAATTATCTTGCCTTCTTGGATACCATGATAGACATCATGCTCCATCCCTCTTTAAAAACTAACAACTAACAACTAACCAAATTTCCACTTTTAGTTCAGTATACTACACATGTTATTTCATTGTTACATATATCTAGGTGTACCCCTAATGATCTAACAATCTCCAATACAAACTATGTTATATCTTGAGACATATTTTTTTATTATCATTGCCATATCATATATTTCACAACATAACACACTTATATGGATATTTATTCTAAAGGAAGTCATTTTAGGGTATTCGTTCCTACCTTCAAAAGAGGGGAAAATAAATAGGGGTTTTGTCACAAAGATCATAGCCTCTACTGATAAAAAATTAGTTTTTAGAAAACCTAGAACAACATTCAAAATTAAAACAAAGTAGAATAGACCAAAAACATAGTGACAAATATATAACAATGATTAGAAACAAAAAAGGATAAGAGAACCATATTTAGACTATAGTGCCAGATAATAAAGTGTCATGTTTTTGTTTCTCTTATCCAAATAGTAAAAAAATTATATTTTCCAAAAATAGTTAGAAAGGTAAGTTCAGTTACATTTTTGTCACCTATAATTCAAATTCAGATTGGTTAGTTTTAGTATAATTTTTTTCATAGTATCTAGACATAGGGGGCATCATGTGTGGCATGATAGATTTTGCTTCTAGTTTCAATTTGGGTAGTTGGTATAACTTCCAGATCATAATCCATGTTATAGAAACCAATGATTGGGGTTAATGTGCATGACACATTTACCTTATTTTCTTTCTAGTTCATCATATTACCTAGATATTATCAAAATTTTCATGCCTTATTCCATCTAGAGGTGGATGGCATCATTTTAGAGTGCCTTTTATATAAGCCTAGTTCTTAGTTTTGGAGTGGCTTTCATACAAGCCTAATCTCTACATTCCAAAGTGGCTAAGATTGGCCTAGTTCTTAGTACACATTTGGCTATCCATGCCACATTATCAAATTATGGAGCATTCATATGATTCAAAATCCATCTCATATGACACACATTCATATTGGTATCAATTCATAGCTTAACATAGGGGGCAATGATGGAGCCAATGGACTAGTTATCCTTTATATTCTTGAGCCACCTACTCATAAGGATTGGACACATAGTTAAAACATCGATGAACACATGCATGATCACATATATTCACTTAGTGGCCAATAATGGAGTGAAAGGGATAGCATTTCTATTCTTCATCCACTCTCAAGGAATTGAGAACTTAGCTCCATTCATGATATTACTTTTGGTACAACACATGCCCAACATTACTTAACACATACCCAACATTACTCAACAACACACATCTTTATGGGTTTTACCCTTGCAAGTAAGTTCAAGTATGCTTTCTATTGGTTGAATATTTTGTTGATCAGTGTACTAATAAACAAAATAGGTCTAATCAGCCAAAGTAGGAAGATTGGTCATCCAAATGTGTAGGTTTACCACATCAAAAGGCAACTAATCTCTCCTCTCATCAAGGGGAGGTTCTCTATGGATATATATATATATATATATATATATATATATATATATATATATATATATATATATATATATATATATATATATAATCAAGGGTAGGACAAACCATCCATCTCTCTTTTTCAGAGATGATGTGTGTGGATCAAAGAAGAGGAGTGCTTTGTGTCATTTCCCTTGAGTTTTTCCTTTGATCCACACGCATCATCTCTGAAAAAGAGAGATGGATGGTTTCTCCTACCCTTGATTATTATTTTTTGTTTATATATATATATATATATATATAAACAAAAAATAATAATCAAGGGTAGGACAAACCATCCATCTCTCTTTTTCAGAGATGATGCGTGTGGATCAAAGGAAAAACTCAAGGGAAATGACACAAAGCACTCCTCTTCTTTCAAAAGTACTATTTAGCTAGCCACAAGAATACTCTTGGTAGTAAAAGCAAAATGTAACTAAGGACGTAGTAACTAACAAATTGAGATGTAACACAAAGTCTCAACATGAATTGCTCAAGAGTAAGATATAAAGAACAATGAGGGCACAAAGTCACCCCAAGGTCCTTTACACATAAATGAAAAGAAAACAAACTAAAGGAAATTTTGGGGGCATAAATTCTCTCCATAGATGACTCTTCAGGACACCTTCTTGACTAATTTCACTAATTATACTTGTTGAATTAAAGGAATAGAAAATATATCAAGGAAAAAGACATAAGAATAGTTTCCCTAATAACAAAGATATCACAGCACAAAGTCTGAAAAGTCACTTGCTTTCTTATTCCAATAACAAAATATGATCAACAATCTGAGCTCAAAGTCTCAATAATGCCTTTCAATTTGGGAAGAGTTTCATTTTTTATTGTCAATAAGAGATCCATTTACAATAAAAGAGAGTCCCTTATATAGCCTCTTCAAGAAGGACTTGAGAATAGTAACACATCATGTTGCATTAAAATTTGTTAAGCAAACAGACTGGAATTTAGAGGGATCTACCCATTTGTTTTTCTCAATGTAGAGAAACAAATCATGGTACTAAAATTTTACATCTTTCAATGTCCACCTAGTGATCTGATCCTTCCTCATCATTTCTCCTTTTTTGGTTAATCAAATCAGGTCCTTAATTCAATTTGATGCGTTATTCCTTAGTCACCTCTTGCTGATCTTGGCCTTAAAGCCTGTGAATGCATTTGGGTATGTATATTATAGGGATCAATGACTATTTTATGAGCTTTAAAATTGACATTCGCACACCTGTCAATACGCTTCCAATGGCTAGTTAATTATTCTTAAATTTGATGTCTTTGGGAGCATCACCCCTTGGTCCTTCTTTGGCTTTCTTATTTTGCATCCTCTCGAAGGGAAGGTGAACCTTCGACTTTGGGGGAGTGTCCTTTAAGTTGGAAGTTGAGAGTCCCCTGCAAGGGCACCTGCCCTTCGGGGTCCTTCAACAACCTTTTCTTTGGAGTCTCTCATAGACATTTCCCACAGATATTTCCTATAGACAATTCCCGTGGACATTTTCCCTGAGATTTCTCTATGGGCATTTTCCCCAAGATTTCTCCATGGGTATTTTCCCCTTGAACAACTTCCCATGGACAAAAAGTTCATGGACATTTCTTGCAGAAAATTTTTTTGTGGATATTTCCTATGTACAAAAAGTCTGTAGAATTGTTCTGAACACTTTGCCTTTCAAAAGATACTTCAGGTTTTCCTCCCGCAGCTTCTTTCCCAAATTCCTTTAGACTTTTTGTTCAAAGGAATTCCTTCAGACAAAAAGTCTAAAAGAATTTTTTCTTGCCTTAGTCTATTTTGACTGCCTTAAACAAAAATATGAAAGAATTACGTTTGTGGCTTCCTTAAAAACAACCCTTGTGAAGGGTGCTTTTGTCGACCAAGTGCCCTCCACAAGGGTACTTGTCCTTTGGGAGGCTCTTTTGAAATTTTTCTTTGAACCGCTCCTTTGAACCAACAATTGAACCAAGCTTTAAACCACACTTTGAACCAAGCCGATGATCCCTTTGATTGAAACAAGACAATGAACCAAGCTTTGAACTAAGCCAATAAACCAAGCTTTGAACCAAGTGGATGAACCATTTGATGAACTAACTGAGTGAACCATTTGATTGAATGAAAGCATTGAACCAACCATTGAACCAAGCTTTGGTTTAACAATTTAATGGTTCATTCCCTTTGATTTGGCTAAGTCCTTTGGAAATTCCTTTGTTAAACTAAATGCATTAAACCTGTTAAACCTTGAACCCATTGATCCTTTGAACCAAAGTGGTTCAATGGTTCAAGCCTCCTTCTCTTTGATAAATGTTTTGAAGATATTGAACTTTGAACCTTGATGAAGTGCTTAACTCTTGCCGATGGCATTGAACCTTTGAACTTGTTAAACCCATTAAACCAAAATGGTTCAAGGTTCAATGGTTGGATCCTTACTTAGATGCTTTCCAATGGACATTTTCAATTGAACCAAGGTGTTGAACCAATCTCGAAAATGACTAAGTGTTGGAAACTGATTCATTTGATTGAACCTGCCTATAGAAGCCTTTGAACCTGTAGAAATGAACTTGCATGTAGAGTCCATAGAAAACAAGTCCATAGAAATCAACCTGTAAAGCCCATTAAACTTGGCCTATAAAGTCCGTAGATTATTAAGAAGCTTGAAAAATGATGAATTTGAATGCCCATGACAAATTTTGAAAAGGGAAGAGACAATTTTGGTCTGTAGGACCAAAATAGTTCAAATGTTGTCCCAAATATGAGTGATATTTTTGTGGGACAACAGATGGCTCCAATTAGGGAACTTCTATCAATTGCAAAAAGAATTGAGGGGAGTAGAATCTAGAATCTCCAGTGCATTCATGTGTACCATTGGGCTACAGAGTCATGCTACCCAAAAATGAAAGGCATAAAAAATGGAAACCAATAAAGCAAAATATAGAATTAAAAACTATATAAATATACATATGTATAGATGAAATGATCTGATACTTCAAGAATTGAAGTATTTCAGATGTTGCTTCCTGAGAGATAGTGAAAATAGTGCTCTATCCTGGTAAACTAGCAAGAAGATATTTTGTCCCCAAAAATGGTGATGGGCAAATGGAACTCTCCACCAAGAAACCAATTTTTTGTGTCTTCCTATTGGCTTTTTCTTCTTCTTGACCCATTGTAGTATGTGGTCTTCAATTTGAAAGCCATAACTCCTTGCTTTCTTGGTAAAGGGTTCCTTTGCCTGATTTTGTTTTTTAGCAGCATGGTCCATTACCATAATTGGTTATTCTCTTAGTTCAGTCTAGCATATGATTGGATTGTCCACATCAAACTCTTGACAAACTATCAGATTAGCATCTCCTTTGATGTGAAGGAGTTTGATTTCTTCATCTTAGGCAATCTTCAATCCAAGCAATAGAGATTCGCATCCAACTGTGTTGTTGGTGTTACGAACTTGAAAATTGCATGAAGGAAGAATATATCCTTAAGGAGATATCAACACAGTCCTAACTCCATCATTGGTGGAAGAATTGCTGCTATTGGATTTCAGGATCCAAGCATCATCAAAAGCTGATCTCTAATCATATTTTTCTTCATTAGAGATGCAAGATCCTTTCTTATTTATACTGCACCCTACCAATTCTCCTAAAGTCTTATTTGGATTAATTCTTGGATTCTTAGCTACATGACTTTTGTCTATAGAAACATGAACATTCTCTATGGTCAAGAAATAATTACCCCTGTCTGAACACTCAAACATAATTTATGCTACAGGGGCTGATGTTTGGGTGACCACGTATTTTGCTTTCTTTTGAGGGAGCAATCTCTTAATTACGCCTTGGACAGGGATCCTTGCTTCAGACAGGTCCATGCTCCATTCTCCTCCCATGTCCTTGCAAATTTTTTGTAAAAGCAAAATGCCATAGGATCTTGGGATGTTAGCCACCAAGATAGTCATCTTGATTCTTTTGTCTGGAAAGGTTATAAATGCAAATTGGGCATCTTTGATTTTCCCCAGCAGTGGTAGTTGCTTGTTCTCCATGGAGAAACATCTACCAAATGTCTTGGTTAGAGTGAGGCCCAGAGACTCAGCTACTTTAGCAGGCATGACGTTGTCAGATTCCCTAAAATTAATGATTTAATTGTTGAGTTGATAACCATTTATCAATAAGGAAACATAGAAAGGTTCTATTTTATTAGGGGCAACTGGAGGAGTAATGACAAGATTATTTGGAATGGGCTTGTTCTTTGGGGAATCAAGAATTATTTTCTTAACCTCTTATCTTGTAGGGATGACTTGGTTCTTGACACATTGGACCAACTTATCCAATTGATTAGGGTTGGACTACAAATATTCAAATTTAGACATTTGTATTTTTGTCTTTTTGACATGATCGATTATGTCAAATGGTTGAATTGAGCTAGGTACAGAGGAAGGTATTTTAACCTTTTGAGTTTTAGGAGGAATGGGAGGAGGGTTGGTTTATGAAATGGAAGTAGAAGGTAAAGGTGAAATTCATGTACTTAAATTTTGGGTTATCACCAAATCCTTTGAATGGAAAGGCAGAGTGGTTCCAGATTTAGCAATTGTAATTATTGGTTGAGGTTTCTCCTCTATCTTCCCTTTATCAGCTTGCTAGACTAATTGGTTCTTGGACCTTGTAAACACTACATATGATCCATCAATAGCTTCTCCTTTACTTTTGGCCTCATCTTGGTAGTTCAAGAAACTAATGTGGGAGTCACTAGCTGATTATACTTGATCCTCCATGAAGAGATCAGTGTCATTTTCTTGCTCAAACTTAGGTTGGAAAGAGAAAGCATGTTTTGTTTCCAAATATCCAACTACTGAGTTGGTTGGAATAGCTTCAAGGGCAAGTTTCCCTTGTGGGGAAGGAAGACGATCTGGCTACCCTTGATTCTTGGTAGCATTGCCTTGATATGACTGATTTGGAAATGTCCTTCTTGGCATATCTTTGTATGAAGGAGCAGAAGTCATTCCTTGCCCCATTTGTCTTTTCAATCCCTGCAATTCATTTTCTAGCTTTTGCACCATTGGATCAATGGTGCTTGTATATGAATATTCAGAAGATGTTGAAGGTTTATTTTTGTTTAGATCTCTTCTTATCTTCCCTGCTAAGTTGAGATCATCTTCTACCTTAATGGCCAAAAGTTGAGCTACAATAAGATCTATTTGACCAGCATGTCTCAAAAGAAAACTTACTTTAGGTAACTAAGAATTAATGAAGAAGCATTTGAGATTCTCAGTTGTAGGTCGAGCAATTACAGGAATTCTATTTCTCAATTTGTCAAATTTGGCTATGAAGTCCCTCATTAGTTTATGAGGCTCTTTCTTCATTTGTGTAAATTGAGCTAGAAGTGCACGTGCATCTTCTATAGGTTTGAATCTAGCTTCAAACATAACTTTGAGGGTATTCCAATCAGTTACTGACTGAGCTTCTAGATGATAAAACCAATCTACAATAGCACCTTGTAATGTTTCTATAAATAGCCTGACTATTACATCTTCAAATTTTATTCCAATTAATCCATAAATTATGCTAAAGGCTGCAATGTGTTCATCAGGATGAACTTTCCCATCACCATAGAATTAGGGGAAATTCTTCCTTGAACTGCATGGAAGCTCATGTAAAGGTGGAGTAAGATTGAGAGGACCAAAAGCATTAACTCAGGGGCCTTGAACTGCCATTATAGGATTATGAAAAGGAGGGATAACAAATCTCAGAGGGTTAATTATTGGCAAAGCTTTATCAACAATAGAAGTAGATACTTCATATGGCAAAGGAGATCTCACTTTAGTAGGAGGAAAGCTCTTGGTTTGTTGGAGATGAGATGGTGAAGGAAACAAATCAAAATCACTTTGATGTACCAACTCGAATACAGGGTCAACAATAACTTTAGCCCTTTGGTTTCATGTATACCTTGAATCTACCAGATTGTGAGACAAAAATGAAAAAGAATTGACCTTGCTTTAGTTTGAAGGTTGAGGCTTTAAACTATGCACTCTTTCCTAGCAGCTCTAGTTTTGTAGACTAGATAAAATAATGGAGGTGGAAGAAGATGGTAAGGCTATAAATGGATAATGGGTAAGACAAGAAACAGAGTTGCCAATTTTTGTAATGGATAAGGGTTATAATGATAATGGGTAAGACACAGGTGATGTTTCAATCTAAAACTTGAGGTTCAAAATTGCAAGAAATTATGTATATCCCTAGTAGAGTCACCAAAAATTGTTAATTGATTATTTTGTCGATCAATGTACTGATAAACAAAATAGGTCTGATCAGCCAAAGAAGGAATATTGGTTGTCCAAATGTGTAGGTTTACCACATCAAAATGAGACTAATCTCTCCTCTCATCAAGGGGAGGTTCCCTATGGATATGCTATATATATAAATAGAAAATAATGCTCAAGGGTAGGACAAACCATCCATCTCTCTTTTTTTAGAGATGATACATATGGATCAAAGGAAAAACTCAAGGGAAATAATAGAAGCCACTACTCTTATTTTATAAGTACTATTCAGCCAGCCACAAGAATACTCTTGGTAGTAAAATTAAAATGTAAATAAGGACGTAGTAACCAAAAAATCGAGATGCAACACAAAGTCTCCACCTGAACTGCTCAAGAGTAAGATACAAAGGACAATGAGGGCACAAAGTCATACCAAGGTCCTTTACACATAAATGAAAAGAAAACACACTAAAGGAAATTATGGGGGCACAAATTCTCTCCACAATTGACTCTTCAAGACACCTTCTTGACTACTTTCACTAACTCTGCTTGTTAAATTAAAGGAACATAAAATATATAAAGGAAAAAGAAATAAGAACAGTTTCCCCAATAACAAAGATATCATAGCATAAATTCTGAAAAGTCACTTTCTTTCTTATTCCAATAATAGAATATGATCAACAATCTCAGCTCAAAGTCTCAGTAATGCCTTTCAACTTAGGCAGAGTTTCATTTATGATTGTAAAAAAGAGATCCATTTACAATAAAAGAGAGTCCCTTATATAGCCTCTTTAAGAAGGACTCAAGAATAGTAACACATCATGTTGCATTGAAATTTTTCAAGAAGATAGGATGGAATTTAGGGGCATCTACCCATTTATTTTTTTCAATGCAGAGAAACAAGTCATGCTATTGAAAGTTTGCATCTTTCAATGTCCACCTGGTGATATGATCCTTCCTCATCATTCCTCATTTTTTTGTTAATCAAATCGAGTCCTTAATTCAATTTGATGCTCTATTCCTTAGTCACTTCCAATTGATTTTGGCCTTAAAGCTTGTGAATGCATTTAGGTCTATAGATTATAAGGATCAATGGCTATTTTATGAGCTTTGAAATTGATGTTCATGCACCTGTCAATATGCTTCCAACAACTAGTTCGTTATTCTTGAATTTGATGTCTTCAGGTGCGTCACCTCTTGGTCCTTCTTTAGCTTTCCTATTTTGCATCCCCCTAAAGGGAAGGTGACCCTTCGACATTGGGGAAGTGTTCTTTAATTTGGTAGTTGAGAGTCCCCTGCAAGGGCACATACCCTTTGGGGTCCTTCAGTGGCCTTTTCTTTAAAGTCTCTCGTAGACATTTCTCATGAATATTTCCTATGGACAATTTCCACAAACAGTTTCCCCAAGACTTCTTCATGGGAATTTTCCCTGGGATTTCTCCATGGGCATTTTCCCCATGAACAACTTCTTGCAGACAAAAAGTTCATAGACATTTCCCATAGACAAAAAGTCCATGGATATTTCCTACAGACAAAAAGTCCACGAAATTGTTTCAAACACTTTGCCTTCAAAAAATCCTTCGGATTTTCCTCTCGGAGATACTTTCCTGAATTCTTTTAGACTTTTTGTCTGAAGGAATTCCTTCAGACAAAAATTCTAAAAGAATTATTTCTTGCCTTAGTCTTTTTTGACTACCTTAAATAAAAAATTGAAAGAATTACCTTTGCAGCTTCCTTAAAAATTACCCTTCCGGAGCGTGCTTTTGTCGACCAAGTGCCCTCCACAAGGGCACTTATCCTTTGGGAGGCTCTTTTAAAATTTTGCTTTGAACCTCTACTTTGAACCAATTGTTTAACCAATCTTTAAACCATGCTTTGAACCAAGCTAATGATCCCTTTGATTGAACTAAGCCGATGAACCAATCTTTGAACTAAGTCAATGAACCATGCTTTGAACCAAGTGGATGAACCATTTGATGAACTAATTGAGTGAACCATTTGATTGAACCAAAGCATTAAACCAAGCTTTGGTTCAACTATTTAATGGTTCATTCCCTTTGATTTGGCTAAGTCCTTTGGAAATTCATTCATTAAACCAAATGCATTGAACCTGTTGAACCTTGAACCTGTTGAACCCTTAAACCAAAGTGGTTCAATGTTTTAATGGTTTAGACCACCTTCTCTCTGATAAGTGTTCTAAAGCTATTGAAATTTGAAGCGGTTGAACATTGAACATTGATGAAGTGCTTAACTCTTGTCGATGACATTGAACCTTTGATCTTGTTGAACCCGTTTAACCAAAATGGTTCAAGGTTCAAGGTTTAATGGTTCAATGGTTGGATCCTTGCTTAGATGATTGCCAATGGACATTTTAAATTAAACTAAGGTGTTGAACCAATCCTAAAAATGACTAAGTGTTGGAAATTGATTCTTTTTATTGAACCTGCCTACAGAAGCCTTTGAACCTATAGAAATGAACCTGTCTATAGAGTCCATAGAAATCAACCTGTAAAGCCGATTGAACATGGCTTGTAGAGTCCGTAGATTCTTGAGAAGCTTGAAAAATGAGGAATTTGAATGCCCAAGACAAATTTTGAAAAGGGAAGAGACAATTTTGGTCTGTAGGACCAAAATAGTTCAAATGTTGTCCCAAAAATGAGTGATATTTTTGGGGGACAACAGCTTGCTCCAGTTGGGGAACTTCTATCAATTGCAAAAAGAATTAAGGGGAGTAGAATCTAGAATCTCTAGTGTCTTCATGTGTACTATTGGGCTATGGAGTCATTCTACCTAGAAATAAAAGGCATCAAAAGTGGAAACAATCAAAGCAAAATAGAATTTAAAACTATAAAAATATATATATGTATAGATGAAATGATCTGATACTTCAAGAATTGAAGTATTTTAGATGCTACTTCTTGAGAGACAGTGATAATAGTGCTCTATCCTAGTAAACCAGGAAGAAGATATTTTGTCCCTAGAAACAGTCATGGGCAAATGGAACTCTCCACCTGAAAACCAATTTTTTGTGTCTTCCTCTTGGATTTTTTTCTTCTTGTCCCATGGCAAGATGTGGTCTTCAGTTTAAAATCCATAACTCCTTGCCTTCTTAGCAAAGGGCTTATTTTCCTAATTTTGATTTACATCAGCATGGTCCATTACCATAATTGGTTGTTCTTCTAGTTTAGTCTAGCATATGATTGGATTGTTCACATCAAACTCTTGAAAAACTATCAGATTAACATCTCCTTTGATGTAAAGGAGATTGATTTCTTCATCTTGAGCAATCTTCAATCTGAGTAATAGAGATTTGCATCCTTGTTGACTTGCAAATTACATGAAGGAAGAATATCTCCTTAAGGAGATATCAACACAATCCCAACTCCATCATTGGTGGAAGAATTGTTGCTATTGGATTTCAAGATCTAATATCATCAGAAGTTGATCTTCTATAATATTTCTCTTCATTAGAGATGAAATATACTTCCTTATTTATACTATGCCCTACAAATTCTCTTAAAGTCTTGTTTGGATCAATTCCTAGATTGTTAGCTACAGGACTTTCATTTATAAAAAGATGAACATTGTCTATTGTCAAGAAATAATTACCCCTGCCTAAAGACTCAAAAAGAATTTGCGCTATAGGGGCTGATGTTTGGGTGACCACATATTTTACTTCTTTTTTAGGGAGCAATCTCTTAATTACACCTTAGATAGGGATTCTTAATTCAAATAGGTCCATGCTAAGTTCCCCTCTCATGTCCTTGAAAAAATTTCATCCAAGAAAAATGCCATAGGATGGTGGGATGTCAGCCACCAAGACAGTCATCTTGATTCTTTTGTTTGGAAAGGCTGCAAACGCAAATTGGGCATCTTTGATTTGCCCCAGTAGTGGTACTTGCTTGTTCTCCATGGAGAAATATCTCCCAAATGTATTGGTCAGTGTGAGGCCTAGAGACTCAGCTAATTTAGAAGGCATGACATTATTAGATGCCCTAGAATCAATGATGCAATTGTTGAGTTGATAACCATTTATCAATAAGGAAACATAAAAAGGTTCTATTTTCCTAGGGGAAGCTGGAGGAGTAATGACAAGATTATTTGGAATGGGCATGTTCTTTGGGGAATTAGGAATTATTTTCTTAACCTCTTGTCTTGCAAGGATAGTTTATTTATTGACACATTGGACCAACTTATCTAATTGATCATGATTAGACTGCAAATATTCAAATTCAGAAATTTTTTATTTTTGTCTTTTTGACATGATCTATTATGCCCAATGGCTGAATTGAGCTAGGTACAAAGGAAGGTATTTCAACCTTTTGAGTTTTAGGAGGGATGGGAGGAGGGTTGGTTTGCAAAATGGAAGTAGAAGGTGAAGCTGAAAAAGATATACTTATATTTTGGGTGATCACCAGATCCTTTGACTAGAAAGGTAGTGTGGTTCCATGTTTAGCAATTGTAATTGTTGGTTAAGGTTCCTCCTCTATCTTCCCTTTATTAGTTTGCTAGATTGATTGGTTCTTGGACCTAGTAAACACTACATATGATCCATCAATAGCTTCTCCTTTACTTTTGGGTTCATCCTGGTAGTTCAGGAAACCAATGTGAGAGTCACCAACTAATTCTACTTTATCCTTTGTGAAGAGATCAATGTCATTTTCTTGTTTAAACTCAGGTTGGAAAGAGAAAGTATGTTCTATTTCTAAATATCCAACTATTGAGTTGGGTGGAGGAGCTTCAAGGGCAAGTTTCCCTTGTGGGGGAGGAAGACGATATGGCTACCCTTGATTCTTAGTAGCATTGCCTTGATATGACTAATTTGGAAATGTCCTTCTTGGAATATATCTATATGAAGGAGTAGAAGACATTCCTTCCACCATTTGTCTTTTCAAGGCTTGCAATTCACTTGCTAGCTTTTGCACCATTAGATAAGTGGTGACTATAGATGAATATTCAGAAGATGATGAAGGTCTTTTTCTATTTAGATCTCTTCTTATCTTCCCTGCTAAGATGAGATCATCTTCTACCTCAGTAGCCAAAAGTTGAGCTGTAGCAAGATCTATTTGACCAGCACGTCTCAAAACAAAACTTACTTTAGGTAACTGAGAATTAATGAAGAAGCATTTGAGATTATTAGTTATAGGTTGAGAAATTACAAGAATTATGTTTCTCAATTTGTCAAATTTGGCTATGAAGTCCCTCATTGGTTGATGAGGCTCTTTCTTCATCTGTGTAAGTTGAGCCAAAAGTGCATGTAAATCTTCTGCAAGTTTGAATCTGGCTTCAAACTTAGCTTTGAGGGTATTCCAATCAATTACTAATCGAGCTTGTAAATGATAAAACCAATCTACAGTAGCACCTTGTACTTTTTATACAAATAGCCTGACTGCTACATCTTCAAATTCTACTCCAATTAATCCACAAGCTATGCTGAAGGCTACAATGTGTTCATCAAGATGAACTTTCCCATCACAATAGAATTTGGGAAAATTCTTCCTTGAAGTACGTGGAAGCTAATGTAAAGGTGGACTAAGATTGAGAGGACCAAAAGCATTATCTCAGGGGCCTTGAACTGCCATTATAGGTTTATGAAAAGGAGGGATAACAAATCTCAGAGGCGTAATTATTGGTAAAGCTTTATCAATAGTAGAAGTAGATACTTTGTCTAGCAATTAAGATCTAACTTTAGTAGGAGGAAAGCTCTTGGTTCATTGGAGATGAGATGGTGAAGGAAATAGATCAAAATCACTTTGCTATACCAACTCGAATACAGGGTCAACAATACCTTTATCCCTTTGGCTCCATGTATACCTTGAATCTACCAGATTGTGAAATAAAAATGAAAAAGAATTGACCTTGCTTTAGTTTGAAGCTTGAGGCTTTAAACTATGCACTCTTTCCCAGCAGCTCTAGTTTAGTAGACCAAATAAAATAATGGAGGCAAGGAAGATGGTAAGGCTAGAAATGGATAATGGGTAAGACAAGTAACGGACTTGCCAAAGTTTGTAATGGATAAGGGTTATAATGATAATGGGTAAGACACAGGTGATGTTTCAATATAAAACTTGAGGTTCCAAATTGCAAGAAATTATGTATATCCCTAATAGAGTTGCCAAAAACTGTTGGTTGAATATTTTGTCGATTAGCATATTGATAAACAAAATAGGTCTGATCAGCCAAAGTAGGAAGATTGGTCATGCAAATGTGTAGGTTTACCACATCAAAAGGAGATTAATCTCTCCTTTCATCAAGGGGAGGTTCCTTATGGATATATATATATATATATATATATATATATAGAAAATAATACTCAAGGGTAGGACAAACCATCCATCTCTCTTTTTTCAGAGATGATGCATGTGGATCAAAGGAAAAACTCAAGGGAAATGATTGAAAGCACTCCTCTTCTTTCAAAATTACTATTCAACCAACCACAAGAATACTCCTGGTAGTAGAAGAAAAATGTAACTAAGGACTTAGTAACCAGCAAATTGAGATGCAACACAAAGTCTCCACCTGAACTGCTAAAGAGTAAGATACGAAGGATAATGAGGGCACAAAGTCATCCCAAGGTCCTTTACATATAAATGAAAAGAAAACACACTAAAGGAAATTATGGGGGCACAAATTCTCTCCACAGTTGACTCTTCAGGACACCTTCTTGACTACTTTCACTAATTCTGCTTGTTGAATTAAAGGAACAAAAAATATATCAAGGAAAAAGACATAAGAATAGTTTCCCCAATAACAAAGATATCACAACACAATGTCTAAAAAGTCACTTTATTATTCCAATAATAGAATATGATAACAGTCTGATCTCAAAGTCTCAATAATGCCTTTCAATTTGGGCATAGTTTCATTTCTAATTGTCAAAAAGAGATCCATTTATAATAAAAGAGAGTCCCTTATATAGCCTCTTCAGAAGGACTCGAGAATAGTAACACATCATGTTGCACTAAAATTTGTCAAGAAGACAAGCTAGAATTTAGGGGCATCTACCCATTTTTTTCTCAATGTAGAGAAACAATTCATGTTATTCAAAGTTTGCATCTTTTAATGTCCACCTGGTGATCTGATCCTTCCTCATCATTCCTCCTTTTTTGGTTAATCAAATTAGGTCCTTAATTTGATTTGATGCTCTATTTCTTAGTCACTTCTTGCTGATCTTGGCCTTAAAGCCTGTGAATGCATTTAGGTTTATAGATTATAAGGATCAATGGCTATTTTATGAGCTTTGAAATTGGCATTCGTGTACCCATCAATACTCTTCCAACGGCTTGTTTGATGTTCTTGAATTTGACATCTTCAGGCCCATCACCCCTTGGTCCTTCTTTAGCTTTCTTTTTTTGCATCCTCCTAAAGGGAAAGTGACCCTTTAGCTTTGGGGGAGTGTCCTTTAAGTTGGCAGTCGAGAGTCCCCTACAAGGGCACCTACCCTTTGGGGTCCTTTGGAAGCCTTTTCTTTGGAGTCTCTCAGACATTTCCCACTGATATTTCCTATAGATAATTCCCATGGACATTTTTCTCGAGCTTTCTCCACAGGCATTTTCCATAGGCTTTCTCTACAGGCATTTTCCCTATGAACAACTTCCCGCAGATAAAAGTTTTGCAGACATTTCCCATGGAGAAAAAGTCTGCAAATATTTTCTATAGACAAAAAGTTTGTGGAATTGTTTCGATCACTTTGCCTTTAGAAAATCCTTTGGGTTTTCCTCCTAGAGCTACTTTCCCACATTCCTTCAGACTTTTTGTCTGAAGGAATTCCTTCAGACAAAAAGTTTGAAAGAATTGTTTCTTACCTTAGTCTTTTTTTACTACCTTAAACAAAAATCCAAAAGAATTACCTTTGTGGCTTCCTTAAAAATGACCCTTCTGAAGGGTGCTTTTGTCGACCAAGTGCCCTCCACAAGGGCACTTCTCTTTTGAACTTTTGCTTTAAACCACTCCTTTAAACCAACTTATAAACCAAGCTTTAAACCATGCTTTGAACCAAGATTTGAACCAAGCTGATGAACCAAGCTTTGAACTAAGCCGATGAACCAAGCTTTGGATCAAGTGGATGAACCATTTGATGAACCGACTGAGTGAACCATTTGATTGAACCAAAGCATTGAACCAACCATTGAACCAAGCTTTGGTTCAATGGTTCAATGGTTCATTCCCTTTGATTTGGATAAGTCTTTTGGAAATTCCTTTGTTGAACCAAATGCATTGAACCCGTTGAACCTTGAACCCATTGAACCTTTGAACCAAAGTGGTTCAATGGTTCAACAGTTCAATGGTTCAAGCTAGCTTCTCTTTGATAAGTGTTTTGAAGTCGTTGAACCTTGAATTGGTTGAACTTTGAACCTTGATGAAGCACTTAACTCTTGCCAATGATGTTGAACCTTTGAACTTGTTGAACCCATTGAACCAAAATGGTTCAAGGTTCAATGGTTTGATCCTTGTTTAGATGCTTACTGATGGACATTTTTTTATTAAACCAAGGTGATGAACCAATCCTAAAAATGAGTAGGTGTTGGAAACTCATTCTTTTGATTGAACCCACTTGTAGAAGCCTTTGAACCTATAGAAATGAATCTACCTACAGAGTCCATAGAAAACAAGTCTGTAGAAATCAACCTATAAATCCCATTGAACTTGGCCTGAAGAGTCCATAGATTCCTAAGAAGCTTGAAAAATGAGGAATTTGAATGCCCAGGACAAATTTTGAAAAGGGAAGAGATAATTTTGGTCTGTAGGACCAAAATAGTTCAAATGTTGTCCCAAAAATGAGTGATATTTTTGGGGATAATAGATGGCTCCAACTGGGGAACTTCTATCAATTGAAAAAAGAATTGAGGCAAGTAGAATCTAGAATCTCTAGTGTCTTCATGTGTACCATTGGGCTATGGAGTCATGCTACCCAGAAATGAAAGGCATCAAAAATGGAAACAAACAAAGAAAAACAGAATTAAAAACTATACAAATATACATATGTATAGATGAAATGATCTGATACTTCAAGAATTGAAGTATTTCAGATGTTGCTTCTTGAGAGATAGTGAAAATAGTGCTCTATCCTCGTAAACTAGAAAGAAGATATTTTATCCCCAAAAACGGTGACAGGAAAATGGAACTCTCCACCTAGAAACCAATTTTTTGTGTCTTCCTCTTGGATTTTTCTTCTTCTTGTCCTATGGTAGGATGTGGTCTTCAATTTGAAAGCCATAACTCCTTGCTTTCTTGGAAAAGGGTTCCTTTGCCTAATTTTGATATGCAGTAGCATGGTCCATTACCATAATTGGTTGTTCTTTTGGTTTAGTCCAGCATATGATTGGATTGTCCACATCAAACCCCTGACAAATTATCAGATTAACATCTCCTTTGATGTGGAGTTTTATTTCTTCATATTGAATAATATTCAATCTGAGCAATAGAGATTTACATCCAGCTATGTTGTTGGTGTTGCTGACTTGCAAATTACATGAAGGAAGAATATCTCCTTAAGGAGATATCAACACAGTCCTGACTCCATCATTGGTGGAAGAATTGTTGTTATTGGATTTCAAGATCCAAGCATCATCAGAAGCTGATCTCCTATTAGATTTTTGTTCATTAGAGATGGAAGATCCTTCCTTATTTATACTATGCCCTACCAATTCTCCTAAATTTTGGTTTGGATTAATTCTTGGATTGTTAGCTACAGTACTTTCATCTTTAGAAACATCAACATTCTTTGTTGTCAAGAAATAATTTTCCCTGCCTGAAGACTCAAACATAATTTGTGTTGCAGGGGCTGATGTTTGGGTGACCACATATTTTGTTTCCTTTTTAGGGAGAAATCTCTTAATTACACCTTGGACATGGATCCTTACTTCAGATAGGTCCATGCTCAGTTCTCCTCCCACATCATTATAGAAATTTCATCAAAGAAAAATGCCATAGGATGCTCGAACATTAGCCACCAAGATAGTCATCTTGATTCTTTTGTCTGGAAAGAATGTAAATGCAAATTGGGCATCTTTGATTTGCCCTAGTAGTGGTACTTGCTTGTTCTCCATGGAGAAAAATCTCCCAAATGTCTTGGTTAATGTGAGGCCCATAGACTCAGCTACTTTAGCAGGCATGACATTGTCAGATGCCCCAGAATCAATGATGCAATTATTGAGTTGATAACTATTTATCAATAAGGAAACATAAAAAGGTTCTATTTTCCCAGGGGCAGCTGGAGGAGTAATGACAAGATTATTTGGAATGGTCATATTTTTTGGGGAATCAAGAATTATTTTCTTAACCTCTTGTCTTGCAGAGATGGTTTTGTTCTTGACACATTGAACCAACTTATCCAATTGATCACGATTGGACTAAAAATATTCAAATTTAGACATTTGTATTTTTGTCTTTTTGACATGATCAATTATGTCAAATGGCTGAATTGAGCTAGGTATAGAGGAAGGTATTTCAACCTTTTTAGTTTTAGGAGGGATGGGAGGAAGGCTGGTTTGTGAAATGGAAGTAGAAGGTGAAGGTGAAATTGGTGTACTTACATTTTGGGTGATCACTGGATCTTTTGACTGGAAAGGCAGAGTGGTTCTAGATTTAGCAATTATAATTACTAGTTGATGTTACTCCTCTATTTTCCCTTTATCAGCTTGCTAGACTGATTGGTTCTTGGAGCTAGTAAACACTACATATGATCCATCAATAGCTTCTCCTTTGCTTCTAGGTTCATCCTGGTAGTTTAGAAAACCAATGTGGGAGTCGCTAGCTGATTCTACTTGATCCTCCGTAAAGAGATCAACATCATTTTCTTACTCAAACTTAGGTTGGAAAGAGAAAGCATGTTTTGTTTCCAAATATCTAAGTGCTGAGTTGGTTGGAGGAGCTTCAAGGGCATGTTTCCATTGTGGGGGAGGAAGATGATCTAGCTGCCCTTGATTCATGGCAACATTGCCTTGATATGACTTATTTGGAAATGTCCTTTTTGGCATATCTCTATATGAAGGAGTAGAAGACATTCCTTGTGCCATTTGTCTTTTCAAGGCTTCCAATTCATTTTCTAACTTTTGTACCATTGGATCATTGGTGTCTATAGATGAATATTTAGAAAATGATGAAGGTCAATTTTTATTTGGATCTCTTCTTAACTTCCTTACTAAGATGAGATCATCTTCTACCTTAGTGGCCAAAATTTGAGTTATAGCAAGATCTATTTGACCAGCACATCTCAAAAGAAAAATTACTTTTGGTAATTGAGAATTAATGAAGAAGCATTTGAGATTATCAGATATAAGTCGAGCAATTACAGGAATTATGTTTCTCAATTTTTTAAATTTGGATATAAAGTACCTCATTGGTTTATGAGGATCTTTCTTCATCTATGTAAGTTGAGCAAGAAGTGCATGTACATCTTCTATAGGTTTGAATTTGGCTTCAAAATTAGCTTTGAGGGTATTCCAATCAGTTACTAACTGAGCCTGTAGATGATAAAACCAATCTATAGCAGCACCTTGTAATGTTTCTACAAATATCCTGAAAACTACATCTTCAAATTCTACTCTAATTACTCCACAAGCTATGCTAAAGGCTGCAATGTGTTCATCAGGATGAACTTTCCCATCACCATAGAATTTGTGGAAATTCTTCCTTAAACTGTGTGGAAGCTCATGTAAAGGTGGAGTAAGATTGAGAGGACCAAAAGCATTACCCTAGGGGCCTTGAACTGCCATTATAGGATTATGAAAAGGAGGGATAACAAATCTCAGAGGGGTAATTATTGGCAAAGCTTTATCAACAACATAAGTAGATACTTCATCTGGCAATGGAGATCTCACTTTAGTAGGAGGAAAGCTCTTGGTTCATTGGGAATGAGATGGTGAAGCAAATAGATCAAAATCACTTTGTTGTACCAACTTGAATACAGGGTCAACAATACCTTTAGCCCTTTGGCTTCATGTATACCTTGAATCTGCCAGATTATGAAACAAAAAATCAAAAAGAATTGACCTTGCTTTAGTTTGAAGCTTGAGGCTTTAAACTATGCACTCTTTCCCAGCAGCTCTAGTTTTGTAGATGAGATAAAATAATGGAGGTAAGGAAGATGGTAAGGCTATAAATGGATAATGGGTAAGACAAGTAATGGACTTGCCAGAGTTTGTAATGGATAAGGGTTATAATGATAATGGGTGAGACACAGGTGATGTTTCAATCTAAAATTTAAGGTTGTAAATTGCAAGAAATTATGTATATCCCCAGCAGAGTCACCAAAAACTGTTGTTTGAATATTTTGTCGATTAGCGTACTGATAAACAAAAATGGTCTGATCAGCCAAAGTAGGAGGATTCATCATCTAAATGTGTAGGTTTACCACATCAAAAGGAGACTCATCTCTCCTCTCACCAAGTGGAGGTTCCCTATGGATATATATATATATATATATATATATATATATATATATATATATATATATATATATATATATATATATATATATATATATAAACAAAAAATAATACTCAAGAGTAGGACAAACCATCCATCTCTCTTTTTTCATAGATGATCCATGTAGATCATAGGAAAAACTCAAGGGAAATGATATAAAGCACTCCTCTTCTATTAGAAGTACTATTCAGCCAACCACAAGAATACTCCTAGTACTAAAAGCAAAATGTAACTAAGGATGTAGTAACCAGCAAATTGAGATGTAGCATAAAGTCTCCACTTGAATTGCTCAAGAGTAAGCTATGAAGGACAATGAGGGCACAAAGTAATCCAAAGGTCCTTTACATAGAAATGAAAAGAAAACACATTAAAGGCAATTATGGGGGCACTAAGTCTCTCCACAGTTAACTCTTTAGGACACCTTCTTGACTACTTTCACTAATTCTATTTATTAAATTAAAAGAATAGAAAATATATCAAAGAAAAAGACATAAGAACAGTTTCCCCAAGAAAAAAGATATCACAGCACAAAGTCTAAAAAGTCACTTACTTTCTTATTCCAATAACAGAATATGATCAACAATATGATCTCAAAGTCTCAGTAATGATATATATATATATATATATATATATATATATATATATATATATATATATATATAGAAAATAATACTCAAGGGTAGGATAAACCATCCATCTCTCTTTTTTTAGAGATGATGCATGAGGATCAAAGGAAAAACTCAATGGAAATGATAGAAAGCACTCCTCTTCTTTCAGAAGTACTATTCAGCCAACCACATGAATACTCCTAATACTAAAAGAAAAATGTAACTAAGGACGTAGTAACCAACAAATCGAGATGTAGCACAAAGTTTCCACTTGAATTTCTCAAGAGTAAGATACGAAGGACAATGAGGGCACACAGTCATCCCAAGGTCCTTTACATAGAAATGAAAAGAAAACACACTAAAGGCAATTATGGGGGCACTAAGTCTCTCCACAGTTAACTCTTTAGGACACCTTCTTGACTACTTTCACTAATTCTACTTATTGAATTAAAGGAACAAAAAATATATCAAGGAAAAAGACATAAGAATAGTTTCCCCAATAACAAAGATATTACAACACAAAGTCTAAAAAGTCACTTACATTCTTATTTCAATAACAGATTATGATCAACAATCTGATCTCAAAGTCTTAGTAATGCCTTTCATTTTGGGCAGAGTTTCATTTCTAATTGTCAAAAAGAGATCCATTTACAATAAAAGAGAGTCCCTTATATAGCCTCTTCAAGAAGGACTCAGGAACAGTAACACATCATGTTACATTGAAATTTGTCAAGAAGATAGACTAGAATTTAGGGGCATCTACCCATATGTTTTTCTTAATGCAGAGAAATAAGTCACACTATTGAAAGTTTGCATCTTTCAATGTCCACTTGGCAATCTGATCCTTCCTCACTGTTCCTCCTTTTTTGGTTAATCAAATTGGGTCCTTAATTTGATTTGATGCTCTATTCCTTAGTTGCTTCTTGATGATCTTAGCCTTAAATCCTATGAATGCTTTAGGTCTATATATTATAAGGATCAATGGATATTTTATGAGCTTTGAAATTGATGTTCGTGCACTCGTCAATATGCTTCCAACAGCTAGTTTGTTGTTCTCGAGTTTGATGTCTTCGGCTGCATCACCCCTTGGTCCTTCTTTGGCTTTCCTATTTTGCATCTTCCTAAAGGGAAAGTGACCCTTCAGATTTGGGGGAGTGTCCTTTAAGTTGGAAGTTGAGAGTCCCCTACAAGGGCACCTGCCCTTTGGGGTCCTTCGGCGGCCTTTTCTTTGGAGTCTCTCACAAACATTTCTCATGGATATTTCCTGTGCACAATTCCCGCATACATTTTCCCCAAGATTTCTCCATGGGAATTTTCCTTGGGCTTGCTTTGGGGGATTTTTCCCCATGAAGAACTTCCCATGGACAAAAAGTCTGTAGACATTTCCTATAGAAAAAATGTCTATGGATATTTCTTACAGACAAAAAGTCCACGAAATTATTTTGATCACTTTGCCTTCAAAAAATCCTTTGGGTTTTCCTCCCACAGCTGCTTTCCCAAATTCCTTCAGACTTTTTGTCCAAAGGAATTCCTTCTAACAAAAATTTTGAATGAATTTTTTCTTGCCTTAGTCTTTTTTTACTACGTTAAATTTTTTTTTTAAAGAATTACCTTTGCAGCTACCTTAAAAATGACCCTTTTGAAGGGTGCTCTTGTTGACGAAGTGCCCTCCACAAGGGCACTTGTCCTTTAGGAGGCTCTTTTGAACTTTTGATTTGAACCGATCCTTTGAACCAAGCTTTGAACCATGCTTTAAACCAAGCTTTGAACCAAACTAATGATCCCTTTGATTGAACCAAGCCGATGAACCAAGCTTTGAACTAAGCTGATGAACCAAGTTTTGAACCAAGTGGATGAACCATTTGATGAACCGACTAAGTGAACCATTTGATTAAACCAAAGCATTGAACCAACCTTTAAACCAAGCTTTGGTTCAATGGTTCAATGGTTCATTCCCTTTGATTTGGCTAAGTCCTTTGGAAATTCCTTCCTTAAACCAAACTCATTGAACCTGTTGAACCTTGAACTCATTGAACCTTTGAACCAAAGTGGTTCAATGGTTCAAGCCACCTTCACTTTTATAAGTGTTTTGAAGCCATTGAACCTTGAAGTGGTTAAACTTTTAACTTTGATGAAGCGCTTAACTCTTGCCGATGATGTTGAACCTTTGAACTTGTTGAACCCATTAAACCAAAATGGTTCAAGGTTCAATGGTTAAATGGTTCAATGGTTGGATCCTTGCTTAGATGCTTGTTGATAGACATTTTCAATTGAACCAAGGTGTTGAACTAATCCCAAAAATGACTAAGTGTTGGTAAATGATTCTTTTGATTGAACCCACCTGTAGAAGCCTTTGAACCTATATAAATGAACCTGCCTGTAGAGTCCATAGAAAACAAGTCCATAGAAATCAACCTGTAAAGCCCATTAAACTTAGCCTATAGAGTCTGTAGATTCTTGAGAAGCTTGAAAAATGAGGAATTTGAATGCCCAAGACAAATTTTGAAAAGGGAAGAGATGATTTTGGTCTATAGGACCAAAATAGTTCAAATATTGTCCCAAAAATGAGTGATATTTTTTGGAGACAACACTTTCTATTTTTCCTTTATCCTAGTATTTCAATTTTATACATCACTAGAATAAAGGGATAGGAAAATGTAGTAATATAAAATGTCCAAATTGGTGCTTTGAGTGTGGCTTGTGATACCCTCTCCATAGATCCTTTTTTCATGCTCTTGTGACCCTTGTAGACACCTTTTTTCTCATTATCAGTCATCTAAAACCTTATCAACCATAATTCCAAATCAACCAAACTCTATTTCCTAGGCTAATCATATTACCCTAGGTCCTGACCCTATAGGACATGAGCACAATACCTGAATATAGGGCAAGACCCTAGGGTGTCCTATTTTTGGTGCTCTTGTCCATTTTCATTTTGAGCCCAAATTGTAATTTTCATCTAATTCCTATTACTCATTATGTTAGCCTAGCATGAATACATCTAACCCATGACCAATAGTTCCCTATAAAATTACATCCAAAGGTCATTTATAAAGAGGTGACAAAATATTGCAAAGTAAGCAAGAATATAAATAAAACACTAAGTCAAACTTCTCTATTCTTTACATAAAGTTACCTAACATAGTTGTAAACATACTCAAACCATCATAATAGTCCCTAGCCACCTCAAGTACTCTAAATTTAGCACTTTTGAATCCACATCACCCTATTTCACTAAGCGTGTTAATTTGGAGAAATATATATGTCTTGATCCCTCTCTGGAGTTTTGATATGTAGGTGATATGACCACACAAATGGTGTGGATTACACATTCAATTCATATTTCACACTAACCCACCATTTATATAAGAGATTAAAATCTTATTTTATCAATCATGATGGAGGCTTAGGGTTTGAATATTAAATCATCTATATAATGAGATATTTCCACATTCAACACTCAAGGCTTCATAGCAATGCTCACAAATGAACATCACAAAGAACCCATAAAGTTCAAGGCTCTATGAATAGTTTGGACAACAAAAGTAGGAGTGGAAAACAATGTCGAACCCCAAAGTTTCATTTATTTATAACTCCTATCCTTTCACTAAACCAAAACTATATATTGATTTATGACACTATACCAGTACTGAACAACCAATTTTAGACCCTATATAAGCCATCTCAGCCTATTTCCAAATATGTTATATTTTTTCCTTATTTATTGCTATTTTTGGAAAGGTAAAAAAGAAAAAGAAATTATAAAAATAAATATTTTAATTACTTAAATATTATTTACTAATTTATTAATCTAGATCCTTATCTAAAATATGAATAAAATTCTAATATTCCCCAAAAAAAGTTAAATCAACAGTGTGTGAGTGCTTTAGAGGATTAAGGATTGTTCATAGAGTACATAAACTAAATGAACATATAAATGACACAAATTTTTATTATATAGGGTTTTTGTCTTGTTCTCATAATATTTACACACCATACATATTCTCATGTAATATGTGAACAAGTCTAGGAGACCCTCGGGCTAGCAAAATGTACATTTGTGAGGTCAAAAGAGAAATTAGGCCTAAAAGTGATAGTCTAATGTTTGATTTTATCTTCCAATGACATTTTTAAGTCTATAAAACCTCTATACCATGTTTAAAATTAATCTCCAATTCATATTATTTCTCTATGATCTCTTCAACCTATGTTTCATGTATTAAGGGTTTGATGGCAAAATAGTGAATGTAACCCTAGCTATAGTGTTTATTATTTTATTATTTATTGGAGGGATTCAAAACCAAATAAAATTTTCCATTATGGTCCTCATCACCTTAATAAGACATATGTATCCATATTTACTTCAATAAACACACTCTCATAATTGTACACACATAGGCCTTTCTATTTAGTCTTGGGTTTAATAGGCCTAAATAGGTCTATCAACTTTTTCATCTTTTTATTGAGTCTGAGGACAATATGGTGTCATGTTAGTATTTTAAGATAATTATAATGTAATTTTATTCCATAAAACCTCTTATTATATAAAAATAATTAGACACCTCTCACTATAAAACTATATACACAAGCCTCAAGTCATTTTAGATCATTCTGCCTATAGGTATTCATGAAGGTTTAATACTAGGAATGACTTCAAATGAAGGTTTTTTACTTTAAAAAAATTTTTAACCCACTTTTTTCTTATATTCATTATTCCATTAACTTTTTCCAATTAATCAAACCCAATTATCATTACTTATTTTCTTTGTAATAGACACACAAAGGCCTATGTGACCTTTTAAAAATGATGGGATTGAATTAGCCATGAGTTCATTCTTTTGATAATGTTAGAAGTAGAAAAGACCTCATATATAGAGTCCTTTAATTCCTTATTACCTTCTTAAGACCTCTATATCTTCACTTGCATACCCTTTCTTTCTTGCATCTATTTAGTAGATTGTTGTAGGTGTATAGACTAACGTGTGTGTTACCATTTAGCCCTCTTAGGCATTAGGCCTTGAGATAACACTTCTTACATTAGACTTATAATTATCCAAGGGAATATATATTTCATTTTTCTCACTATGGATCTTATTAATCTTTCATTAGATCATTTTGTAATTGCAAGTATGTAGTCATAAAACTATGCAACATGAGTGAATGTAGACATATAGTTTAGAACCTTATTCAAATGGTAGAAGCCCCTAGTGATTCCATAGAATGTTTAATAAGTTTTGGAGGCATTATTAAGATTTAAAATTATCTCTTTTTTATCCATTTTTAATCATAGTGATTGGATGAATCAGACCAAATGACCTTTCTTCATGCCACAAAACTGTCTTGACTATATTTGCTCTTTAATCTATGGTGATATATAAAATGGGATGAATATAAATATTATATTCAATGAAATAATTAAAATAATAAAAATGATGTTATATTAATCTTAAAATCAATCATTTCACATGAATATAGACCTACATGTCTATTCTTTATCATTTTAAATATCTTTCCTCCATGAGAGTGTAACAAAACTTTGTATGCATATTGGACTCTTTTAGGTAAAAAATATGAAGGATAGAGGTTATTGAGAGAGAATAAATATTTAAATACTTGAATACAACACACTTAATTAACTCAAACCATCCCCATATGCAACTTATTGAGAACTTGAAGAAAACTACCTGGACTTTCACATACATGAAGATTTTGCTTCCTCAAAGGGACACACATGATAAATGAGTGTTGGATAATGTTGTGAAAGGGATTTTTATAATTTTTAGGATCCTTAAAAAATACTCTCATGATTTAATGCGTTCACTCTTTCACTTGAGAGGTCTAAAACTGACCCTATCATGGTTTGAGAGATAGTTTTAACACCTTGGACTCTTAACAATTGTTTATAAAGGAGAGGGTATGTATCTAAAAAATAATGACACAAAATTTAAGGTGATTAAGACCCATAACATTTCCCAAGATATTAGAGTCCAAATTTCTCTCTCTTAGACATACGATGCACATGTAATTTATCTTTATTTTATTGTGAAGAGAGTGATGGAGGTTTTGAAGCATCTTTTGCATTTATGAGACCTAAAACTTTAGACCAATCATGGATTTTACTTATGGGAGTGGAAAATACACCTAAACCATTTTTACTTGAAGATGAGCTCTCATGTCCATACAAGTGACTTGAAACTACCTCCTAAGTGTTGAAATACAAGAATTAGACCAGTTTATGACTCATAAGAGTCATATACATGTTAAAAACTTGTTTTAAAATCTTAAAAAAGTGTTATGTATGGATCAATAACATTATTTTGCTTTGACACATGTTGGAGCTAGTAAAAAACATATTTTTCTTCATATTTACCTTAAAGTTTATAAAAGAAACTTAACTTCTCAAAACCAACATGAAATATTTATAAAATTTAATTAAGTGGTAAAGTGACTTCAAGAGGTACCTAAGAAATTATGACACCTTGTGGATGCACCTCTTCATGTTCACATTATGGATATACTAGCACAATACAAAAATATGACAATACCTTAATTTTTTCAAATTAACCATAACCTAAGCTAATAAACATAGAAAAGGCCCTTATAATACCTCATAAGGCATGAAAATGTTTTGAACAAGGATATCAAGAAATGACAAGCAAGAAATTTATTACAAGGGTTGAACTTTCTGACCTAGTGGTCAAAAATGGTCAATAATTATTTAGCATAATATAATTTGTTACTATTGTAAATGATTTGTTAGATAAAAAATCACATATTTGTGTGAGATTAGGTAGTTTAACCAACTCAAATATCTAGACTAGGGAGATTAGTGGTTGAGAGTTTTGAAGGATTGGTTATATCCCTAAATATGGGAAATGTATTCCTATATATTTTTATAATGTTAAAAGATAAAGTATTAGAGTTTAATAAGGAAATATTATAATATATTCTATGTTCATTATATATTTCTCTATGTGGTTCGACTATTTGAATAAATGCGTGAAGTAAATCTATAATAAACTCATCCTTTGCCTATCATTAGTATCAAAGTAAAACATTAGCATCATATTTGATAATGACAGTCTAAGCCATATTTTTATGGCCCACATCCTTCAGAATCATCTTGTGATCTTTGTAATTCATAATTTCAAAGAGTTATTAGACTCTTATGTTGACATTAACATATAGCCAATCCCATCTACATGATAGAGATGGAGAAATGGAGATGAGATAAGTTTCTAAAGCTAGAGAAGAAATCATTTCTATGTGAACTATCAAAACATTGATTTAGGAACACATAATTGTGACATTTAAGTTTTTTGGTTATAATAGTGCATTTCATACACTAGTGATCCATGTGTTATTAATTTAGATTCATGTGCAAATCTTAATCTTTGCTATAGACTAATCATCTACCTAAGGACTTTGAGAGTTATTATTATGAGATAATCCTCAAGTTGATTTACTAATCTTAGTTTCAACAACAAATGTGTGGATTTTATTCTAGCATATCAAAAATAGAGGTAGAATACTTAGATTATACATATAATCAATTATTCATGTGTTGATTATGTATTCTTCTCACCATACATTGTATCAATCATTTACCTCATGTTATGTAATTTCAAAGCTCACTTCCCATTATTTTTAACATCTTCCTTTGAAAATTTTGTCTATCAACATGACATTATCCATCACCTTCATTGACATGTTTCTAATGGTCTCTAACTATGGTGTGTATACACATATTATTTTCAAAATATATAAATTACTAATGCTTTCTCTCTTGAAAGAACCCATCGAGTCTCAATCTCTCTGAGTGCATACTTTAAGGGGTGCACCATGAAAGGGGTGGGTATACTGATAGTGATTTGTAGGATTGTTTTCCCTATACTACCACTTTTTATCTACACACACATCTCCTAAAAACATTTCCCTAAATTTACATCCTCATTTACACCCTCTTCTAGTCATTTTTTTTCCTTGTTATCCCTTCCCTATCTTGAAATACTTTTTGATGGTTTACGATACACTATCGGCCCCATCAAACTTGTACTCTAATTGACAAAACTCACTTAGGGTCTAGGTCAGTCCCTGACGGGCCTAGCCAAGGACCTAATCTATTTTTTTCATTAATAATACAAATTTTATTAGGTTGACCCTATTGAATAAACTTTTAAAAAGGAATAGGGATAGATTAAGATATATAAACACATCCATTTCTTCATTTCTAAGAGAAGAGAAGAATAAGAGATATATATTATGCATTTATTTATCCACCATTATACTTGAGGTGCATAAATTAGGGTTTCATAACTTCTTTGGAGATATGAATCTTGTCTTGTGGAGAATTATTTTGGATGCATAGGTAGGTTTTGTAGCCTAGATCTAATTTATCCTTATCATCCTTACATACAAAAATAACCTCTTGTGAAGCACCTTGTCCAAGGAAGAGATTGAGGCTCAGTGGGTTCATCTTCAAAGGAAATTATTCCTAAATTTGTTCATCCTTTGTAAAGTTGAAGATATGCATTTTTAATTCTCTTATATGCATTATGATTTAATATATATTGATGTGAGTATATGTCTTATATGCATGTTTAGTTTTAATGTTTATTACCCCTACTTTGTGACATAATATTTGATGAGTGATAGATTAAAATTTTTTTTATTTTTTTTTATTTTTATGAATATGAAAACATAATACCTAGTTTGGGTTATTTCATAATTTTTCTTGAGTGAAGTCTTTAAAATGCTCCCTTGTGATATTATTATGGTAAGAGCTACTTTGGCTATGTCTAGCAGATCCATCTTGGTCACGAACCTAAATATATAATGTATCAAAAATTGGAAATGTAATTATGATTTATATTCTTCGAGGTAGGATTGATTTATAGATCAATTGCATTTCTCTTTGTATATATTCTAGTGAACTTGACATGAATCTAACCCTTGCAGGTTTTCTCTCACACCATCATTTTTATCATCTTTTTATATTTTTCCATATTTGTAGTATTATTGTATCAAACTAGTTTATATAGTTATAAATTTTTGTGCATAGTTTTAACACACATCCACTTCAAAATGAATTTGTTCTATCTGTGCAAGTCTTCATCAACTATAGGTTACTAGATTGAATAGTTTGACATAGTATTCTTCTCTAATTATAGATTAGCATACACTATTAAATAGATTGACTCTTTATAATAATTTATTTTTCAACATATAAGTCAAAAAATATTATCAAATAGGTCTACCCTATTCTTTATTCTTCTTTAGCATACAGGGGTTTTTAGAACTTAGTCAAACCAATTGACCCAGTTTGTAGAATTTGAAAGTTTCAAGTAAATCACTACAATATATAATTTTTAATCTAAATCATATTAAATCCCACCAGGTTCCTTTATTTCCTCGTTATTTCATTTTAGTATTTTTTTTAGTTATATTTTTCACAAGCTAACAAACTTTGAAACTACAAAGCTATAACTAACTAGGTAGACCTGGTTGACGTAGTTTTGTAGTCTATCTTTTACTTGAGAGACATAGTCAACCTATTTGACTCTATTCTTAAAATAACATGCTTATATATAATAGAATTGACTCATTAAACTCTATTATATACTATTTTCATATAATGTCGCATGAACTAACTCTGTACTATTTTTAATCAAGGAATTAGCATTTGTTTACTAGTAATTAATTCACATTTCATTTTCAACTATTTGCATTCTTAGAATAACTCACATAGTTTAAATAGGTGGTTTTTTAAATTACCATTTTATTTAAAATATTTTAATCTTTTTCACACACTACCAAATTACTTATCATTCAATATGCATTTAAACATTTGTATTCCCAAGGCTTACCTACTTGGATTTAATCACCAATGAGGAAACCAACTTGATTTTCTAGCCAAGTATAAATACATGGTTAATGATATATATTAGACAAGAACCCAACACCATTATCACTATAGGATTATGAAGTGAGGGGTAGGACCTAATACTAATCTAGTACCATTACCAATGTATACCCATTTTATCTTTAATGTCTTGAAATAAAATTTAGACTACTTTCTAGTTCCCTATTTCAGCCAACTTTCCTTTCACATTAAAATAAAAAAATTCTAATAATCTAATAACATTTAAGATTACAAATTATTTAAAATTTACTTTCAATTTGATTGTTTTATCTTAGATAATTGGGTGTTGTATTTAAAAAGATACATTAGCCAACATTGGTGCAAGGTTTGTGTTGTGTGCCCTAATTGGATCAATCAAATTCATCAAATTATTTATGTTTTCTTTAATTCTTACTTCCAATTATCTTGTAAAATGTTTCCCCTATTTTAGAACACTATCATCTTGATCGATACGGTCTCTTGTAGACTATGTTTTACATTTTTTCCAGTAGTACACAATCAATATACATGATTGTGTCTTCTTATACTCCACTTAGTTATCTATTGAAACATACACATTCACCCTAAACAACTATTTGCCTTATTTTTTGTAATACGTAGTCAACCTGAATGACTATGTATTCTTATATTCCTATTGGGTTAAAAAACATATTCAACTAATTTTACTTTGTATCCTATTTTATGACTTTGTCTTTGCATCATCATTATCCTTCTTATCCGTTTCCTCTCATCATGAACTTCTTGTTTGAGGACAACATAGAGTTAAACTCAAAAAATATGATGAGCTTTACCAATCCCAATAGGTTACCCCATAAACAACTTGTGGCTCCTACTTTATATGAAATTAATGTGCATGTGGCCACCCACACTAAAAATTATGGGACTCCTCCTTATGTATATTTATTTTGTAACCCTTTTTTATCCTTATATGATCATCCTAAATTAGAGTATACTTTGGAAATGTTTTTCTTCATTAATAAATTTCCTCAACATTGAGAAAAATAACCTTCCACTATTTACAACCTTATGATAAATTACCTTCCCCCTCATTCTCACACATATTTTGGGTCAATAAATTCATTGCCTCTCAATCTCTTCTTTCTCTTTTGACACCTTCTCATACTATGATCTCTTCTTCCTTAATTTCTTCAACCTACATGTCTAATATCTCTACTAACATGGTAGGTTTAACATATAGTGGGACTTTTCTAATACCCTTTCTTCTTAATTCCTCAACTATTACATCATTTTATAGAAATGGTAATCATGCCAATGGTGCTTCTTTTTCTTCTAATCCTTCTACTAGTGCATTTTCATAATGCACACTAATCATTCCAATGTGCCTTATTTTCTAAAAAATACACTCAAGACACTAATACTACACATGCCACTACTCATAGTGGTACCTAGGCCACTAATAAAAATGCTAATGTTTCACATGCTACACACAAAACCACTCAAACCAATCAAATTTTATTAAAAATTCTTAACCAAATGAATGATTTCCAAGCTAACAATGCCAACCAAATCATGCAAATGAAAAATCACCTTATTCATATCCAAAATCAACCTCAACAAGTTCCATGGGGAGCGCATAACTAAAAATGCCTCCTACCCCCCATAAGGGATTCCCATGGCATCCTTATTACTCAACCACCTCTTGTTAACAAAACTATTAACCATATTCAAAATGAATCTCTTACTCATCAAATTTACAACATATATAAAAAAGGTATCACCCCTACCATTACCTATAATGGGTTAACTGATCTTACCTTAAACTTAAAAACATTAATAAATATATTAATGATTTTGTCAATTAAAACACTTTTCCCACTACCAAGATCTTAGTGAAAACACTCTCTAAAGATGCTTTATATTGGTCTAAATAAATCAAGTCTCATTCTATCACTAGTAGAGGACCTAGTTAATGCTCTAGTACAATAATTTCAAACTAGTGACCTCCATAAAAACACCTTGGCTCATTTTGTTAATTACAAGCAACTTGAGAGGGAAAATATAGAAACTTTCATCAAATGATCAAATAACTTATCTAATAAGTGTGAGAACAACATGGACGTTGATAACCTCTTTCATATATTTGCTCATAATCTCTATCCTAAGTTACAATATTAGGTTTAGACCCTCTCTCCATGAACTTTATAAGAGGCTCTTGACTAAGAAAAGTGCCAATATTTTCTCATGCATTAGATTGAGCCATCCCAACCACTTTTGGGAACTCACATGCTCATAAAAATCAAAAATCATCATGTTAATAATGATGGTGTCACTGATTCCTATAATACCATTCATAATATTTAAGCTATTACTCCCAACCTTACTCTAAAATAATCTCCCCCTTTAAACCACACCCCTAATCCTCACTTTTATCTAATAAACAACATCAATATTTATAAGCCATTATCCTTAGTGGAAATCTAAAATCATCTACCAATTCCTCTTCCATAAGAGATTGATTCCAATCACCCTATGAAATCATGGTATGATCCAAATAAAATCTATTGGTTTCATGCTATCTGGGATCACTCTCATGAGACATGAAGGCAATTACATAACATATCTATGGATTTCATCCTTGGTCTAAATTTTGAAAATGATTACTTCATTAGTTAAAGTTAATAATCCTATAACATTGATTTCAAATATCATGAAACACAAAGTAAAAATCAAACTTTGAACTACGATAATGTTCATATAGATAATTATAAAGACCTTATTCTAAAAAATCAAGATATTAATTATGAGTCTACTCCTACTAATCACATTTATAGTCTTATAGACATAATTACCAAAGACAATGCGGTAAACATGACTAATATTTGAATGGTAGTTTCCTTCATTTATTCTCATCCTACCTACATGAACTAGTCATCTCACACTTTTTGTGTTATCCAAGAATATTCCTCAACTCACCTAATAGAGATGGGGCAAGAGGAACTTATCTCTTTTGATGAAAAAATTCTATTACCTCCATTAGATAACACCTCTCATACCATTTATACAATTTCTCCAACCTATTTACCCATCACCAATAATATTCAACCTTCTAATAATAATTATTCAAATCTATCATAACATAAACCTACATCAACTATCTCATCATCTCATGATAATAAACCAATTGGTCCCCCAATTAAACCTATTGCATCCTATCAACACAAATTTGAATAAACTTATAATTCCCATTTTGAATAACTCCTCCAATAGTAAAAACCTATCTCCAACATTCCACACATGGGTTATGATGAATGGGATCCTATCATAGAGCTTACCAATCTCCCATCTCAAATTCCCTTTCTTGAAATCATGTAGACTTTTATGCATTATCACAACTAACTTATGAAACTCCTTTTAAAAATTAACATCCCACATCCTCCCCTAGTAGGACATGAATCTACCTTATCTAGGTTAGAAGATATCATCTTACAATAATGCGAAGATATGTCTATACACATTGACAAAATAATGGACACTTATCTTTCTCTCAAATTTCTTATTGATTCTATGATTTTAGATGATATTTTTCTTCATGAAAATTATCCTCTCCTCTTTATAAGAATATAAATTGGTTTTATACAAGTCAAAATTCCTTAATTGATGATGGGTCAAGTACTTGTGTTACATCTCTAAACTTAATTAAAACCCTTGGATACTCTAAATGTAATATTATGTCCACACATAGAATGTGTCAAGGATAAGAACAAATTAAATTGCTTATATTAGGTTATGTGTGGATCCATATCATCATCCCACAAGTCACTATTCTAGTGAAGGCTATGATATTCAATTTTCCCCTCTCCTATAATATATTACTTGTAAGGACATGGACTAATTGTATTAGGGATATCACCTCTTCTACCTACCAATGTGTCAAGTTCCCTCACAATGGCATAATATATCACATTCATAGTGACATTAATCCTCAGAATTATAAATAATTCCAAGACTGTGGTATATTCTAAAACTGACCCTTGAACCCTTGTAGAGTTTTTCATTCCAATAATCTTGAAGTTTTAATTTCTCTATCAACTCTACATGAAGATACCATGGTCACCCCAAACTCATCAATAATATACAACATAACATCTTAGATTCTAATTATGATGATGAAATCAATGAGATCAACCTATATATAAATTTTTTTTATCTCTATCCTCATCACATTTCCTAGCTTCCACCCTTTCTAAAGTCATGTTCTTGTCAACCACCAAATGATGATATACCCATAGTCTTAAATAAGACTCAACATTCTATTCATAATGCCACATACAATGATAAGATCATACCTACTTGAATAATTGATCTTCATACATAATAATATGATTATGGTTCTACTTCAAAAGACCCATTTCTAGGACATCTTATTCAGGATAGAGATGTTGATATCCTTCATTATGTTTCTTCTTTGTTTGAGCCTTTCCATTTATCTTATCAAATTCCATCTTATATAGTTCATAATTTTAGGATTATTCCTCTTATTAATATGGTATAGATGGTGAGTTCACATGACACACCTCCACTTTCCAAAGAAAATCTTAGGAGCATGTTTATGAATCATGTTATGACTAGTCCTTATCACTTTATTAGATACTAGGATCCCTACATCTAGTTTCCCCTAAGATGATTGATACTATCTTTAAATCTTATGTGCATCATATTCTTCCCTAAAATAATCCTAGTATAGATGTTATTCTATCTCTACCTTTAGTTGAGTTTATTCCTAATTTTTATTTTGTTTCTCATTCAATTGAGCTTCATCTTATCTTTCTACCAACCCTACCTCTCGTTAGCAATGGCTTGCTTTCTTTACCTCAGATTGATCCTTTGCCTTCCCAATGGGATGATCAATCATATTGTGACACTTATATATTTTTTTCATTTTAATATATATTTTAAACTATAACAAACTTCACCAATTTATACGTCCACTCCCACTATGAGTACACACACAAAATATACTAACAAATGTATCTGTTGCTTCGACAACATAGATAATCATTATTCCACTAAGTGTCACAATATTAGACAATATATATACACCTTAAATCATACTCTTCCTCAACCTAAAAAAAGGATATACATCCACCCAAATTATTACTTTAGTATATTCCCAAATATGGAGAGGTATATTCCATATGGCGCTAATGAAGTACCCATCACACCAATCATTATTGCATCCTCCAGTAACATCTATAGGATTGCCTTATAGTTATTCCTACACCTATTATACCTCCTATAATAGGTCACTCATGTAATAAGGATCCTAATTATTACCTTGTGGTTACTTCACCAATGATTCCTTCCCTTGTGTATCCTCCTTCACCTATGGTCCCTTCTCCATAGATGACCACTTTATGTCTCAAAGATTCCACTCCTATTCCTTCTCCTAGGTATCCTATGGATGATAGAAAACACGAACATAATACTTTAGGCATGACTTTATTTTATATCAAGGATATTTTCTAAGAGGTGTTTTTCTAGATTTCTCTAAAGATTTATGAGACCCTCATTGAAGTTAGAGTCTAACTTCACAGAGATATATCAAATGTTATGGATAATGTTTATGGAAACATTTACCAATATTTATGAACACAACATAGTGTTATTTCACTTTCTTATTCATTTTATACTGGAAATTTTCTTCAAGTTTATATTTATCTACTTTATATCATTTAAATTTTTGTCAAATTTTATTTCACTTATCTATCTTATATGTATATTTATATACACTATATATGGTGTCATTTTCTTTCCACATGATCTCTTATGGATTATTTCAATTATTAAATGATTTTTATATATGATTATATTTATTTATATGGATGTCTTATTCTTTAATCATGATTTTTTGATACCTTACCTTCAGAACATGGATAATAATTATTGTGACTTGGTTATATAAACCTTTCTCCTCTTAGTACTCCTTCTTTTCTATGTAATCGGTTAGTAAAAAAGTTATCTCATTATAATATAATTTTACCAATCCATCTTGGATCTCCCTGTATTCCCCTTACTTATTTTCACAAACTAAGCATACACATGGTTGAAAATTGAGATAACATACTGGCTCATCGGTTACCCTAAGTGTTTTAGCTAGTCATGTCTTTAGATACATAACTTCCTTTAGCCAAAGTCTAAAACTCATTTGTGTGTATCACTTTATCTCTCATGATTGGTCATTCCAAGTTCATATGGAGGAGAAATATTAAAATCCATAGAGATTTAAAATCCAAGTCATTTTCACAAAAGGCAATCATATAAAAGGTAACATTTAAAATAACAAAAGTTAAATCACACTAAAAGACATGATTCAAAGAACATATCTTTTTTATAATTGAAAATAAAAATCTATGGTTGGTATCATGATATATTATAGGTCTATTAGGATGTAGTAGGCCCATATATTATAAAAAGAGAATAAAAATAAATTAAAAATTAAAAAAATTAAAAAAATTTAGTGCTACCTACTTTCTCACACATCTACCCAATCTTCATAGTAGACCAACGACTTTGTAAGAGGTGATAAATAATGCGGGAATAGGTTATGGGAAGGTAGGTCTATTTTCCTTTACTTTTTAAAACAACTAACATGATTCAATCTTAATATATCACCTATATGCCTCTACAACTTTGTGTTTACTAGAATAGGGTATTCTTTGTATATTAATGATCACTAGTCACTTAGTGTCTCTTATGTGTCTTTAGTGTGCCTCATGTTTCCTAAGGTCTTCTCACAGATGCCTACATTTTGATTTTTACACTCCCTCATTCTTTTCTCATAATCCTAGTATTTCCCCTTTATAAATATTATTTTTTTTGCTGATCACTCCCCCTTAGGGATTCCATTTGTGAGTTGTAGTGTAAGACCATGGATAGGACTAGGATTTCCTAAAAAATTACCAAATTACAATTACAAAAATTATTTTTAACATTCTATTTTCATATCATTTCCACCTCATTTGTGTTCCCTTTGTGAGTTTCAATGTAAGACGATGGATAAGACTAGGCCTTCCTCACAAAATTTACCAATATCCAAGACAATGAAATTGCATGTGTCAAATTTGAGATAAGTAGTGATTGATAATGAGTTACATATAACTAACATACTTCACATCTTGATATAGTATGTTTTATGCTTAATTAATTGATATTTCATTTTTTATCATCTTATTTTTTGATTGCATGTAAGAATACAACCATTGTTGTTAAGATTTTCATAATTTATATCTTGAATTAGTCTGATCAATTTAAGTTCATTTTTACAATTTTGTTTCACTTTTATACTTCCTAACATGATTTATTGACTTAATTATTTTGTCTTTATACCATTTTTTTCTTATGCCTTATATTTTATTACATTATTTTCATACTTTCCAATGTCATATAATGTGATTTTACTCATTCTTATTTGGTACAAATCTTTTCATGGTTTAAAAACATTTTGTTATCTCTTTATATCATATTTGTTTTATTATATTTAGTCATCTTTTTATTACACATTTCCCATCATGATATAGTGTGTAGTACATTTTTTTTCATTACTTATACTTTTCCAAGTCATTTTTTCCTTTTTTTAATTTTTAACCATGCATGTGTATCACATAATAGTAGAAAATAAAACACTCCACATATATTTCCCATAGCATATAACAAAAATTAAATACATGTGTTATAAATAAATATATTCATGCATCAGAAACCATAAACAAATACAACTCATAAGATAAAATCTAACTATCAAAATTCACACACACACACACACACACACACACACACACACACACACACACACACACACACACACACACACAATGTGTTTTATACAATACAAAGTAAAAAATAAATATCTCTAGCTCTATAGTTATACCCCATCATGCTTATCCTATGGATTAGCCATGTTGCCCATAGATGTTTGGGATGATCCCCTCTAAATGGTATGCTATAACGAGGTAGTTTTGGATTTTAGTATGGCTACCTATCCATATAAGTTGGCAACCTAAGCATGCACCTATCAAAGATAAACCATAGTAGCCATATGTGTTGTTTTTTCCTAAGCCAAGGCCTACCAAGCCTATGCCTCTCTGTCTCCCACCCTTGTTGGTGGATGCAATCCATCCTTACATATCTCAAAATACCTCATATCCTCCCATACTAATCTAAACAAACCTACCTATACTGGGGTAGATGATACCATAGGATCATCCAATGTGGTGGGGTCATATGGTGCCATCACCTCATCCAAAATATCATGGTGCACATCCATAACTAGGGATCCCCATCTAACCTCCTATATCACTAGATATGAAAAAACAAAATCAAATAGATATTATCTCACATATATATCTCAAAATATATCTATCTACTATAACCACATGTAACTAGTATTTATTATCAAAGCTTAAATCAAAATTACAACATTTTTGACCAGTATTGGTGTCACCAACAACCATTTAATTTACTTTCTTGATGAACACCATATCTCCATCTATTTATCCCATGAGTTCCTTCTCTATGGATCTCCTATACACCATGGAAAATATAGTAGTCACCACTTGTACATGTCAAGAAACTTTCCTAAGAGGTGTCTGTATAGACTAGCACTATCCTACAATGGATGTTTGGTTATCCTATATTATTGCCCTCACCTATGCCTACTCTCATTGGTGGTGACTCCATGTATGGTGTGGATAATGTGATCACTACTATGTTATTACTTTTTTATGGTGATTTATACATTCATACATCCACATCCATGTCATCCCCTTCCCTAACTAATTGCTACCATGCTCAACCTATCCATGGTCTAACATGTTATAGCCTAATCATGGGTCTCTTGACTTGTACTACTCCTCTTCCTCTCCCCCAAATTATATAGCATGTTTTTCCCAATAAAAAATCACTATTAGAGGGGTCATTAGGTGTGGGTGTCTAACCTACCCTAGTAAGTGTTCCATCAGATATGACTCTATCGATAAAGTATAGTGGCTGGTGATCTACACCTATGCTATTCCTATTACCATGATCAACTAACTAGGCTAAATAATAGTAATGTGTGTATAAATATTCCACATAATCTTCACTCATGTGATAGTATATAATTTTAACACATGGGGCATATATTTCACTACATGGTCTTGTCAAAATCTCATCACTTGTGGTAACCTATCATCAACCATGTGGGGTAACCTAGCTAGTCAATACATAATAAACCTATCATATATATAGGCACTCAATAAAATAATAGGACACATGGGTTGTTTTCCCTCTAGATAACATGCCATATATATCATGCATGATCTAGACCTAAATGATAGCTCTAAATTCATACAATTCTCCATGATCCAAAAAGGACTAACACAAGGTTATCACATATAACAATACCTTACTATGTTACTTATGACATAGTACTTATGTAGTCACAAGTTTGATAATGTCCTTTCAAATGTCAAGAATCTATTTCATATACATACATACATACATACATATATATATATACATACATACATATATATACATATATACATACACACACACACATATATAGACACACACATACATGTATGTATACATACATACATACATACATACATATATATATATATATATATATATAATAACCCTTAACCTATGTATATCCTATCCAACCATGTTTTCCACTTGTCTAGTGCTTGACTCTCCTCTATATCATTTGGTGTCTTTATGATTACTAGTGTCCCTCTTATAGGCAATCCTAACAATGCATGGATATCCTCTAGCATGATACCCACCTCTATGGTATCCCCATACACCACCCATAAAAAAGTGTTGGATAATCATTCTCATGATCCAAGGAACATGATAAAAACATCAACACTAAGTGGGATGTGGCTCATCTTCATGATGCATATTAAGCCCCATGTAACTAGTCATGCTCTATCTATGCCAATCAATATCTCAATTATATCTAGTAGCAATGATGTATCTATAATTCATTATTAGATAAATCATCTATGCAAAAATATCAAAGAGTAAAGGATATATCACACCTCCAAGTCATTAATAACCAAAATACATTCTTAAAATTTAAAAAAAATTAATTGATTTGATTTATTTTCTCAATTTTCTACAAAATCAACTTATTTAATACTAAATCATCCCTATATTTTACTTGTGATACTAGATTATCCATTTTAATTTTTTACTAGATCACCACCTTCTTGTTTTTAGATACTATATCAGTACTATTATACACAATCAACCTATTTTAACCATACTACATTGGACCTATCAAACAAACTATGTTAGACCTAATCTACGTAGTTGGCTTTATCTCTGTTACCAACTAGGTCAACCCATTACTATGCAGTTAGCCTACTATTAGCATATTAAATTAGCCCACTACTATAAAATTGACCTTATCATTCTCCCCCACCTTATGGACTAAGTTGACTCTATTCATCCACATCAAAAACTTTTTCCCCATTTACCATAATGTCCTAGGCATTTATTGGTCTAACTTCTTCCTACCCAATACCCCATTTTACCCCTCATTTACCTAAAAATTTCATAGGGTACATTTCAGTGCCCATATTTTTCCTACGAATCACTTTTCTATAGTTATCTCAATTTCAAACCAAAATATTGAAAAACTTGAAATTTATAGTTGCTTACCAATGCTTCACTCACTATAAATATGCATCCCACCCATCTTAGTTGTTGTCTCCTCACCATGATGGATTTCTATTCTCCAACTAGTTATCTCAATGTTTTGTTTTCTCAAAATATTAAAAATAACAATTGAATTATTTTTTACCCTATTTATAATGACTATTAAAAATTATTTACCTTTTAAATATTTACTATCAAATTTTGTATTTTGATCATACTTTTGTCTCTACGAGTTCTTTTTCTAAGATGTTAAATGTTCTAGAATCTAAACATCATAGAGAATCATTTCACCTATTATTATTTGTGTTACAAAAATTTCAGTTTTCACTCTTTTTCTACTAACTTCTATAGGTTCACTTAATGATCCCTATATTAGACACATTTACATTTATTTCATCTCATTATTAATATACAAAACTAAGGTAAGTAAAGGTATTTGTTCTTCAATTATTATCTTTCATTTATCTTATTTTATCCTTACTATAATTTATTCAACTTCAACATTATGTGTTGCCATGTTCTTTTCCTAAAAACACCATCTGATGTTACACCCATTTGATACATGATGAGCTTCAAGTGGGGCATATGTATACACATAATATTTTCCATCTTTATCAATTAATGATGATTTATCTCTTTTAAGAACCCATCCATTCTCAATCTCTCTAGGTGCATGTCATAAAGGGTGTACTAGGAAAGGGGTGGGAAAACCATTGGTACTTCATAGAATTGTTGTCTCTATACTACCACTTTCTATCTACACACCCATCTCTTATAAACATTTCCCTAATCTTTACCTCCTCTTTTAATTTGTTGTCTTCATTATCACTTCCCTAGCCTAAAATATTTTTTTATAGTTTATGATCCACTATCATCCCCCATCAACCTTATACTCTAATTGAAAAAACTCATTTAGGGCCAAGTCCCACTCTAGCTGACCTAGGCAAGGACCTAATTTGTTTTTTCTAATAATGATATAAATTTTATTGAGTTGACCTTATCAACTAAAATTTTAGAAAGGATTAGGGTTAGATTCATCTATATAAACACATCTATTTCATCATTTATAAGACAAGAGTGGAATAATATATATATATATATATATATATATATATATATATATATATATATATATATATATATATATATATATATAATGCATCTACTTTTCAACCATTCTAATTGAGAAACATAACTTAGGGTTTCATACTTTATTTAGAGATATGAATCTTGTCTTACGAAAAAGTATTTTGGATGCATAGATAGGCTTTTAGCCTAGAGCTGATTTGCCATTTTCATCCTTACATACCACAACAACCTCTTATGAAGTAAATTGGCCAACCAATAGATTGAGGCTTGGCAGTTCCATCTTTAAAGGTAAGTATTCCTAACTTTGTTGCTTCTTTGTAATAGTAGATATATATGAATTTTTACTTATCTCCTATGCATTAGAATTCTATATACATATATGTAAATATATATCTTCTATGCATGTTTAATTATAATGTTTATGACCCCCACTTTGTGCCACAAGATCTAGTGAGAACTAGATTAGACTTTACTTTACTTGTTATTAGTTTAGTGAATATGAAAACATATGACCTAGTTAGGGTTATTGCATATTTTTACTTGATTGGATGCTTTGGAACCCTCCCCATTATTATTATTATTATTATTATTATTATTATTATTATTATTATTATTATTATTATTATTATTATTATTATTATTATTATTATTATTATTGTAAGAGATCCTTTTTATAGTTTTAGTAGATCCATCTTGGTCATGACCCCAAATATCTAATGTATTGACAATAAGAAGTGTAAGTATGATTTATCTTCTCTAAGCTAGGATTGATTTATAGATTTGTTGCATTTCTCTTTGCATACATGATGTGTGATGTATTCTCATCATGTATTTATATGGAATTTATACTTGTGAATTATAATCCTCATTCACCTTAAGTCAAGGAAAATCTACATCAAGATGAAAAAAAGACAAAATAACTTTTGTGACAAAATTTATACAATTTTGTGTTCACTTTTTTTGGTCTCATGCAAATAAGTTTATTTATAGAAGTTATTTATTTTAAATTTTATTTCATAAAGTCTTTATAATAGTGAGTCAGGATTTACTAAGCTTTAGTTTATGTTTCTATAAAAAATTTACTATATAAGATTCATATTTTGAGTATTTAAAAAGTTTAAAATGCTGTGAGGATTTTAAATTTTGTCTTTTGTTGTAATATTTGTATTAAGTCAAATAAGTGGTTTATCTCTAAATTAATTATTAATTAGTCTTAGGTTTGTATATCATGTTTTTTTGCTAAAACTAATATTTAATTGGTTTTTATTATTATATTTAAAAATTGTGTATTATCATTATTTTTATAGTCTTTGTCTTTTATTAGTGTCAAGAGTTAAAGTAAATTTCAAATACAATATTTTTTAATGTCAGACTCTAGAGTCAGTTTTTGTCTCAAAAGAGTCAAAACTGTAAAAAAATAAAAATAAAGTCTCTTACTAACATATTTTTAAGTGACCTCAATGTCCTATGTATTATTTCACATTAAGGGGGGAGGTACACCTAATGCCAAAATAATTATGCTTTAAATATTTATTGGTTGAGTAAGCAACTTCTTCTATTAGAAGTCAAAGGCAATGGAGGAAAGAGTCCATTCAATCCTCTCATTAGTCACTAGCGATGGGGTAATTTATACATTAGTGGCATGTGATTTGAGTTAGGTGGATTTTAGTTTTTAAGTGTGCTTTGAAAATAAGAACAAATGAATATTCATGTTCATTGGTGAGTATTCCCAATGTAACCCCTTTTTTATAGAAACATCATAGAATGTTATTCAAAATGTATTGTAGCAATGATGATGTGAAATTTTTTGGTAAACTAGGAAATCCAACTGTGTAAGGATTTTGGTAAACTTGGAAAACCAATTGTGTAGGGTTTTTGGTGATCCTAAAAGACCAATTATGTAAGGTTTTTGTTATACCTAAAATACTTAACTTGAAAGGTTGTAAATACATTTTTAAAACAAATTATGTAAGGTTATTGGTTGAATTTGGTTTAAACCTTTAGAAGATAAGTGTGGAGGTTGAATAGAAGTGTAGGTATTTTTTCATGCCTAGGTAATGACTATATACATCCTTCAAAATCACTTGTAAGAATATAGTTGATCATGAGCACACAAAGATGGCACACTACAATTAGAGAATAGGATATGTTTTATTATGTAAGAACTAAAGTGGATAATGTTAAGAATTATTGGTCCTTACATTATATATTATTTATTTGATAGGGTAGAAAACTTGGTTTTATGGTGACCCTAGAGCCATAAAAGTGTAATGCAATAGAATCAATAGACTAAATCAAGGCCACACAACAAAAATAGTATAAAATAACTAAAACATATCCAAAGCATGGAAAATAGAAGCATAAAAGATTAGGAGGGGGGTCCCTCTAGTGGATAATCTTCCTCCTTTGTATTTTTTACAAGAATATCCTACTTAAACATTGAGATCTTATCTCATTGGTAGTTTCTAGGTCCTTTTGGTGCCCCTCCTAGAAGAATCATACATGACCTCTTCAACCCTTAGACCTATAAGGGTGTCTTCTTTATGAGGGTCAATTTGGGGGAACCATGTGGTGGGGGGGGGTTTCCATGGTATTTGTAAATTGTTTTACAAGGGGTCTAAGTAGGATTATAAGACTAGATGAAAGACTGCATAATGGATTTAGTCTACCTATGAAGGGCATTCCACTCTTGTATAAGATTGGTGAGGAACAACCTTAATTCCTTTAGCTTGTAATGAAATTTATCTAGCTTATCATTATTATTTTTCATCTCCTCTGATATAATAGATTTTCCCTTCTTGGTATCCTCATCAAAAAATTTATCATCAAGGGTGGCTTACTTGGGTTTGGGTATGAAGAACTTGAGGGGAAGGTTATTGATAGGGGTTTTAGAAAGATTATCCTAGGGGGGTGCTCACAGAAGGTCATTAGGATCCTAAGGTGGAATCCTCCTCTAAGAAGTCCTCTTGAGAGTCTTCCCTAATGTAGGATCCCCTTGGGTACCTCCATCCCTTATAGGGTTTGGTTGTGTTTTACAAGTAGTAAAGTTAACTCTTGGTGTAGGATAGGGTTAGTCCTTACATTATATTGGGATTATATTATTGAGGATAATATAATTTGGTAAGATTGTAAATGATTTGTTAGATAAAAAATCATTTATTTATGTGAGATTGGGTGGTTCAAACAACTCATGTATTTATACTAGGGAGGTTAGTGGTAAGAGTTTTGAGGCATTGGTTATATCCTTGAATATGGGAAATACATTCCTATATATTTGTATAATGTCAAAAGATAAAATATTAGAGTGTAATAGAGAAATTTTATAATATATTATGTGCTGATTATATATTTATCTGTATGGTTTAGTTGTTTGAATAATTGCATGAAGTAAATCTATGATAATCTCATCTTTTACCTATCAGGTTGATCTAATCTATTCATATCTAAATTATGGGTCACTTGGTATAAATACATATTATATTATGATGAAATGTGGGCCATTGATATTATGAGATTTGATCTTGATCACCCATTATTAAGTAAGAAGTAAGTGTATAAATGAAAATGTTATACCCTAATTAAATGACCATTAATGAGTTCATATGATCAAGTTTAATATTGCATCACCATATTGGAGGTAATTATCAATTAATTGGTATTGAGTCATGAGTCAATGTTATCACTTGATTTAATGTTGATTAATCATGATCATCTATTAAAGGATATGATATTGTGGAAAATAATTTTATGAGTTATTATTTAACACTTTCTACTCATAATGAATATTTTAATATGTCCCATGTATTAGTGATTTATATAATGGAATATGTTTATAATTATCTAACCCTAAATCAACACCATTAACTGATTTCACAAGATTCAATTGTAGTCATCTACTGACCACTCAAGAGTTTGAACATATAATGTATAGAACCAAACCATATATAATTGAAATTTTTGGATCTCTCACGAATTTATTTTAACCATTCATCACCATTTCATGAGTCCTTAAGTGTAAAAATCTATTTAGTTTCACAAAAACACTTATAATTTTTATCTCTCTAGAATTGAAATTAAGTGTTCATCTTAATTTTAATGGTTGATATAAATAATGAAAATAAGCATTCTAAAAATTTACTAAGCATCAATATAAAATTAAAAAAATACAACCATTTATTTAGTGAAATTTAGTTTATAAAAATTACATAAGTAGCTAAAATAAATGAAAAAATCAAAAAGCTAATGGACACCATTAAAATAACCAATTATTCTAGAGTAATTGATTATAACCATTGGTGTGTTGATATAACATTTTAAAATTTAAATAGAATGATATAAAAGTTAAATAATAATTATTCAAATATAAGTATATATACACATTAAGATAGTAATAAAATTGAATTCCTAATATTATTGAATTATACCTTGTATAATTGATATTTTTAATGGCCCCTAAATAGAGTAATTTATTTATTAAGAATGACCAACCTCCAAAAAATTATACTTTGTATATAAAATGAGATACCTTTGTAATCATATAAAAATGAAACTTGAGTGTTAAGAGTGTTACTTGAGACCACTCATCCCTAACTTAGTCCTAGACATATCTTAGGGACTATTTAGACAATTATCTCACCTTTGTGTAGGCCAAACACATTCCTAAACATCTCTAAAGTAGTCCCAAACCCTCACTTTATCATCATAGCCCATAGTGCCTTAGTTTATACCATTTGGATACTAGATCCATAATTTAGAGAGTAGTGTCAGTGGTGGTCATTCCTAGTTTGGGAATTATTGTAATTTCCCCACCTTTGGCCACCTATAGATATATTTTCAAACCAAAATCCACCTAAGGTTTTCCTATACCTATTTTAAGACCCACAAAAGCACTATAATAGTATATATACATGACTTTTAGCCCATTACTCACTATATGGAAATCATTTGAAAATTATGCAAATAAACTTATTACAAGTTATGTAAAATCAATGTTAGTAGTCCATATTACACCCTAATTATGCATACAACCATCTAAATCATTCTTAAGCTCATATTACCTAGGTTTATAGTCTCAAATAACTCAAACTAACATTCATAGTAGCTTCACTTACACTACACTAGCACATAGGTGGGGAGAACTACATCAAGCTTGATCCCTCCTTGGAATATTAGTATGTAGGAAACTCTCAAAATAATTAGGTGTTGAGTATTTCTATACTACCTCACTAACATCACACTATGTTACTTGTGTCAATTAACATAGCATAAGCACAAGGTAAAAAATATAAATTTATATATGCACATCAAGAATCAATGAAAACCATTCAGATCTGAACATCCTAATAGATAGTTGAGAAAGTAACCATAATAAGAAGCACAAAAAATATTAGAAAATATTTCTAATAAATATTTTCTTGTATTAATTACTCTAATTTTACACCAAGTCATTTTTCTCAAAACTTTTCTCCCCTTAAAAAATGGTAATATTTCCTTTTATAAGAGACTAAAGTATTACACTGGTCACTCACAAGATTAAAAATGTACAAAGGTAATGAAAAATATCATTTTAAAAAAGTTATAAAATATATTCCTCTTTCCAAAGTGTACTAACCTATAGGAAAATTTCCTAACAAACTAGTGCATGCCCTAAAAATAAGAATTTTCTACTTTTGAATATTACAAAATTTCTTAACAAATAGAATATTATTAGCTAGATGGTGGGGCCTATGTTGGAGAACAATCCAAATACTCCTAGAGGATCTTCATAGACTTTGAATTTTGTTCATCAACCAACCTTAGGTTGATAGCTAGATCTAAGAGGCATTCATCTTCCCAATCAACCAAGTCATCAAAATCTCTATCATTTATCACCATTGCCTCCTTGATACTCCTTACCTCAACTATTTTCTCCTCTACAATCATGATCATGCCCATGATTGTGTTATTTTCACTCTAAGAATATCCCTAACTATTTCTCATAACCTCTTGTATAACCAAGGTGACTCTATGCTTATACTCATCATCTATAATGATGCTTAGGAAACTAAGTGTGGTAGGCATAGTAATCATAGTTCCAAGGAGCTTCTCAATTCTATTTATTATCTCCTTATCATACCTTAGGACCCTCTTTAAGTTATTCAAATAGGCACTCAAACCCTATATATTTCCAACAATTATTTCCATAATTACTTTCAAATGGGCTAGGCTAATGGTCCTAAAGCTAAGAATCTAGTCCTCCACTAGTATGTTGATTAGTTCCTTGATTTTTTCCTTTAAATTCTACTATTGGGATATTTAACCATTAGCTACTACATCTAGGTGGGATAATTGGCTCTATATTATCTTCATCTCCTTCAAGGAGTTAAACATATCATAAAAATATGCCTCAAACATCTTTAGTATTTCTATAAGAACTGAACAGATAGCCTATGTTTCAAGATTCTCTTTTTCCATTTATAAGTTTTCTATCTTTTGATATAGGCCTTAGATGCCTAATTTTAGTTGGAATGAATGTGCATCAATTAGTCTAACTATGTATTCTTCATGGATTGGCTATTCACCTAGTTCTTGACCTCCTACTGGATTTAAGCTCACAAAATATTAAACTCTCTAAAAATTTAAATCCTCATTCACAACCATGGTCTTCTTTATTGTTACCCTCTCCAAGCCTATTTTATTTATATTAAATTGCACATAGAATGATGACTATGATTTTTAGAGGTTCAAAAATCTTCATCTATGTGTTACTTGAGGATCTAAGAGTGTCTACTTGAGTACCACTACTATAACCTTAATCATGGGTGTGTCTAGGGATATGTGTGGCTGACTTGTGGCTTACATACCTCTTTTATATGCTTGTTACATTTCTCTATGTTCTTAGATAGGTTAGCCTATGGAATAACCATGGATAATTAAACTATATATATGAAGTAGTGGTTAGTCTTTAATCATAATATATGAATTATTCTACTTTTATTGCATTGTTTTGGATTTTCCCCCTCGAAGTGGATTTGTTATACTATCTAGTATTTTGATTTGATATATATTATTTTTGTGTGATATCTCATATATATTTATTATATGTGAATTTATTCTTCTGATATAGGCCTTTGATGCCTAATTTTAGTTGGGTTGAATGGGCATCAACTAGTCTAACTATGTCTTCTTCATGGATTGGGTGTTCACCGAGTTCTTAACCTCCTACTAGAGTTAAGATCATAAAAGATTAAAATCTCTAAAACTTAAACTCCTCATTCCCAACCATGGTCTTATTTATTTTTACCCTTTCTAAGCCTATTTTTTATGGATTGAATTGTAAATAAAATGATGACTCTATTATTTTTGGAGGTTCAAGAATCTCCATCTATGTGTTGTTTGGGGATCCAAGAGTGTCCACTAGAGTGTCACTGCTATACCCTTAACCATGGGTATGTCTAGGGATATGTGTGGCTGACTTATGGTTTATATATGTCTTTTACAAACTTATTATATTTCTCTATGTTCTTAGATAGGTTGGCCTATGGAATAACCATGGCTAAGTAGACTATATATAAAAGGTAGTGGTTAGTCTTTAATCATCATATATGAATTATTATGATCTTATTGAATTATTGTGAAGATTTCCCCCTTGAAGTGGCTTTGATATTCTATCTAATATTCTACTTTCCTATAAATTGTTGCTATGTGATCTCTCATATCTATCTATTATGTGTGAATTGGTGTGAACATCTACATAATTTCATTACAAGTGGTATCAAAGCTTTCATTTAGGAAAGTTTCCTATGACATTTTTGTGGATCTAGAAAGGCATGGATTTTGGGAGAAGAAGGAGCAAAAAAACATAACTTGTAATCTAAGAAGAATTTATGTTTTCTATTAGCATAGTATTGTTCATACTTCATTTTTAAAAATATATATATTTAGTAAAAAAAAGGTCTAGAAACTTTTTTTCTTCTTACATAATTTTAGTCATTGGATTCATCTCAGTGAGATGATCATAACTGTATATTCTATTCTTACACTTTTTTTTATGAATTTTTTTATCTTAGTACGTAAAGGCAGTCATTAGATTCATCTTATGAGGTGATCACAATGATATCATCTCTTGGTACACTTTTTTTAGGTAAAAACCCTCTTAAGGTTTTTTCATGATAGGTCTTTTGACTTATGGAAGAAAGGGAGCACCAAAAACTCCTAAGACTCCTTATACCAAAGATATAGAGTTTGGAACTTAGATTTGGTGATTTCTCAGCTTCAAGATGAAATAAAGAACTTAGTAAGGCATGCTGAATTTGTTGTAGTTTGAGTTGATGTTACAAGGATACACGAGGAGATTAATGGGGTTCATACTGAATTTCATCATATCACTATGTAATTGGCTACCCTTGCATCTCAGTTTTATCCTAACAACCCTTCACTTCAGCATTCAAATCCTCCTCTCAACACCAATAACTCACATATTGGTATGAAACTAATGTTCCCAAAAGTGGTCATGTGTAATTTAGATGGTAAGGATCCTCTCACTTAGATTACCCAAATTGAAAATTTATTTGAGGTACATCAAAATATTATTTCTTAGAAGGTGATAGTGTCATCTCTATATCTATAACCTGAGCAGTTCATTTGGTATCACTGGTTGTGTGCTCAAAAGAAAAAGAATGGTAATCATATTACATGGTTTATTTTCATGGATGAGTTATTGAATCATTATAAAAACAATGTATCTAAAAACTATTTCAATTAATTATTCAAACTATGGAAAACAATATCTATGAAGGACTATATTCATCAAATTCAAAATCTCTCCTTATGGGTGGAAGACATCACTAAGGTAAATTTGATTGATCTTTTTTTGGGTGGCCTCAAAGATAGCATCCAATTTTAGGTTGAAAAGTTTCACCTAGAATCTATATCAGAAACTATCTCTACATCATGCATGGTAAAATAAAAAGAGATGGTCAAAAGGAAAACTTTCACTAATGGTCGTGATTGTACCTTTTTAGCACCATCATTTTAGCAACCCACCAAATTGACACAATGACAAATTGAGGAGAATCAAGCCAAAGGGTTGTGTTATGGTTTTGATAGAAAATGTAAAAAATACCATTATTATGTTGAAAATAAGATATTTTACATTGAGGGTGCCAATGAAGATGAAGATGATGAAGAGGTAAATGTTGAGGATGAAGAAGTTATTGAGGAGGAATCTGAAGACTCTCAACCTACTATTTCTAGGCATGCACTTTGAAGTATTAGTACTCCCTAAACTCTTAACGTGATGGGTTTCCTGAAGAAATAAAAATTCACTATCTTGATTTATTTTGGGATCACACACAACTTCATCAATAGTAAGTTGGATACTCATTTAAACTATTTATTTATCTAGATCTAGAATTTTAGGTTATGATTTTAGATGGTGGAACTATCAACTATTTAGGAAAATGTCATAGTATTAATCTAGCCATGGGAGACTACTTTTTACATTATCCTATGTTTGATATTCACATGGGTGGAGAGGATATTATTTTAGGAGTACAATGGCTCACCACTTTAGGCACTATTGAGATGAATTTCCAAGAATTATTCATGTGCTTTCATTCTAAAGAAAGGGCATTTGAGATAAGGGGATTAGAGGCTAAATATCCATAACTTGTTATCTCTCATCAAATGAAAAAGATTATTTGTAAGGGTGTTGAAGGATTCATATCTCACTTGTTTTCCGTGAAAGTATAGTCAACTCATACATCTCCACCTCTTGATCTATAGGTGATTGATGGTCATTCAACATTTTTTGTTGATATGCCAGAAGGACTTCCACCTAGCCACACACATGATCATGTTATCAAACTTATTCCTATTAGTACACCACCTAATATTAGGCCATATAGGTATCCCTATGCCCAAACAAGTGAAATTTAAAACATGGTATAGGAGATGTTGGAAACATGAATCATTTTCCATAGCCAAGTGAATATTCTTCTATAGTTGTCATGGTAAGAAAGAAGGATAACACCTAGAGGATGTGTCTTGACTATAGAGAACTCAATAAGTACACTATCAAAGATAAGTTTCTTATTCTTGGCATTGATGATTTTCTAGATGAATTGAATGTTGATTTTTATTTTACCAAGTTAGATCTATGTTTTAGGTATCATCAAATCTAGATTCATGATGAGGACATACCCAAAATAACTTTTAGGACTCATGAAGGCCATTATGAGTTTCTGGTTATGCCTTTTGGTCTAACAAATGCACCATTTACTTTTTAGATTTTGATGAATACTATTTTTAGGCCATTTTTGAGGAAATTTGTTTTGGTATTTTTTATGATATCCTCATTTATAGTAAAAATTGGGAATACCATTTCTAATATGTGCAACATGTATTCTCAATTTTAGAACAAAATCAATTATATGCCAAAACTTTGAAATGTACTTTTGGGGCTTGTGAGGTTGAATATTTGGGTCATCTAGTTTATCATGGAGCGAAAGTCGATCATAAAAAAATCTAAGTAATGGTGAACTAGCCAATTCCTAAGACACTCAATAAACTATAGGGATTTTTGGTACTAAATGATTACTATTGTAGGTTTACCAAAAATTATGGTAGCATTACAACCCCACTCACCTCTTTATTAAATAAAGACTCATTTTAGTGGACTGATACAACTGCCAAGGCATTTGAAAAATTGAAATTGGCTATATAAACCACTTTAGTATTGGCCACTCTTGATTTTTCCAAGACTTTTATGGTTGAATGTGATGCATCTAGGTATGGTATGGGTGTTGTAATCATGAAATAAGGTAGACCACTTGAATTTGAAAGTCATCAACTGAAAGGTAAAAATCAACACAAACCCATCTATGAGAAAGAAATGATGGCCATTTTACATGTAGTCAAATAATGAAAAACTTATTTGATGGTTCATCACTTTCAACTAAAGTCTGATCATGATAGTCTCAAATATTTTTTGTAACAATGGTTTTCATAAGAAGAGCAACAAAAATGGGTAACTAAGATGTTAGGCTATGATTCTAAAATAATCTACAAAAATGGCAATGATAATGTGGTGGTAGATGCACTATCTAGAAATGATGAATTAGTTGAGGCATTTCTATGTGGCATCATGATTTTAGAGGTAGATTGGCTAGAAGAAGCATGATTATAATGGGAAAATGATAGTGTTACCCATGATTTGATTCAAAATATTCAACAACATTTAGGTGGATTTGAAAAATTCACATGGAAGGGTAATGCATTATGGTATAAAGATAGATTATCCCTATTTAAGAATTCTAATCTTAAAAAGAATCCTTCAGGAGCTTCATGCAACTCCACTTGGGGGTCATTCAAGATTTTAGAAAACCTATCATAGAATCAAGCAATATTTTTTTTGGGAAGGACTCAAGGTGGATGTCCATAAATGTGTGGTTGAATGTATGATGTGTCAAAAAAAACAAAGGCAAAACCATTAAAACTCTAGGTTTTTTACAACCTTTATCCATCCCTAACCAACACTAGGAAGAGGTATATATGGATTTCATTATAGGGTTATCGATATATGATGGTGAAAATGTTAACATGGTTATTGTGGATCATCTCAGTAAGTATGCTCATTTTTTTCTTTATCATAGCTATTTGTTGATAGTACACAGTAGATTTTGTTTTTCTTAATATAGTTCATAAATTGCATGGGACCCGTAAAATCATTTCAGTGATAGAGATCTCATTTTTACTAGTAGTTTTTGGATTGAGTTATTTTCATGTTTGGGCACCTAGTTAGATCATGGTTCATCTTATCATCCTTAAACTACTGGGCAAACTAAGGTAGTCAATAAATGTCTAGAAAGATATCTCTATTGTTTTGTTTCTGATAAATAGGATAAATGGGTTCATTGGTTGTCACTTGTTGAATGGTAGTATAATAATTTTATTCATAGTTCTTCTAAAATTTCTCCATTTTTGACACTTTATGGATACCATCCTCCATCCTTAACTTCAACCTTAAATATCCATCATAAATTTTGTGTAATTGAAGAACATATTCACCATCAACAGGAGGTCCTTGAAAGCTTTCATGAAAACTTAGTTATAGAATAGAATCATATGAAGCAATAGATAGATCAACATAGAAGTGAGAGACATTTTTACATTGGTGATTGGGTCTTTGTTCAATTTCAACCATATAATTAGATGTCATTGAAAAAATATAAAAGGATAACAAGTTATCCCCTAAGTATTATGGACCTTATTAGATATTGCATAAAATTGGTAATGTGGCCTACAAGTTAGAGTTTCCTTCATCCACTCACATACATATATTATTTTATGTATCATGCATGAATAAAGTCATTATACATAGAGTTTCCATTCAAATAAAGTTACTAGTTTTAGATGAGGAAGTCAAGGTTATTATTGATCCTAAGGTAATCCTTCACATGTGCATTAAGTAACTACATTCAAGACAGAGTACCTAATCAAATAGAATAATCTACCATGTGAATATGCCACTTGAGAGGATGAAGCATTTGTGTAAAAACAGCTAGAGTTGCCTCAATGTTAAGTACAATGTTGTTTTGAAGGGGAGGGGCATATTATGCAATTAATCATGGGTGTGTCTAGGGATATGTGTGGTTGACTGGTTGCTTACAAACCTCTTTTATATGCTTGTAACATTTCTCTATGTTATTAGATAAATCAGACTATGGAATAACCATGGCTAAGTAGACTATTTATAGGAGGTAGTGATTAGTATTTAATGATCATATATGAATTATTTTGCTCTTATTGAATTATTGTGGAGGTTTCCCCCTTGAGGTGGCTTTGTTATAATATCCAATATTCTACTTTTCTATTGATTATTATTGTGTGATATCTCATATCTATTTATTCTATGTGAATTTATTATTTTGATATAGATCTTTGATGCCTGATTTTAGTTGGGTTGAATGGGCGTCAACTAGTCCAATTATGTCTTCTTCATGGATTGGGTGTTCACCTAGTTCTTTACCTCCTACTGAAGTTAATCTCACAAAATATTAAACTCTCTAAAAATTAAAATCCTCATTAAAAACCATGTTCTTCTTTGTTATTACCCTTTCCAAGCCTATTTTCTCTCAATTGACTTGCACATAGAATGATGACTATGTGATTTTTAGAGGTTTAAGAATCTCCATCTATGTGTTGATTAAGGATCCAAGAGTGTCTACCTAAGTTCCATTTGAATCCCTAAGGGTTTTCATACATACTTCCTCCTCTTCTTTCATCAGGGCCTCTATCTATCGATTTAGCTCATCATGAACAATAATGTTGACTACAATGGTCATGCCCCATGAATACTATGGGGTTGGGATTTTTTGCATCTTCTAATAAATGGAACATTCATGGATGATTGACCCATGAATGTGATTATCATCACTAAATAAGTTAACTTCAATTAAAGGATGAGTGAAGGTTAAATTTAGCCTCTTATTTTCAATCGGACCCAATGCCAACTAAAACTTCCTCTTTTACAAGGGTACAACTGGAACAAGGTCCAGATAATTTCATTCCGCTTTTGTTACTCTACTTTCTTGGCTTGAGCTTGAGGCTCCTCAATTTTTTTTCTTATTCATGTGATTTTTATACCTCAATAAGCACTTTGAGTACATCCTCCACTTTTTCCCCAGGGCCTAGTGCAGTCATCTCAATGAATTTGATTGGGGACTTTGGCCATTTAGGTTGGGAAGAAGAAGATGCCCCTTCAATAGGCCTTTATTCCCATTTCTCCTTCCTAGGTCCTTGTGTAACTTATGCTTAAATTTGTTGTAGCTTTATTTCTCACTATTTTATATAGGATCTAGAAGAGTTTATAGATAATAAGTGGTATTTTAGAGGCCCCATCTTTGATCTAGCTAGCCTAGGCTCAAGCCTGATATTATGTTTCTTTAACCTAGCCAATACATCTACAAAATTAGTAGCCTTGATATACATCATATCATGAATACCATGACTATGTTAATATGGGTAGTTCATTATTTTTTATTTTAGATGTTTGGTGACCCTATTATAAGGTTCTTACTACCTTAGACCATCCAACTGTATGTTGAAAGAGTATTTGTGTTTGGAGATGACATCTACATGCTCTTAATTTTATAATATAGTCTTGATGATGGTTAAATGAAAGGGTTGAATGATTATTTTCCTTTTATATTTTAACACGCCATTTATATCATATAAAAGTTTGTATGAAACCTCCTATTCTACCAATTTGGTTGTCACATGGACAAGTAGCTTGAGGGGTTGAACAATGGTCCCTTTTATTCTAAGTATTGTGTAATCTCAATACAACTAGATATATCCAATAATTTTGACATACTTCTTGATCAAAGGTCTAATATTTGGCATGGAAATCCTTGTAATAGCTTCTACCAAAGCTATATATACACAATCACAAATGAATTATACATTGTGTTTATATTTGAATATGAGCAATTTGGAATAGTGATGGGAAACTTTGTGTCTCTCATCAGGTGATGAGTTCTTTATGTCAGGGATTTTGGTGGTGGCCATGAACGCATATAGAAGAGAGGACATCATGAAGAAGTATATGTTAGTTTTTTTCTTCATGGTTGAGAATTGTTGTTTCAAACAAATGTTAATCATCTCACCTATTGTGGGAGTGAGTCCTTTTATACCAAAAAGTATACGTAAGGCACCTAGATTTTATTAACATGTGTGGTAGAAGGGCCCCCAAATATTATATTTAATATGGTCATGATTACTTTAATTCCTTGCCTAAATTGGATAATTGGGATGATTCCAATGGGTTCTTGGATCAACTATTTTATGATAAGCAGCCATGGGGCAAGGACAATGTTCAAGTCATTTTACTAGTCCATAATCTAATTGTATGCAATTTTACCTGGGGTTTGCATATCTTGTAGTAATTTTCAAAAGCTAGTGGATAAATATATGATACCTTTTTGAAAGTACATTCACGAACTATCCAATCTTGATCAATTTTACAATTTATGAAAATGTGAGAAATAACATTAATATAGTACAATACCTCATGTTTTTATAACATTATAGTGGAGATTGGTCATCTTCATGGAGACTAGGTCATTGTATCTCTAGAGGATTGAGGCATTATTATGTTCTCCCCTTATGATGGCTTGTAATTCTTCAATATTTCAAAAAATCTCATACCTATTTTTATTTCATGTGTTTAATGTCATAGCATCAAAGTTAGTATCCTTGAATACTCTCCCTGTATTATTTGAAGCTAATTATAACTATATGTCATCTCTTTGTTTATACCTTTGACTTTTCATGATTTTGAGACTTGGAAATTTCTCACTAATGGTCTACAACTAGCCACTAGATTATCTATTCTCACTCAGATAAAAATTAGACTCTTTTTGGCTTGATTATGATAGATTAGAGTTCAAATTAGGGCATTTTGTAGAAATTAGGGCTTGTTTTACATATTTTATGGTAATGATAGCTCATACATAGGTTAATTCATGCCTTATATTTTATTTATACCCTTAAATTTATACATTTTCCTTTTTTTTCCAATCAAATCTTTGATTTTATCATTTTGGGCCTATGTGGTGCCTATGCGGCATCGATTTGGAAGATTTCATGACATTTTTCATCAATGCTTTAAAGTAACTAGCCATTATCCTTTAAAATAATTATTTTTATTTGTGTGATTAGATATTTACCCATGAGTAAATGTGGACCATTGATCATGATTCTGGAGTCATGATGTTATTGGCTACTTTTGTATTAGGCTTTGTGGTTGTGCCAATTAACACCTTTGTGGGCCTTCTGGACTCTACACTTCATCATTCATGTAGTGAATGGGTGATCTACATAGGTTGATCCCATGGATATTAAAATATTCTATTGAATATTATTTGTCTATTGTGCTCTATTTGATCATCTTGCTCTGATTAACCATGAACTGTCGATGTTCTAAAATACAAAAAACATTATTTACATTAGGATATAAAAGGGACCTAGGTTAAATATTTTAGGCTAAAGTTTATTTTGTGTTAATAAATATGACATATAATTTAGGTTAAAATATTTAAGCTAAGTTTTATAAGACATATAAAGAGGGCATGATTAATAGAAGTCTCTAATGCAAGGTTTTGACCTAGGATTTTATCATATTAAAAAACATGTAAAAACATTATGTTAAAAATGTTAAACTAGTTTTTATGGCATAGGGACATAATATAAGACTTTAGCCTAAGTTTTATTGTATTTAAATAAATGCAATTGGAACCTTAGGATAGAGACTTAGATTAGGTCTATGCTTACAAATGTTAGGCCATAAGATCATTTTATCATTAAACTTAAAAGATGCTAAGTGTTTTTATATTTTTCAAAAGGGGGGTCCATGGAATTGTAACATAAGTAATGAGATTTTAGAAACATTTTAAATCATATTATTATGTTTAAGCAATATTATCAATGAGCTTAAATTTGATGGCCTTGTAGATGTCTATGATAGATTTATGGGTATTGAATGATGTTCGTGACAATGTCAGATTTAAGTTCATGAAGTTTATTAGGTCCATAGATCTTTGATTTAACATGATCCATTAGATCATTTAGTCCTGACCAAGTGCATACTATTGATTAAGGTCTGATCACATACATACCATTGGTCCCTAAAATCATGAAAAGGATCGAGTTAACCCATGGATTAATTCATATGAAAGTTAAACTAAGTTAAAGGCCTAATTATTCAAAGCATAATAAAATGGGTCCCTTTGAATATAACATATATAACCAAAGGTTTTATCCTAAGTTTTTTTGTATTTTAATAATACAATAATCCTTAGGGTAAAACATAGGTTAAGACTATGTTTTAATACATGTGGTACTTTTAACATTAAGCTCAAATACAAGAGTGCCACATGGTGACTCGATAGGACTCACCAAGTTTCAACTCTATTTGACCCTAGGAAGGGTCTATAGAGTGTCAATAGAGATTTGGATTCTTGACATGGTGAAACTTGTCACCCTCATGGGAATTTCTTAGGCCTTTAAAATTTTAACACCAAACTTTCTATGTTGGAACTTTTCTAGGTGAGAAACCATAGACCATTGATTGTAATCTAAATGTTTGCACATGATTGGATTTTTTTTGTAAGTTTTATCCTAAGGTTTTGTTGTATTAAAAAATACAATAAGACCTTAGGGTAAAACTTAGGCCAAGTTCATGTTTAATAAAATGGGATCCATATAATATTAAAGATGATGACATGTCATTAGATCTTTAGTTTTACTTAAACATGGATCATTGATCCTAATCCAAGTGGATACACACCATTGGTTTAATGGATCAAGGCTTTAGATTCATCAGGTTTCTTTTGTGCCATTTGACCATCCTTTATGATGAAGTGAGAGCTATTAATTTTGTAAATAATCAAGATGCTTATGTTTGGGCTCAGGTGGATATAATAACTTAGGCTAAAGTTTTAATACTATGGTCTCATTCATGTTAATAAACATGAACAGGGCCTTAGGACTAAGATTTTTAGGCTAAGTATGTAATAAGATGGACCACATGATGAAAAAAATGGGAAAAAGTTAGGAACATAAAGTACCCTATAAACATAAATGCTTATACCTTGTTAAAATAAAGAGAAAAAAAGGGGCAAATATAAAGGGACCAAGCATAATTATTTAGGTTAAGGTTTTATCATGTTAAGAAACACAACCAAGAATTAGTATAGAACATAGGCTTAATTATAAACTAAGTTGAAAATATTCCCATCAAATTTTATCACACCAAATTTAAATTTGATCCAATGGTCTAATTCAGGGTTTTTTGAAGGAGGTTTTCAAAACATGAATCTAGCTATGAATTGTCACAAACCAAAGGCTAGTGAAAGCTTGAATGAGGAAATAACTATGAAAATCCAAACATGATCCAATAATAAGAGCTCTATGAAACCTAAAAAACTAGTCAAGAAGGCCAAATATTAGCAACATTAGGCAAGGTTAAAGCAAAACCATGAATAAATGGGCCAATTTTCTCAGGTATGGATGATCTTCAAATTCTAAAAATGTGCAGAATATCAAGCTTTTAGTGTTAAGGTTCAAATTATGCACAAGGGTCCCTAGTTTTTATAAATGGGGGGTGTGTTGACCTAAAAAAATGGATACTTCTAGGGGAAACATAAAAATATATTAGAACTTAGAGACTCTGGTTTAGACAAATAACTAGGTCACTTATTCCACTTCATCAATGCCATTATCAAGATTAACTCCTAGTTGAAACAAACCTTGCACATGAAAAATTAGGATCAAATGTCAAGACATATCCATAATATGTGTGTGTTTTGAATCCAATTATTATTTTCTATGGGATTTAAGGGACATATTCTAGTTTCATGCCTTTAATCATTAACATTGACTTGGATCATGTTTAGATATTCATTATTAACCATGATTCTAGTTAAAAGAAGGCTTGGGCATTCCTCAGTTGCTAGTCAGACATCTATAGACCCAACATAGATGCCTTTGGCTCCACTCATGAAATTTATCAATTTCTAGCTAGACATCTATAACATTGGTGGAGATTACTAGAATCACCTTTGCTTGAAAATATTTTGATTTTATAACAAGTTTTTTTATTTTTTAGGTCTTTTAGGCTTTCAATAAAGGTTGGGAACTAGGTTAACCAGGTTTATGGATTTGGTCAAGTGTTTGATCCTCATATAATCACCTATGATTTTAACTTCTATCTTAGGAAAGGATGTTTTTTTAAGTGAAATCATGATTGTACCTTAATATATTAAACATTCATTCTATATGTACAATTATTCTTAAAACCTAGATTAGGTCAAGACAATGTTTAATGTCTTATGTAATGGTTAACCTATCCATGAATCCTTACAATTTTATTCAAATCATAAGATCAATCCCATATCTCAAATCCATGGTCAACATATATATGAGGTTCATACCAACATTCTTAAACTTCTAGAGGTTCAATTAAACTAATGAACTTTGAGTTGAGGGTTAACCAAAGGAATTATTAGAAGAAAGGAACAAAGTAATAAAAAGAAAACACACAAAAAAGAAGCAAAGTGGGAAGCAAAAAATTCTATACAAACAAGGGATAGGAAGGAAAGAGATGAAGGAGACTAACTATCCTACCTACATTAACTCTAACCATCTTACAAATTTACTCCATGAAGATCATAAGAGGAGCAACAAAGAAGTAATTCTTAAGATACTACACTTGGTGGGTAGTATGAACTCTACTCCTTCTAGATCCTTAAGTTTGAAGGAGTTATCTGTAAGTGTATCTATAATCTCATAGGGTCTAGTTAATAGAGGTGTGAATTTTCCATGCTTGCACTTGGGCTCAAATGTTTTATCCTAAAGAAGAACCAAGTCTCTTGTTTTAACACATTGATCTTTGATCATTTGTCATATAGCCTCTTTAGTGTAGTTGGGTTACTTCTAAATTTATCAAAATCTGCTTATCATGAATCTTACATCTGAATAATAGCCAACAACCTTGAGCTTTCAAATTCTTTGTCTTCCTCCATATACTCTTGCATAAAATTGTAAGTTGGTAGCTTAAGTGTGATAGCTAATATGGGCTCTTATCCATATTATAATAAGAAGGGATATTATTTAAGAGCCTCCTTGAATCTTTTTCTATCTTACCAAAGGGAATACTTGAGAAGCTTATGCCATGTTCTAGGTTTGTCTATAGTTGACTTCTAAATCGCTTCCATCAAGTTTTTATTCATTGAATTAGATACTCCATACCTTAAGGATAATGGCTAAATGAAAACTGGAGAGTAATACTATTTTCATATGCCCACTCTATCATCTTTATGGATGTGAATGTAGACCCATTGTCACTTACCAAAGAGACTAGAGTCCCAAATCTAGTGCATGTGTTTTCTTCTACAAACTTGATCATTTCTTCTATTTTGCATTGTTTGGTGGCTCTCAGAACATAATTATGACCTTATGATGAGGTGGGGTTGATTACCCCTATGAAGTCTAGTCCCCAATCAATAAAGGGTTTGTCAACCATGACAAGTTGTAAGTGTATTTCTTCCTTTATCTCTTTTGTGCTAAAGATTTGGCATGAATGGCATTCCCTCACATACTTATGAGAATCTCTAAAGATGGTGGGCCAATAATATCCAGCCCTAAGGATCTTGTGAGATATTATTCTTCTTGATGGATGCCCACTTCCCAACTTCTCAAGGAAGGTGCTCATTATCTAGTAGCTTCTTCCTTGGAAACACATCTCAGCTACACACCTTCAACATTTTTTTGGTATAGGACTCCATTTTTGATTAGGTAGTGAGTTTCCTTGAATATTAGTTCTCTTCTTTGATCCCTGGTTAATCCTATATTACAAATTCCATTAATCAAGAAGTGGATAATGGGATCATATTAGTCATTAGGATAAAAATTATGTTGATCAACCTTCATAATACTTAGTTTTGGGATGATATTATAAAGCATTTGAATCAGACCTTCACATCTTACTAGTTTTTTATTTTCATCTCTATGTCATATTCTTAAAGAATAGACATCCACTTACCTCTTAACTCTCCAAGTTCACATCAGCTCAGCATTAGCTTAGTGGCTAGACTTAGTAGAATGGCATACACTTTGTTCTTAATAATGTAGTGCCTAAATTTCTTGATGACCTTAACTAATACAAAGGCTTACCTATTAATCAAAGGATAATTTAAATCAAAAATTTTAAAAATAGTGCTCATAAAATCAATTGGGTGGTCACATCCTTCTATTTTCTAAGTTAAAATATCAACAATAGTGTGGTAAAAGGAAAAAGATTAGAGATAAAAATACTTTGAAAAGTCTCAACTTATCAAGACTAGATCTTGGTTGATTACCTTTTTAATATCTCTAAAGGCCCCTTTGGATTATTCATTCCATTAGACTTTAGCATCTTTCTTTAACATATAATTCAATGGTTTGGTAATTTCTATAAAGCCAAAAATGAATTTTCTCACAAAATTTATTTTACCAAAAAATGGTTTCAATTCTTTTATACTATTGGAAGCCTCTATCTTTGATATAAATTTCACTCCTTCAAGATCAATGGAGATTACATATTTTTCAATAACATAGCCTAATAATTTATCCTTATTGACATAAAAAATGCTTTTCTTAGGGTTGAGGAAAATTCCTTACCTTCTACACCTTTCAAATACCCTTGTAAATGCATGAAATGGTCCTCCCTATTTTTCGATAAAATAGTTAGATCATCCATGTAAATTATATTGCACTTACCAATCAAGACTTGTAAGGCATGGTCCATGTCCCTTTGAAAAGTGGTTCCTATGTTTATCATTCAAAAAGGCATTTTCTTGTAGGCAAAGGTGCCCCACTTAGTTGTGAATGTTGTTTTCATTCTATCTTCCTTATTTACTAACAACTAATTATACCCTAGAAAACCATTAAGGAAAGACATCATGGATAAATAGAGATAAATTCCATTACTTTGTGTAGAGAGTGAAGAGGATAATTATCATTTTTAAATGCTTTATTTATATTTCTAAAATCAATACATAATCTAATTTCATTGTTCTTATTCCTAATTGGAACAAAATTGGTAACCCAAGTAGAGTGCCTAATGGGAAATATAATTCTAGAATCTACAAACCTCTTGACTTCTTTGAAAATAATGGGTTCTAAGAGAGGATTTAAATGCATCTATTTATTCCTCAAAGGTTTATAATTCTATTTTAGAGCTATAGTATGGGTGATAACTCTAGGGTTAGAGATCTGTAAGTCATCATAAGACTAGACTATGACATATTTGTACTTTGTTAACAACTCTTTGGCTATCTTGTTTTCAAAATTAGTATAGGATTTTTGAATGTTGACCAGTTGAGGTTGATCTTGAGGTCCAAGATCAACTACATTGTAATATTTTCCACACACTTTGGTAATCTTAGAGGCTTCATCTATCATGTCTTGATCAAATAATATTTCCAAAGAAATCATCCCCTTGGGGATCTTATTATCATTTAGTTAAATGACTTTTCCATAAAATTTATATTCCCCAAACATAATTTCATCAACCTCATCAATGATCTAAGCCTCAAATACTCCTAAACTAGTCATGAAGTTTAGGATCTGTTGGTCATCACTAAATACTTATAGATGGTTTACATTGTCTAGGATAGAAGGGTAAGGTATCAGATCAATTCTAAAGTTTAGTGAATCCTAGTCAAGCATTATATTATCTATAGCAAAAGCTATCTCATCAGTAGATTTATTTTCATCCCTAGGGATAGAAACAATATTAAATGCATCAAAATATTTAACTAGATCCCAATCTCTAAATTTTTACCTCTTGAGGTACGATAGTTTGCACTGATATTTTCTTCTCACCTAATTGACTACCAATTCTAGTATACCATAAACAAGTAATTCATTGACTTTGTTTTTGATGGAAAATTGCATACCCAAGATGAGAGGCTCATATTCTATAAGGTTATTGGTGCATCTAAACTATAGTCTATAAGAGGCATGATATTCCTTACCAATAGGGTTAGTTAGAACAATGCAAACCCTAGATCGAACTTTACATCTGGCACCATCAAAATGCATCTTCCATAATCTAGGAATAGTATGAGAAGATTTAGGGTCACATATTTTGGTAGTTTCTAGGGTAAAAACTCCTAAATTAGAATCAATTATGTTGACCCTCACATTCATCACATTATATTTAGTGATCATGTGTTTCATTTTTGGCTTCCTTTCAACTCTAATTTGGTTGGGAAATCCCTTCCATGGTAGCCATAAGTGTGAATAGTTTGTGGACATATATCAATTTAGAGTTTTTATCCATTCTCTACTTAAAAGTAGCCCATATGCATCAGGGATATCTACCACTTGGATATCTATAAATTATTGGACTCTTAGCTCAAAATCTAGTTGCAGGTCGACATTTAAAAATTATCCAACCACCTTGACCCTAGACTTATCTAATTGGGTGATAACCCTATCAAAATTAATGGGAGTTAAACTCAGTTTATTTAAAACACCTGTAGCCATAATATTTATAGATGCACCAAAATCCAATAGACAATTATGCAAGTTTTTACCAAAGATTCTAACTATGAGAAAGAAGGGTGGGGACTCTATTTTAGTTTTATACATGGCTACATTGGCATTATCATCCGTGGGAATTTTTTAGGATTTCTTAGAAAAGGATTTTATTAATAGATCTATTTTCTCAATTATTTATGTCATTTCATGGAAAGTAATATAAGAATTAATTTTATTCATGTCCTCTACAATATTATAACCAAAATTATTGGAAGAATTAGAAGTATCAGTACTGGGTCTAGGAGTAATTCCCTTTGGAGGCTCTAGATTATTATCTAAAGTGGTATATGATGGAGTACCAAAGTTGTTTAGAAGAGTATAAGTAGTCAAAGGCTATTCCTGATCCTTGTTTCTTAAGGGATATGTCTTCTTCAATAAATACTAGAAGGAATGAATTTCCTTACGAACATCTTCATGTTAATTATCTTCTTGGAAGAGGAAATCAAAAATTTTGACCATGAAGGTCTGGTCAGTAGGATTGGATCTTAAGGTACCCAAACCATTATCATTATTAGGTATTACCTCAAAAGTGTCCAAATCTTCTTTAAATGCCTCAAAATATTTTTAGAATTCAATACAAGAAATCTCACCATGCTTAATAATATAATGGACTCTAGAATAATCAGGCAAAGTAATATCAATAAGATTAATATTCATATTCTTCTTTTCAAAAGATGGTTCACTATTATTATTATTGTGGAAACTATCATTATTAAACGTATTATTGGGCCTATTGAATCTTTAGAAAGAGAAGTTCCTTTAAAAATTCTCTCTAGTATTACCAACTTATTTTTACAACTGAAGGAAGTTAGTGCTTAGTTTTTGAAGCATTTTCAAAATGGACTCATTCTTATTTTCTGGGGGTTTATGAATTATGAGCCTAGTTTTTATTGGAACCAGTGGCTAGTAATAAGGCCCTTAAATCAGTTGCATTAAATCCATTGGTATTAGGGTGATTCAAATAACTCAAATTCTAGTTAGGAGTAGTATGTCTTAGAGGTAATTGATTCAGATTTTGGAACTAATTGAGAGTAGGCACATTCCAGTTATTATTAAGAAAGACATTCAAGGTAGGCATATGTAGATTGACATTGGAAATAGAGTAGGCCATCTTACCTTGAGGTTGTATTTGTTCATTAATGATCACAAACTCATCATAGTTTAAATCTAGTGTGTTCATAGGACCTGCAACCCTCTTTATGAATACTAAAGTCATGGGTCAAGATCATCTTTGTAAATTTCCAAGGCTAATGCTTGAATAAGTTTATAAGGTTCAATGGTCCTATTGTACATCTTCTATAACATAACATTAAAATATCTTATAAGCTCATGATAATACCTTTTAATGGTGGTAAAATATTAGTATAGGACACAAGGGTTGATTATTTTGCCAAATTGGTCATGAAAATGTGATTGAATTCATCCCAAGTGGTAATGAAATTGTTAGATAGGTTAACGAACCATTCATATGTATCAACCTTAAGTTTTAAAGGAAAAACCTACATGATACATCTTTATGAGTGACATTTAGAAATCTTAATTTAGATTTGAAGGATTTAACATGTCCGTTTGCTATCACAATACAACTAAGACTAAAAGTTGGCAAATATTTTTTTAGATTGTGGGGAGTGTCATGAACCACATTTTCCACATTAATAGGAGAGATTCATAACCAAGCCATACCTTGATCAAGTTTAAATTTAGGAGTACCCTAGAGTGGTGAAGTTGATAAAGACTTCAAATGTCTATGTCTACCTTTGTCTTGTCTGACCCTCTTATGGATGTCTAGTTCCATTAGAGGTTGTTTTTTTTTTAATGTCATCTTATCCAGATTATTGGAAATTATAGATTGAGGACTTGGGATCCTATTTTAAATATAATTTTACAAATTAATATTTATGAAGAATAAGGATCAAACTTATACATTAAGCAAAATTTTCCAAATATTTATGTAAAGAATAACAAAGGATGTTAACCTTTAACCATGTTAGCTTAAAGATGTGTCCAATTACATAACTATGATAAATATTTTTAATTATAAGCTAAAATAAATAAATAAATAAATATATATATATATATATATATATTATATCTATCAATATTTGATCAAAAGAAGCTATTCTAGCCTCAAATACTTTAGATTCTCAAATCTCATGCTATCTTAACCAGAATTAAACATCTATCCTCAAAGACTCTCTATCTCTATCTAAAAGAAGAAAAAATGTGTTAAAGACCATGAATATCGATGAACTTTACAATTTTGAGAAAATAACTTCACAAATGTGTAAATATAACACCAATCTTTAGTCAAAACACACCAATATTAGCAAAGATTCTATAAATTCACAATGATTCCCTATTTCTAGCTCCAATAGAGCTCATCCATTTGATGCCTCTAGATGTATCATAGGTTTTTTTAGTGTCAAAATAACACTTCTTATTTTATAATTAAATGAATTAATGGAATGAGTATTAGATAAGGATAATCTGGTTACTTATGGTGAAATAATGGTAGAGTAATAAATTGGTCCACAATATTTATATTGATTGGTGGTTGGGAGCCACCACGGCTAATATAAGTGAAATGTAAGATATATATGATATTATCAATGAATTTTTGACCCATTTATAAACTAAATACTAATCTAAATGAATATTTATATTGAATCTTAAACTAAAGTGATTTGATTAAAGAAAAAGCAAAATGAAGGGTATGGTAGAAAGAAATAATCCTTATTTTGAGTTCAAACATTATGATAAAGCTTAGATTTCATCAAGACATACATTCAAACCAATACATGAAATTAAATATATATAACATTTATTCCACCATGCAATAGGAAAATATCTAATGAAAGGAAGGAATAACATAATTAAGAAACTAGGTTTAATTTAAAGATTTATTTCACAAGTAAATTGCATTAGCACATCCAAAAGAGAGGCAACGTAAATGAAATGAATCATGTATATTTCAATTAATCTAACATAATCACAAGTTAATAAATCTATATTTATATATTCACATCAATAATCAATATAAACCATTCAAATCTGAACATCCAAATAGATAGATGAGAAAACAACCATAATAGAAAACACACAAACAATATTGGACAATATTTCCAAAATTCCTTGCTTGTATTAATTGATCAAATTTTACACCAAGTATTTTTTCTCAAAAATTTTATCCCCTTAAAAAATGGTAATATTTCCTTTTAAAGGAGACTAAGGTAGTACACCGATCAGTCATGATATTACAAATGTACAAAGGTAAGGATAACTATCCTTTTTACAAAGTTCTAAAATGCATTCCTCTTTCCAAAGTAGACTGACCTATAGGAAAGTGTGTTAACAAACTAGTGCATTCCCTTAAAAATAGAATTTTCTAGTTTTGAAAATTACAAAATTTCTTAATAAATAGAATTTTATTAGCTAGTTGGTGGGCTTTGTGTTGAATAACTCTCCCACTTATCTTGAAGGATCTTCATGGCCTTTTGATGTTATTCATTAACTATCCTTAAATTAATAGTTGGATCTAAGAGGCATTCATCCTCTTGGTTAGTGAAAACATCAAAATATTTATCATTTTTTTCCATTACTTCCTTGATACTCCTTGCCTCATCTATTTTCTCCTCTATAGTCAAGATCATGCCCATGACCCTATTTTTATCTGTCCTAGACTGGTCCTGACTCTTTCTCTTGACCTTTTACATAACCAAGGTTACTTTGTGGTTATACTCATCATCTACAATGATGCTTAAGGAGATAAGTGTGGGAGGAATGACAAGCACGGTTCTAAGGAGCTGCTCAATTATGTTTATCAACTTCATATCATCCCTTAGGACCCTCTCCAAGTTTTACAACTAGGTACTCAGACCTTAGATCTTCTTAACAATTACTACCATGATTGAATTCAAATGGGATAGGATAATCATCCTAAAGTTAATAATATGATTCTCCATTAGTATGTTGATTAACTACTTGATTTTGTCATTTGAATTATATTATTAGGCTATTGAACCCTTGGCTACTACATTTAGGTGGGATAATAGGCTCTGCCTTATATTCATATATTTTAAGGAATTAAAGATATAAAAAGATGCATCAAAAATATTTAACATTTAGTTAAGAACTAATAAGATATAATTTGTCTGAAGATTTTATTGTTCCTTCTATAGGTTTTCTATCTTTTCATACATTCCTTTGATGCCTAATTTTAGTTGAGATGAATGGGAATTAGCTAGTCCAAATATGTATTATTCATGGATTGGATGTTCACCTAGTTATTGACCTCATACTAGAGTTAATCCCATAAAAGGTTCAAATCTCTTAAAATTAATGTCCTCATTCCCAACCATGGTATTCTTTGTTGTTACCCTCTCTAGGCCTATTATCTTTAGATTGAATTGCACATTGACTAATGAATTTGTGATTTTTGGAGGTTTAGGAATATTCATCTCTATGTTTTTTGAGGCTCCAAAAGTGTCTACTTGAGTTCCACTTGACCCCCTAAGTCTGGTCATCATTCTTTCCTCTTTTTCTTTCATCATGGCCACTATCCATGGATTTATCTCATCATGAATAGTGATGTTGACTACAATAGTCATGGCCCATGAATGTTGTAGGGTTGCGATCTTTTGCATATTCCCATAAATGAATGATTCAGGGATGATTAGACCATGAATAGTATTATCATCAATGAATAAGTTAGATTTACTCAAAATATGAGTAAAGGTTAACTTTGGCCTCTTCTTTTCAACTAAGACTAATTCCAACTTAGCCTTCCTCTTCTATAGGGGTGCAACTGGAACAAGGTTCAAAGCAATTTCCTTCCCCTTTTGATCCTCTACTTCCTTCTTTCCCCTTTTACTTCTCTAATCCATTGAATTGGGCTTGAGTATCATCAATTTTTTCTTATTATTCATCTTATCCATATGCCTTATCAAGCACTTTGAGTGCATCCTCTAATATTTGCTTAGGGCCTAGTGTAATCATGTCTAAGAAATTGATTAGGGACTCTATCCTTGTAGGTTGGGTCGAAGAAGATGCCCCTTCACTGGGCCTTTCTTCCCATTTTTCATTCTCATGTCTTTGTGCAAATTTCATTTGATTTTTTTATAGTTCTTTTTGTGGCTATTTTAGAGGGGGTCTAAAAGAGGTTATAGGCGACAAATGGTATTGTAGAGGCCCCATCTACCATATCTCACTAGGTTTCTCACCTCTAGCTAGCCTAGGCTCAATCTTGATATTATGTTTCTTTACTTGGCTAGTACTTCTATGAAATTGGTGGCCCAAATATACATCATGTCATGCATACCAAACTTGCGTGCATAGAGGTAGTTCATTATTTTTTATTTCAGATGTTTGGTGACCCTATCACAAGGGTCTCACTACCTCATTTCATCCAAATGTAAGTTTAAGGAGTCTCTTTTTTTGGAGATGACATATAAATTCTCATAATTCTATAATATAATATTTATGATGGCTAAAGGAAAGGGATAAAGTATTCCTTTCATATTTTATTTACACACACCATCTATACCATGGAAAAGTTGGTATGCAACCTCCTATTCTGCCAATTTGGTTATAACATGGACTAGTAGTTTGAGGGGTTTAACTAAGGTCCCTTCTATTCTAATTACTATAGAATTAAAATACAACTAGATATCTCCAATTAGTTCCACATAATTTTTTACTAGAGGGCTGATCCTTACCTTGGGAATCCTTGTAATAGCTTTTACCAAAGCTGGATATACATAATCACAAATTAATTATATATTGTGTCTATATTTTAATATGTGCAATCTGGAATAGTGGTGGTAAATAATGTATCTCCCATCAAGTGACCAATTTTTTATGTAAAGGATTTTGGTGGTGGCTAAGAAGGCATCTAGAAGATAGGACATGATGAAGAAGTGGACGTTAGTTCTCTTCTTCTTGGATAAGAATTATTGTTTCAAACAAATGTTAATCATCTCACCTATTAAGGGAATGAGTCATTTTTATACCATGAAGTATACATAAGGCACCAAAATTTTATTAACATGTGTGGTAGAAGGGGCCCTAGATATTTTATTTAGTAAGGTCATGATTAATCTAATTCCTTCCCTAAATTGGACAAGTGTTGAGGTGAAATTGAAAAATTTTAATGATTTTCATTTGATTGGTAGGTGCATTTGGAGATAGGTAAATGTGTTGGTTTGTTAGATTTAAATGATGTTAAATGTGACATAGGATGTGTAGGATAGGTATGAAGAGGAAAATGAGGTAAAGGAGGACCATGTATGATATGTTTTGGAGTATTCATTTTAACTAGGTACCCTTTATGTTCATGTGAACTAAGAGGTTGAGGTTCAATAGATGTAACCATATGTTTAAAGTTATTCATATTAGTTATCCTTTCCTTATTAGTGTAGGAAGAAGGATAAATTGTGGTTTGAATAACATTAGTGGATGAGGTATAGGTATGGGATAATTGTTATTATTCATTAGGTAGTTGATGTTCATGTGATTGAGATTCTTAAGATTGAATTTGATAATCTTGAAGATAGTCTTGATAACATTGTTTTGTGAGAGTATAAAGATTGAAATGTGGACCAGGTAAGGAAGCAAGAATAAATCAGTTAAGATCATGACAAGAATCATGAGAATGACCTATAGTAGCATGCCACCAATTTAATTTATTAGGATTGTACCATTTTGGATGACATGTGGAAGGATCATATCTCATGGGTTTATAGGGTGGTAATTTCTTCTTATATTGTTCTAGACTCAAGGGAGGGTGGATTAGGTTAAAATTGGTTGAATTGGATGCTTCATTCTAAGGTTGGGGAGGCTTGTATAAATAAATGTTATGATAGAATGATTTCAAATTTTATTGATTATTTATTTAAGGTGTTTCAAATTGATTCATAATAAATTCTTTCAATTTTTTTTGTCTAAGGATTCTTATAAAGTTTTAAGAAAAAATATTTAAACTTTGTTTTGAAGGGAAGATTTAAGAGCAATAACGAATAGTTCTAAAATAGTATAATCATTCATGTTATAGTTCACTTTATTAGAAATAGACTTCCATAGTTTGATGAAAGTATGATTAGATTTATTATGAAGTTACTTATCATTGATTAAATGCATAATTTTTAGGAAGGTCATCATGTTGGAATTCCTTCACTAGAACATTAACTAAATCATCTAGTTGTAAGATGGAATGTCTAGGAATTTGGTTGGACCATTAAAGTGAATCACCAAAAAAGGTTTTCTCTAAGATCTTAGTGGTATCAAAGGTGTTATTTTGGACCTAGTCCTTATAGAGATTAGCAAAATACTTAACAAGTATATTAGGGTCCTTAGTCCCATCATATGTGATAGTTAGATAAATGTTTCCAATATCTATAGATGCAATGAATGGAGATAAAGGTTAATTTTGAAGATGTTGAAGCATTTTTTATTCCTTAGAGGTTTATGGATGATATTCCCATTAGCATATCTAAGAGGATGAGGGATAAAATTTTGATTTGGTTGAGACATGATGACTTGAGGTGGTTGACTAGTCATTTGTAATAAATGTTGTTACATGTTTATCATTTGAGAATGATTAGTTATTTTCATCATGCTTATTTATTTAAATATTTGAGAAAAAAATGAGTTATGCTAATATGTGCATTAATATTTGAATATGGGGTATTAGTGTTGCCGGAGGAGGGTTATTTATAATTGGAGGATTTCAAACATTGGTTTCAACCAAGTTACTTTGGGAAGAAATAAGGCTTGGTTCTTTATTAATGAGTGCAACAAGAGGATTATGAACATTGGGTGTAAGAGTGGAACATAATGTGAGGTTTCAGCATTTAATGTAGATTGGTTGATGAGTTTTTGACTTCTAGGTTTAGATGGTGTAAAAGTTATATAAGGTATATAAGTGTCATAGTTTAGGATTTTTCTCCTAGGATTCTCTAGATCTACTACAAGGTATGAGGTAGATTGAGATGGAGAAAATTTAGAGTCATGTGATGAAAATATACACCATAAATAATTATCTTCTATGGTGACCATGTGAGGTAGGAGAGAAAAACCCATGTAAATTTACAATGGGTTGAGACTGTCAAGAAAGAATTTGATAAGTGGCTTCATGATGACTTGAGGAAAATGAACAAAATGCTAGGAAAGGAAAAAATAGAAAATTGAGTAGGAAAATAGGATAGGCACTAAGAGTACAAAGTTGAACATCAACCTATTACTACAAACTAGGGAAAACAAAGTTTGATAAGAGTATGGAGTTGACTAGGTCAACCTAGTACTATTATTTGATTGGTAAAAGAGATATAGGGTCGACTAGGTTGACCTAGTACTATAGGTAGGGAAAAAATAATCTATAAGAAATTATTTCAAAAAAATATATTGTAATAAAAACAAAAAAAAAAATTCAATGTAATTTTGAAATCAAGAAATTGAAGTAAACACAAATAATTAGGTCAATGAGGGTAATATAATTGAGGTACACAACACAAAACCTTGCCCCGACATTGACCATTACAAGTTTTTGAAATATAACATATAATGAGTAAATAACACTTAGTCAAATAAAAAATAAATGTTAAGTGATCATCCTAGGTGTTGTTATATTATTATAAATTTTTAATTTAAGTGTGATAGGGAAGTTGGCTAAAAGTAGAGAACTAGAAAGCAACTATGGATGGTTTCAAGATGTTTAGGCTGAAAGGGATATATTTTGGAAATGGTACGATCTTAGTATTGGGTCCTACCCCCTCACTATAAAATCCCATAGTGATAAGGGTGCTAGGTGCTTTGCTAATATATACCATTAACCACATGTTTATACTTGGATAGAAAACCAAGTCAATTTCTCTTTTGGCTATGAAATCTAAGTAGGTATGCCTTAGGTATAAATTTAAATGTGTTTTGAAATTATGTGATTTTGTAGTGTGTGAACTAAAGAGGAAAATAGTTTAATTAAATGGTATTTATAAAAATCACCTAAGTAGACTATGTGATATATTCTAAGCATTCAAACAACTAAAAGTGAAAGTGTGAAGTAATTACTAGCATATGCATGTTAATTCTAATTTGAAACATAGTACAATGTCATTTTAGAGGACAATTTATGTAGACATTACATAATAGATTCAATAGTGTCTGTACTATACTACTAAAGCAATGATCCTTAAGAACTATGTTAATAGGGTTGACCTAGTCTTTTAGATAGAAAACAAAATACAAAACTAGGTTGACCAGGTCGACCTAGTTTATTATATGAGGGTAGTTTTAAAGACTATAAACTATATAAAATAGAATTTTAAACAATAATTTACATGAAAGAGAAAGAATGAAAGGAACCTTGGTGGGTTAGAAGACATAGAGGAATGTGAGATTTCTATTATACTGGATTGAATTTTACATGTAAATTATGCCAATTGTGTCGACCTACTTCTATAATTACCTATTTGTTGAAGCTTGTGAAGATGACTATACCTACCTCATTAACCTAATATGTTTTTTGGAAGATGTCTAGATGACTATATCAGCTTGGTTGACCTAGTATGTTTTATAGAAACCTATAAGAGTATTGTGTCAACTTATTTTAACTAGTATCCTATTCAGAAGTAAAAACCTATACTATGAATACCTATTTGATCTAATAGCCTATATTTGATGAAGACATATATAAAAGGAATAGATTCATTTTTTATGCAACTATGTGTTAAACATATTCATAGAAGTTAAAAACTATACTAGCCATGCCAAAATGGTAAATATATAAAAATAATAAATAAAATAATAGAAAATGAAAAATGTAAAAAAAAACTTACAAAGGTTAGATTCATGTCAATTTCACTAGAATTTATGTAATCATAAATTCATAATGTCTATAAATCAATCCTAACTTCAAGAAGATAGATCATACTTACACTTCTGATTGGGGATACATTAGATAATCAAGAACATGACCAATATGTGGATCCTCTAGACTGAATTAGGGCATTTCTTATCACAAAAATAATACTAGGGAAGGTTTTAAATCCTCAAGTCACGAAAAATCATGTAATAACCCTAAATAAGCCCTATGTTATCATATTCAATATACTAATAACAAGTAAAGCAAACAAATCTAATCTAGTGCTCACCAAAGCTTGTAACATAAAGTGGGGGCTAATAAACACTAAAAGTGAACGTGTATAAGATACATATACTCATGTCAATGTATATGAAATACTAATGTATGAAACATAAGTACACATGAATATCTATCTACTCTTACAAAAGAAGAACAAATACAGGAATACTTACCTATGAATTCAAACCCACCAAGCCTTAATCTCTCTATTGGATATGGTGCTTCATAAGAGGTTGTTTTGGTATGTAAAGATGACATAGATAAACCATATCTAGGCTACGCAACCTATCAATGAATCCAAAAGAATTCTTGACAAGACAAGATTTGTATCTCCAAAGAAGGTATGAGACCCTAAGCTTGCTCTTCAAGTAGAATGGTGGATAAGCATAAGCATAATGGCTCTTACTTATTATTCTCATAGCTAAATAATGTTGATATGATATTGTATATATAGATGGATTTAACCCTAATATCTTCCAAAATTTAATCTCGACAAGGTGAACCCAATCGACCTAGTATTGATATTGATAAAAACTCACTATATCATGGGCTAGGTCAGCCAAAAGCTGACCTAAACCCTAAATGAGTTTCACCAATAAGAATACAAATTTGAATCAATCAACCTAGTACTATAAACTATCAAAAGGGGTTATAGGTTAGGAAAATGGGGATAGGAGGTGTTAAATGACTAGAAGAGTGTACAAGAGAGAAGAACAAGCTTAAGGGAATGGTTTTAAGGAGACAAGTGTATAGATAATAAGTGACAAAAGGGAAAATAATCTTATGAAGTAGCAATGGTCTTCCCACCCCTTTCTTATTACACCCCTTAGGGCACGCTCTCATATAGATTGAGACTCGATGGGTTCTTTCAAGATAGAGAACATCAATAATTGATAAAAGTTTGAAAATATAATGTGTATACACTATCTTCCATTCTAGGTTTCCTAGACCCCCATTTATCAACCATGGAACCTAACCCTTTTTTATCATTCTAACCTTTCCATTTTATTTTAATTTATTTTAATTTCATAACTACTTTCATTACTTGTTTACAATAAGTAACATAAATATAGGTCTAATTAAAATTATCACATTATGTCATATTCATAAAGGGTTTGTACCCATTTCTATTTGAATTGGAATTATAATATCTCTCTTTCTATGTTTATGTATCCATTGGTTATACCCTAAAAACTAGGTATCATAGGTTGTATTTGATTAACCATATCCAATTTTTTCATCTTTTTAGATAAGATAGTTGTAGGCTAATACTAGCCCCTACATACATTCTGGTGAACCCAAGAACCTAACCATTGCCTTAATATTTCTATCCAACTAAATAAACTATCCCAATACAATTTTATAATGTTTTTTATCCTTTAGTTAAATGTAAAAACCAACTTGATACAATTCTATGTCAGTTTTCATTTTGTATCAAATTACTTCATCAAGCCTAATATAGTTTCCTTCTTATATTTAATCAAAAGTGACCAATATAATATTGATATATGTTTACATATTATATCAACTAGTGGAATAGAGTTCTATTTTATGTTTGTAACTGTAAAGAGTAGACTACTATATTTTTTGTTCCAATTCATCATATTTTAGTTTCTAATTATATCAACCTACCTAATACCATTGTCTACCTATTTATTCCAATTTATTGAATATTACAAATTGGGTTTCAATAATTATTTTTAAACTTTAGTTTCCATTTTTTTGGTTTTCCCTAGAAACTATGTTTTGGTATTTTTCAAACTAAATAGGGACTATATTTTAGGGATATGTGGTATTATTTTTATATACATCATGACATGAGGATTTTACCTCAATACATAGCCATAATACAACACTAATCATTAAAATTAATTTCCACATACATTATGGTAAATTGTAAATTCATAAAATTCCTTTTTTATTGAACTTAGAAAACTATCCATCTAGTCTATTTTATGGTGCACCTTAGAGAAGCATATAACCTAGGTAAGTTACTTTGTTTATATCCTCAAATTGATGTTAGTGGGCTACAAGCATAGTTTAACCTTTGTATTTAGTGCTCTAAAAAATTTGGTTGACATTAATCAATGAATGAGAAATTATATTTGAGGGCCCACACTATCATCAAATGCTTTTAGTACATCTAATTGATTTTAGTTTTAAAAATTTAGTTATATTTAATTTACTTATTGAATTTATTATTATATTTTAGGATTTATCATCTAGTTTGATATAAATTTATGATGTGTGTTATAATGGCATAAGATAACCTAATTTATTTATCTATGTGCATGAACTAGATCAATCAACCTGATATGGTTACCTATGTTTTTCTCCCTAACTACATCATCTAGTCCAATCTAGTATCATTATTTAACATCTTATAGAAACCTGTCAACCAATATTGTTATAGTTTCCTTCCAACCTAACTACATCGACCAACCAGAGATATATATATTTTATCCATATTTTATTTACATGATTGTATCATTGATCCTAATATAGTATACTATCTATGTTTCTTTTATCTTCTTAGCTAAATCATCTAGCCTAATGTATCCTTTTAGACTTATCTTATTCTTACATAGATACATCACATAACCTAATATATTCTATTAGAATAAGCCTCTTCTATTTTGAATGCTTCATCTAACATAGTATACTTTATTTATACCTAATTTTGAATTTATTGACTATATCAGCTTACTTAATATAGTCTTTTAGACTCATATTATTTAGACCTGACTGCATCAACTATCTCTATACAATTATTTTACCACATTTTATTCCTATCAAACTACATCATCTATCTTGATATAGTCCAATTTTCCTAGTCTTAATTAATAACTACTTCTACTTGGTTGATATGATCTATTTCATATAATTTAATAGCAAAATCCATCCCAGTACATTTAATTCCACTCTCTTTCATCATGTAATATATATTTTTTGATTTTAAATAGAGAACCCAATAAGAAATTATGGAATTTACTAATTATTGTAAAGCGTCTAAAAATATTTTTTATTATACTAATATATAAAATCAAGAAATAAGTTATTGTCATGTGGTCCTAAAACTACAAAATATGAGCCACTCAATAAATCCAAACCCTTAGATCCACTTAACTATCATCCATACATGTATATTATATATGATGAGTAAGATAATAATTATACTCATGAAATGATCATATATAATAATGAGCATCCTTGAAATAGGCTCAAAGACATTCTAGTGGTCTATCATCTCATGATGGCACCCCATATGGAGATTCCTCCATCTGTTATGCATAGTTTTTATACTAGACCTGAGACAAGTAATTACATGAGTTATCCCTTTCTGTCTTCTTGCATTATACCTATTATTTATAATAAAATGGTGGGTCCTTATTTTAGTGGGCCTACTTAAAGAGATGATATTAAAAATCACAATAATTATTCAACTATTACATCTCAAGCTTCCTCTTCTAGCTAACAAGATCTTGATATGCAAAAAATATTATTTAAATCCATCAACCAAATGGATACCTTCCAAACCACTAATCCCAATCAAATTATCCAAGTGAAAAATCAACTCTTGAAATTGAAAATTCATCCTCATAAACCTTAATGGGGAGTGGAAAACCTAAACCCCTATTAGAGATGCAAATGGTGATCTAATTATACAAACTCCACTTATTAACAAATAATTCAAACATATTCAAAATAAACCATTAGTCCCTCAAATTATAAACATATACATAGGTGGTATTACTCCTTATATCAGTTATAATGGATACACCAATCCTATTTTGCATTGTAAATATTTTATCAATATTTATTAATATTATATTAAGTTAAACAACTTTATGTCTATCAAAATTATAGCCAAAACCTCTTTAAGTGATGTTATAGATTGACACAATAAACCTAATTATATAACCATATCTAGATCATAATACTTAGTTAATGCATTGGTTAAGTAATTTTAGAATAATGATCTTCCTGATAATAGTTTAGCCCATTTAATTAATTAAAAATAGGTGTAATAAAAAACTACCCAAGGCTTTATCAAGTGTTTAAAAGCCTTATCTAACAATGTTAAACATCACATGTTGGAAGATAATTTTTTCCACTTTTTAACAAATACTCTCCATCTCAAAATCCAATATCAATTTAGGAGTCTCTCTCCAAAATAATTAGAATAAGCCTTTGATCAATTTAAACATCAATACTTCTCCATAATATGATTTTAGCCTTCCTAACCTACATCTATAATGTTTATGCCTTTGAAAGTCTAAAAAATAACCATACTATGAATGATGGTGTCATAGATACATAAAATCATATTCATAACATTCATGTTATTATAACTAGTGGATCCAATGATGTGATACTTTCCCAACCCATCACATGAAGTACCTTATAGTCTCCTCCTTATTCATCTCACATGAACAATGTTGAACTTATATTCCTCTTTCCCTGGTTAAAATTAATAAATGCATTTCTAAACCATCAACTAGATAACTTGATCCTTCTCATAATACCAATCATTCATATGATTGAAAAAAATTGTTATCATGCAACTTGGGTACACTCCAATGAAACATGACGACAACTCAATAACCTTACTTTCAATGTTATCCTCAGTTACAACTTTCATCATGAATATATAATTTAAGAGGGTCATAAATCCTATGACAAGATAGCTAAAATCCATGATTCCAAATTTGATCATGAATATATTAAGCAAGATAATTTTCTCTTGGACATATATTCATATCCTCTTCCTAATCATAACCATAAACTTAATCAAAATCAACTTATTACTAACAATTTTGTTGCAACCATGGTTAACCCTTAGTATTCTACCAAAAAAGAGAACCTATTTAGCATGAATAACATGAAGCACATGGTATCCTATATTTATTGATATCTTTGCTCAAGTTATACTCCTTGTCACATGTATGTGAAATTTTATAATACCTTTCTTCATTTTAAATATGTTGAGTATGAGGAAATCATCACTAATTTAGTTAAACATCAGTCATCTAAATCTAGTCATCCTTTTTATTGACTTTCTATAATGTATCTACCACCCCAATACATTTTTTGAGTTCTCAACCATTTTTTTTTACTACATTGGGTAGCTTGATACAATTATTTATTCCTAAATTAAAACTTAATGTATCATCTATCATAAAATAGGTAATTTTGTCTCAAATTATGTCTCTATTGTATCAAGATACTCAATTTAGTCCACTAGAATGATGTTAGGATATAAAATGTAGAAGTATCCTCATAACTTGTAAAAGGAGAGAAGATATATGAAATGGAAATAAACAAATTAGACAATAAGTCAAACCACATAAAAAAGAGACAACAATATAACTTGGTTCTCTAAATGGAATACATACACCGGATAAATATGATTAGCCTTTTATTACCAGTATCAACAGGGAGAAACATTCATAATAACACCCTATCAAATTTGTTTCTCATTTATCTCCTCTCCTTTATTATATTCACCTTTGTAAGTTACAACCATATATATCTACAAATCTTCTCATAATCTTACAACCAAGCTTGCACACAAGATTTACACTAATCTTGTACACAAATACTTCACTAGTCTTCACCTCTCCTTATAACATTATAATCTAATAACCAATAGTACTCCCAAGCTCTCAAACAATATTGATACAAGATATGTACCAATATTTCACACATAGGATTCACAAGCCTTCACACCTTGAACCTTTGTAACCTAACAACAAGACTACCACAATCTATATACAAAGGTTTACATCCAAGGCTTCACAAGCCTTCAAGTTATTTTCAAGGCTTAAAAATGAAATAAGATGAATGCAATAATTCATTATTTTTTTTAACTTCTTACCTTACAAAATAAAATGAGAGCGATATTTTTTATAGGATTTACATAAGAGAGAATAAGAGTGAGAGGGAAACTAATAAGGGATAAAAATGCACCCCATATCCATATGGGCCAACGAGATCAAAAGTGGTATTTTTAACACATGTGCAAGGGTTAAAATTAAATGAAATCTTCATGATTCCCCTTACTTCTATCATGCACATCCAAAATGTTATGCCCCAATTCATATGTGCCTATAATTAGGAATAGTAATAATGACCCCCACTATCCAATGTGAACACAATCTTACAAAATATGTCCCAACACCTTTTTGACTTATCCCAAACAAAAAATTATGGAACCACCTAATAAATTCATCCCAAATCCTAAATTTTCTTATTTATACCAAAAGAAAATAACATATGAATTATAAAAGACAAAAAACCTATCTCTAGTGGAGTAATACTCCATACTCCTTTCACATGCACTTAATCATATGGAATATCCTTTATGGTCCATTGCACATCATCAACAAGCCATGCCACCTTCCTATAAGATCACTTACATTACCTACCACATATATTGCATAGTCATTTCCAACTCACCATTTCCATCTTATCACATGAACAATGACTGTGAATAGTATCTCATGAATAGTGACTTTTGACTAGTGACTTCACACTTAAAAATTCTCCCACTTGAAGTCAATGTACATAAAAGTATATACCTTATAGATATTTATACCACCATGGTCAACATGGTATAAGTTCACCTATCAATAAATATTTAAAAAACCTCAGGCTACTTAGTGCATCACTGCACCTACCATGTTTTTGATCCCATAATAGAGATGCATCCTACTCTATTACATGTCCAAACACACATCTTTTAACTTCAACATAACCTTAGTTAAATTATTGTGACTTAATACTTATTGGAACATAACAACCATTGTGCCTCTTTAATTTTATGTTACTACACTTTCTAAACACATTCCTCTCACTTGTCTTCATCCATGAAGACCCACTAAAGTTGAATAAAACTTTAGTTTAACTTGTGCAACCACCTTAGTCAACATCTTCAACCTGATGTTCTCTATATATAACCTCTCTTCCTTTAATTTATTATCCTATACCATATCTCCCACTCAAAATACAATCCTTAGCTTCCTAAAAGTTGCACTTTAATAAACATAACCTTTGTTTTGATACCAAAGGTTAGCTTCTCAACCAAATCTCTAATACAAATTTCTATGATATACAAGGCAAAAATATCCTAACAAACTGTAAAAGGAGAGAATCTATGTAAACTTTAAATAAAAAAATTACATGATAAATCAAACTAATAAAAAATGAGACATCAATATAACATGGTTCACCCAATGGGATACATCCACCATACAAATATTTTCAGCCTTTTATTACTAGTAGCAATAAGGAAAAACACCTGTGATAATACCATGTCACACTTCTCTCTCCTTTCTCTCCTCTCCTTTCTTCTATGCATGTTTTTAAGCTAAAACCAAGATTATAACTAAATATTTATACCAAACTTCCCATAAGTTTACAACCAATCTTAAAGACAAGCTTTCCACCAAGATTTCAACCAAAGACTTCATTGGTCTTCACCTCTCCTTGCAAATTTTTAAGCCAAGCTTACTCCCAATATCTCAACCTAGATTGACAAAAGTTCTCTACCAAGATTTCACACAAAGTCTTCAAAAGACTTCACACTTTAACCTTTTTATGATAACACCAAGACTACCACAAGATCTATACTAAGAATTACATCCAAAAATTCATAAATCTTTAAGGCCTTTACAAGGCTTACAAGGAGAATAGATTGAATGCAATAATTCATTCATTTTATTCACTTCTTACCTTATAAAATATAATTAGAGAGATATGGTTTTATAACATTTACATGAGCGAGAATAATAATGAGATATAAATTAAGATAAAGGGAGAAAACTTCGCCCCATATCCATGTGGGCCAAAGAGATAAAAAATGTCATGCTTGACACATGTGTAAGGGTCAAAAGTAAATGGCATCTTAATGATCCCCTTTGACTTCCTCAATGTGCATCCAAAATTATACTCCCCACTGCACATGTGCCTACAATTAGGAATATTAATAATTTCCCCTAATATCCCATGTGCACACAAGCTTCCAAAATATGTCCTATAACATTTTTGACTTTTTCCAAACACAAAATCATGAATCCACCTAAGAAATTCATCCCAAATCTTACCTTGTCTTAATGTTACCAAAATTAAATAAAATGTAAATTAAAAAAGATAGGAAACTTATATCTGAGTGGATTAATACAACCTAATCCATTCATAATCACTTGATCATATTAAATATCCTATTTATGTCATGCCACATCATTAAATATACACACCACATTCTTTCATCATCACCTATCACATCCCCTACACAGTCATTGCCAACTCATCATTACTACCTCATCACATGAATAGTGACTTGTAAATAATTTATTAACACTTCACAAATCACTCATTATAATATTATTATATTGACCAACTTAATACATTTTATCCCTAGTTTTCCTATTTAACACATTGTATTGATCATCCTGATGTAGTTTGTTCTTCTCAATAAAACTACATCATTTAGGCCTATATTATACATTTATTTTCATAACCATTTAAATTCACCTTATCCCCTACCTTAATTTATCTAATTTATCATAAATTACCTTTATCTTAGTCATGTCTACTTCCCTTAGGATTCAATGAGTGGGATCCCATTGAAAAACTTCTAATTTCCCTATTTAAATTCCTTTTATTGAGCTCATGATAACCTCTATACATCATAATAAGTAATTTATGAACCTATTATATGAAATAAATATACCCAAAACTCTACCTATGTGTAAATAATCTAATTTTCCTAGGTGTGAGGATAATATCGTATAACAGTGTGAATAAATGTCTGTTCAAGGTGATGAGACTATAGATGCTTCTCTCTCACTTATGTTTAATATATCTTATATGATCTATAATGAAATATTATTTCATCCAAATTATCCTACCATATTCATTAGTTTTTAATTTATAGAAATTTAATTTAGACATGCCTTGATAGATAAAGAGTCCAACACATGTGTTGCCTCCTTTGAGTTCATCAAAACCCTTGGATTATCTAAATTCAAATTTAAGTCTACCCAAGGTATTTTTAAGTCTAAGATAAAATAAAAATTCCTAATATTATTTTTTTGGCTTCCTATAATATTTCCCCCCATTATGGTTAGATATAAAGTCATGATAATTATATTTTCATTATCTTATAAAAAAATTCTTGGTCAACCCTATACACATCTCATAATGGAAATCATTTATTTTGCATGAAAGTGTGCCAAATCCACTCATTAATGTTTTATATATAAATGTCATGGTGAAACTAACCATTATAATTTAAAACAATTATAATATCATGGCACCTTTAGAATACCTACCCATAAGCAATTTTCTAGCATCCCTTTCCATGAATCTCATTGCTTTAACTATCACATCAACTCTAACAAGAGTTATAATGGTCACCCCAAGATTATGGGAGATATACCACCTAACCTATTATATTTTTATGATGATTATGTATATGAAATAAACCTTATTATCAAATCCTTAGACATCCCTTTGAGTATTATATCTCAAATGACTTGTTCTTTGTGACCTTGTTCTTACAAGAATCCAATGAATGAATTAACTAATTTTGTGTTCATTCATAAATATCCAAATCACCATGCTTATTTTAGTGATATATTTGTTAATACCTCCATATAAATATTTATACACCCTATTATTATCATGGTTATTCCCTTGATGACCCATACTTAGGTTGTTATGCTCAAGCTAAGGATGTGAAAATCCTATGTTATCAATCATATATTCAATACTCTTGTGAGTTTTATTCATATTATTTTGGCAGTAATTTATTTTATTTATTCACTCTCCTTATAATTTATTTGACATTAAACCTATTTCAATTTATGTTCATAGGTCAAAGATGGAACATGTTCTAATTTATTTAGGTCCTACCCTTTTTAATTCTAAACCTCTTAGGACCTTGCTTCCTAATCATTTCATGATGGGACCATACTATTTTTACATAATTTATGATCCTTCAAGTACACTTCCTCCCTAGATGTTGGTTACTTTGATTTATCTTACACTAAGGTAGTTCCCCAAAGAAGTAGCTATAATACTACTTCCATAACCTTACCTTAAATGTTTAGATAATGATAACCTTTTTGGTGAATTTACAAAAGGACCCCAATATGATTATCCACCTAGGTATAACGAGATATATTGTGATATCTAAATGATAATCAGTCATTGCTCTAAAGATGATTTTACATGCCAAATATTCTTATCACACCAAAATCTATAAGACTCAATTCCTAATAAAGATAGTTGACCATGACCATTATTTACTCTTATGCATGCTTGTTATTTCCACAATATCAACACATTATTTGACCCATTGTCTATCTCCTAGGTAGTACCTAGATGCACTTCATCTTAAATAAACCCAATTTTAAAACATCCTAATTTTTCTCCACCAAATATATCTCCATATTACATTCCCTCTTGACATAAAACTAGAATGGAATAATTTATTCATGGAATTATAAAAATTACAAAATAAAACTATGACAACAATTTTTATAATAATTTACCTTCTTTATCACATCCACATAAGGTGGATGACCAATAATCTAGGATAACTTAAAATATGAATAAATAACATATTACCCATAAAATACACATAGAATAATCATCCAATGGTATTATTCTAACAATAAAACAACAACCCATAAATAGTGGGATAGAGAAAACTAAACTAGGAATATTTAGAATTACATTTTTATTATTAATCCACATATGGTGAATTAAGTATCTAGCTAGTCCTTAAATTCCCCCATTTAATTGAACATATATTGAAGCGAATAGGATTGAAATTATCTAGATTCTTCAATTTATTCATGTGCGAGTGACTTAATGAATACATATACATGTTATTGATCTATCAGGAAATATTGGAGCTAGATGTTATTTTGAACAAGTTCATTAATGAAATATACATACACCTCAATATATTTTGTGTGTTCATGAGAGAAGATATTTTAAAAAATATTCACTACTCTTTCATTATCTACGTCAAGAAGTTTTGGTGATTTTATGGTATTCCAAATCCTTCAAGTATATGTCTAAGCCAAATCACCTCATAGATAACTACAACTATTGCATGATATTATGATTTTGTATAGGACCTTTAAAAATATATTTTTTTATTTCTCTCCCATTATATTAGTCTATATCTTAGAAAGAATATAAATCTTGAAGTGAATTTACTATCCCCAATGTTCCTAGCATGATCTAAATGTGTATATTATTTAAAAAAGAATATATCATTCTTCTTGGATTGTAGGCCAAAATCCATGGTTCCTCACATGTATCTTAATATCCAATTCACAACATACTAGTAGAAAACATTAGGATCTTGCATGAACCTTGAGAGATAAGTGAAAACATAGTTGATGTTTGGCCTAGTATATGTGAAATAAATGAGACTCCCAATTGAATACCAAAAAAGTGTTTTATTTACTTATGGTGATGGATCTATCTTATAAAATTGAAATGTTATCTATATAGGTTTGGAAATTGGATTGAAATACATTATGCACAACTTTTGGAGTGTTGTCTTAGCAGATTTTAGTTGAGATAGAAATATGTGATTTTATCTCTATGAAACTTCCAAACCAAGACAATAATAAAAAATCCATAGATCTATCATGTCAAGTGATAAATTTAGATATTTCTTTGTTGACTCAATCATATTCAATAAACACCCAATTATGACTAGATCATCAACATATACTACAATGATTACCATCTCCCCCCACCCTTAATATTTTATTTAAACATTATGATAGTATAGAATCCTTTTGAAATGATGTTTCAAGATATGCTCATCAATTTTAATATACCATGCATGGGGATCATATTTAAGACATACATTGATTTGATAAGTCTACATAATTTACCTTCTTTTCTTGGTATGACATAACCTTATTGTTGAGTCATGTAGACTTATTATGATAAATATCCTTTAAAAATGATATATTTATGTCTAATTTATGTACTTTCCAACCAAACTATGAAACTAAAGTAAAAATCATTAACTATGAGATTTAAAGTTTCATCATAGTCAATGCCTTACTTTTGAGCATGCCCATTTAAAACCATCATATCTTTGTGCTTATTTATACTAGTGTCTAATTTGAAATTTTAATTGAATGTCAATTTTAATCCAATTGGATTCTCCCCTAGTGGAAGGTATACAAGCTACCATGTTCTATTCTTCATCAGAGACTTATATTTTCCATCCATGGTATTTTTCCAAGGTTAAAAATGTTAAACAATTATACTCATTAATGAAAAACTTGACCTCTTTTTTAACTATACTATGAGTCCTTAGTCTTTTGGTAGATCTGTTTGGAACATAATCTAGTTTAACATCTCATAGTGTACTTATATACAATTTACACATACATTGAGTGGTTCTTATGGGTGGTAGAGATTTACCATTATTCCCATCATTTTTGTATTCATCTAAGGGATAACCATATTTTGTCTTCACTATGGTATTTATTTGTTCATTATATGAATTGTGGACGGAATCTCTACTTAGGAAAAAATCAACATCCCTATTAGTGTAAATTGTCTTTGTGTTTAGATCCATTAGTATATAACCTAGTGTTTTTTCATGATAAACTTATAATATATATACTTTTCTAATTTCATATAAACTTTAGTTATCTTATTTTTTAGAACATGCATACTTTATTTACATCAAAATAATCTATGAAGGGAAATGGATGGATTTCACCCTGATTATATTTCTTGTGGTGCTACCCAATGAAAAGCTATAGTGGGAAATATACTAAGAAGATATACTATAGTTTTGAAATCCCCTACCCAAAAATTCTTTGACAAGACTAAATCATTGATAGTACATATCACCATTTCCTTGCTAGTATAATTTATACATTCAACAACATTTTTTTTGGCATGTGTGAAGGTGATATATAATGATGAATGCCATTTTATCATATATATGCTTTAAACTAATTGTTGGTGTATTCCCACCTTGATCTAAGTGGATTGTTTTTATCTTATGAATGGTCTCTATTTTTACAACTTTGAATTTATTAGATATTTCAAAGGCTTCACTTTTTTTATGAGATAGTATACCCATATTTTACATGAGTGATGATCATCAAAGAACATGAATCTTTTAAAACCAAAATTATTGCATATCATGGGTCCATATAGATTGATATGTACTAGATCAAGTTTTTAAAGGGTGCAAAATGTATTATTATAAAAGGGAGATAAATATTGTTTTCAAGTTAAAAAAATTGTACATTTATCTATACCATTTTTTAGAGGTGGCAATCTTCTCACCATATAAAAATGTTAGATTGTGTCAAGATATCCAAAACTCATGTGACAAAATATTTAATACCAAAACTATGCCAAGAATGTGTAATTTTTAACAAGTGCCTCAATTTTTACAAAACAAAGTCAAGTTAAAACATTCAATAAATATTAGAATATTTTGAAATTATTTTTGAGCAGTTAGAGTTGTCTCAAATCAAACACATTATTTATTCCACCTTTATAGTTAAAATACATCTTTAGATTGTGGTCAAATAGTTTACTAAATTGTAATATATTCTTGGTTAATATAGGTACATTTAATATATCTCTAATTCTATAAATGTGAGTTCCAAGTGGTAAATAAATGTTTCTTATATGTTAGACACTATATGAGGTATCATTACCCACACAAATATAATTTTTATGGTGTGTATCTTAAAAAGTGAAGAACCATTCTCCATGTCCAGTCATGTGTTGGGTGATACCTAAATTAACATACCATATACTAGTTTGTGAAGTTGATTCTACATGGAAGTAAAAATAATATTATAAGTCCACATCTTCAAAGTTGTCTTCTTGATCAATTATTTAACATTTTTAGGAATATTTGAGTTTTATTCCTATTTTAGTTTAGGGTTTGAATTAATAAATTAATAAATAATATTTCTATAATTAAAATACTATTATATATATATATATATTATCTTTTGTACCTTTCTAAAAATAGAAATAAATTAAGAGAAATATAAATTAGTTTAAAATAGGCTAAAATGGCTTTTGCAAGGTTTGAAACTAGCTATGCAGGATTGGGACAATGTCAAAAATATAAATCTAGCTTTCATTTGGTGAAAGGATAGGACCACCAAAAATAGGACACCCCAAAGTTTGGCACTATTGTCCTTTTTTACTGCTATTGTCCAAACTACTCACAGAGACCTTATTTTGTTAGGTTCTTTGCGATGTTCTTGGGTGAGCCTACCTATGAAATTTCAAATTTTGAATGTTAATAGAGCTAATTACAGAGATGTTTCAATTTTAAAACCCTAACCCTCCATCATGCTTGATAAACAAGATTTGAATCACTTGAAGAAATGTGGGGTTAGTGTGTGTAAGATGCACTGAACATGTGATCCACACCCTTTGTGTGGGCACACTACCTACATACTAATACTCTGAAGAGGGATCAAGATATGTGTAGTTCTTCCGCTTGATGTTATTTGTGCAATAGTTTAATTTGGATGTAAAAATGCCAAATTAAGAGTGATTGATGTGTCTAGGGACTAGTGTGAGAGTTTTAATATGTTCACCACTATTTTGGGTGACTATATGTAAAGAATAAGAAAGTTTACCTTAGTGGTTTGTTTATATTCTTTCTTAATTTTTAATATTTATCACCTCCCTTTATAAATGAAGTTTGAATGGGATTTTATAGTGAACTTTGGTCATGGGTTAAATGTATTCATCTTAGGCCAACATGATGAGGATAGGAATTGGATGAAAATGACCATTTAAGCTCAAAGTGTGATTGGATAGAAGCAGCAAAAATAAAAAACCCTAGGGTATAATGCTATAGTATAGGTATGAAACTCCTATCCTATAAGCTTGAGATCTAGGGTGATAGGATTGGCTTGGGTAATAGAGTTTAACTGAGTTAGAATGATCATCTAAAAGGCTATGGATGATTGATAATGAGCAAAAAGATGTCTAGAAGGGTCACTAGAGTATGAAAGGACCTATGGATAGGATGTTGTAAGCCACACTCAAGCTACCAATTTGTACATTTTTTATGACTACATTTACCACCCCTTTATTCTAGTGATGCATCAAAGCGAAATAATAGGATAAAGGAAAAGTAAAAAGCATACTTAAACTTACTTATAAGGATGAAACCCATGAAGATGTGTGATGTTCAGTGTGCGTAGAGAGAGAAAATCATGAAGTGTAAATATTTTGTGATGCTAAGTGATGTTGAGGGATGTTGGGTATGTTTTTAACCAAGATTCATATCACGAATGGAGATAAGTGTTCAATTTCTTGAGAGTGGCTCAATAATGCAAAGGCTAGCCTTTTGTCTCCATAATCACCCACTAACTAAGGCTATGTGATAATGTACCTATTAATTGATGTTTAAACTATGTTTCTAATCATTTTGAGTAGGTGTCTCAAGAATACAAAGGCTAACTAGTCCTTTAGCTCCATCATTACCCACTAAGTGAAGCTATGAACTAATACTATTATGAATGTGTGTCATATGAGATGGATCCTAAAGCCCATGAATGTTATGTAATATACCAAGGTGGTATGGATAGTTGAATGTGTAATAGAAACTAAGTCTATTTTAGCCACTCTAAAAGGTGGATAATAGGCTTGTATAAAAACCACTTCAAAACTAGGAACTAGGTTTATGTGGAAGCCACTTGGGAATGATGATAACCATCTAAAAATGGAATAAGGCACAAAAATAATAAGGATACGTAGGTAGTGTATTAAAAACAAAAAGGAAAGAAAGTAAATGTGCTACACACATTTTCCTCAATCACTGGTGTCTGTAACATGGATTTTGATCTAGAAGTTATACCAACTACCCAATTTGAAATTAGAAGTGAGAGCCATCATATAGTGCATGATGCCCCCTATATCTATATTTCATTATAAAAACTATACTAAAAATACTAATTTTAAACTATACTATAGCTGACAAAATTATAACTAAACTTACCTTTCTATCTATTTCTAGAAAATTTGGGTTTTTTGTTGTTTAGATAGGAGAAATAAAAATAGGACACCTTAGTGTCTAGAATTGTAATCCAAGTCTGGCACTCTTATCCTTTGCTATTTTTGATGATTATTCTATGTTTGTCACTATTTTCCTAATTTTTTCTACCTAATTTGGATACTGGTTGTTATTTTGAGTGTTCTAAAAATTGATTTATTTATCGATAGAGGCTCTAATCTCTATGACAAAACCCTTATTTGTTTCCCCCTCTTTTGAGGGTGGGAATGAAGACCCTGAAATGATTTCTCTCAAAATAAATACCCCTATAAGTGTGTTATGATATGAAATACATGATATAGAAATGATAATAAAAAAATATGTCTCAAGATATAACATAGTTTGTATTGGAGATTGTTAGATCAACATGAGTATGCTTAGATAGATGTAACAATGTAATAACATGTGCAATATACTAATTTGAATATGGAAATATTAGTTGTTAGTTTTTAATCCTTTATTTGTCAAGGATGGATGGAGTATGATGTCCATCATGTAATCCAAGAAAGTAAGATAATGCATGATGTGGATCATGGCATTGTAAACAATGAGAAGCAAATGAGTAACAAGCACACAAGGTAAGAATAAATAATCATACAAGAGTGGACAAAGCTCCAAGAAAATAAGGTACATGGGAACATGTCACTCAAACTATAAGGCAAGCATAAAAGGCATGTTTAAATACCTACATACACATATAATTAAAAACAAGAAAGGTTGGTATGAGGGCCATAAGCACATAGAAGAGTACAAGAAAAAGACATTGACAAATGTCTTAAGGCACATAAAAGAGACAAAAGAAGAACTAATATATGTAATCACATCTATCTACACAAATCAAGAAAATAGGGCATGCAAATTTTGGAAATATAATCACATCTAACTAATCAAAGAAAGAAGTGAAAGTATACAAAACACGGAGTATAAGACTAGGTATATGATAAGAAATGTGCAAGTGTTATATAATAGTGAGTGTTGATAGAGTAATCTATGTAAGCTAGTAATTAATGTACATCAAAATGATAGTTAGAGTGTTTGGTGTAGGAATGACATCACTTAGATGGTGTAGTCAAGTACAAGATGCCCTCAGTGGGTAGATATGTCAATATATGTCTTGAATGTAGAAGTAGGATGATCCCTCAATGGGTAGAGTGAAGCAATAAAGGATCTTAGTGTCACTACACATGCTCAAATAAGATCAAGTAAAGCATGGTAATTTAGATAAATCAACAAATAATAGCATAAAATAGCAAAGTGTAAGTCTAGTACAGTAGTAGAAATGTAAAACATGGATAATGCATATAGTTGAAATGGTTTTGTTGTTTCTTATTTATTTAAATGGTTTTTTTGTATTTTGACATATTTGAATGTTTTTTATTTTGACACATTTGAATGTTTTTATATTTTGACATATTTTAAATGTTTTTCTATTTTGACATATTTGAATGTTTTTGGATTTTTGATATATTTGAATGTTTTTGGTATTTTTGAAATAAGATATATAAAATAAATCATTAGGAGAATATCTACAAGAAATTGAAAATAAACTATGTACAAGAAATACTGAGAAGAAATGATACTAACTGATAAGTCTCATGAGATACTCCCTATCATGGTGTCCTGTATCAAGGAGAGGAATCATGCATGATCATGAAGCACAATCAAAGGGATGAGACTGTGACTCTAAAATTTATGTATGTTGTAAGTGATATGAAATATCTATAGTGTAAATTAACTATGGGGTCCACCTATAATTTTAAGAAGTGGATGAAACTATAGGGATCTTAGGGACCTATCTAGTAGTATAAGAATCTCTTTAAATATGTACTCTATATGTATAGGCATGAGACCTAAATAAAACTACCCTAGGTGTGAAAAATTTAGTTTAAAACAATCTAGAGTCCTAAAAATATTTTTACTCTAAAATATCCCTTCATGGAAGTGTGTGAACTCTCTATTTTGGTGAGGAAGGGCTTGAATATGGTTGAATCTTAATTACAGGAAAAACTATAACTAGTTGAGAAGCTAAAATTGGTGACTGTAGAGTAGTAGATGGCTTTGATGTGGGGAGTGGTAAATCATATTAAACTCCACCAATTGTAATAACTTGATTAGCATGAATTAATTTCATGCACCTATGAACTATAGAAGGTACTAAAAAATGTTTCTGAATCCATGGTCAACTAAGCAACATCTCAAAGACTCTTGCACTAGGAATAATAGTAAATGATATGGCCACATGTGTTCAACCAAACTATATAATAAGTATAAACTCACCCAATTAAATCTATATGTGCCCATTGAATCTATTAATAACTATGTTTTTTGAGGTACTATCCTACTATGAATATCCTAAATGCTATAGTAATGTCATAATGCATATATTCATACTAGATCCATTATTTATGAGAATAATATGAACTAGATGATGATTAATGTAAGCTTTGATAAAGATTGCATGCTAATTCAAATCATCGTCAACTATCTCTTGCTCTGAGAAAGAGATGGAAGGCCTAGTTAGAACTCTAAAATTATACAGACTAATCATGTTGCTCAAAGGATGTGACTCAACTGAAAGTGCATGATATGTAGGTGGTGGAGGGTCTGCATGATATTCATGGTGAACGCTTGATGTATCCCATATCTCTTATTTGAAATTCTATGGGAAATGATCTGAGAAAATTTTAGAGACTTGTCTTGTGTTTTCTTTTCCTAAGGAGGCTCAATTAGAGTGTCAATGTCAATAAGGTTGTCATATATCAAGTCTTGTATCTTGTGTTTCAAACTGATGTATCTATATGTTGTGTGGCCTGGTGCCCAATGAAATTTTCAAAATACATTCTAAAAATATCCTCATGGAAAAGGATTTATTTTTTTAATTTCCCAAATAGGTGGGAGAGATATGATATTACATTCTAATAGCTATTATAAACCTCTAGCTAGAGATACTAGTGGATTGGTAAAGGTTCATCAACGAGGTGTTGATAAAACCACTTGCTAAGGGGGATCTAAAGTCACATTAACTATAAGTTGATTTTGAATTTTGATATCATTGACCTTTACTTTTTATGGGACATTGTTGTTACTCTTGTTTGTTGTTTTTGATATGATTGTGTACTTGAGTTTTCCCACTGAATTAATTTGACTTCCCTTTCCTTTAGTAAATGGCATAACTTAGTGAAGGAATAAAACCTTTTGAACATTATTGACTCATGTAAAGAGGGTAGAAGAGGTCCTATAATTCTTGATCAACCATGGGGTTAGTCATTTTAGCCAAGATAGTCTTATATGAAAGAGAATAATATGTGAGATACTCATTTGACCTTTCTTTCTATTGTGAAACTTAGGCATAAGAAACCTTGTCACCTTTATTAATGCTGAAGTGAGCTAGGAACATGTCAATTAAAGGATTAAATGCATTTAATGACTAATTTAGTATACTATAAAACCATAGTAAAACATAATCCTCTAGACTTTATGTAAATATCTTAGTTACTAGCTAATAATTTGGCACATAGTCCAAGCATGTTTCATGAAAATCTCTCAAGTGTGTCTTTGGATCACCCTTGTCATCATATAGAGTGAGCTTGGGTTGAAAAAAACTTAGTGGTAAGGGTGTAGAACAAATATGATGTGCCAATGGTGTATGAAGTAGAGCAAAAGAATCCAAATATTGTGTAGGTGTATAGGCACTTTGCTCAAGGTGTATCACCTTGGACTAAAGACATTTTATCTCTTACATAAGGGTAGCCACATCAATATACAAACATGTACCAACCATAACTATTGGTGCCTCATAGGAAGGTTGGGTTGTTATAGGGGGTTGTTGAGACATAGTTTCCCCCATAGTGTCATTTGCAATTGGTTGTTCTATGGTTTGAGAGGATTGGCCATTGTTCACTTTTTATTGTTATTATTTTAGTATTTTAAGCATGTCATATTTCATATCAAGATGTTTAGTTAAAAGGTCTTGAAGTTCCCTCTTATTATTTTCACCAAAACTAATATGTTGAGCCATTATTAGCGTAGGAAAACAAATTGAAAATGGATTGAATTTTTTACAATAAGCTATAATAAGCAAAATGTAATGGAATGAAATTAATGAATAAGGGAGTGTAAATTCCTAAAAACAACAAACTAGAATATGCATAAAAAGGATACAAACCTCACAAACATGTAAGGTGATACCTCAAAAACATGAGACCTACTATATGTAACTAAGGTTTGAAAGAAATTATAATTTAAATTACTATGGTAAATTTTAAAAATTAAATGTGAAATTATGATTTATGTGTAAGGTGATATCACAAGAAGCAAAGGATCCTAGTAAATTCAACTAGGTTTTGAAAGAAATTATTTTCAAAACTACTATGGTAAAATTGAAAATTTTAATGTAAAACTTTGATTTAAATATTCAAGAAAAATTAAAAGAATAATGGAAAAATAAACAAAGAACTTTCCCTAGGGTTTTTAGGGTTTTCTTATGCAAATGAAGTAAGTCAAGTTCACCAATTGATTTAAATATTTTGGGAATATTGGAGTTTTATTTCTACTTTAGTTAAAGGTCTAGATTAATAAATCAGTAAATAATATTGTAATAATTACAGTCCTAATTTGTATATTTTATTTGTCTTTTTTACCTTTATAAAAATAACAATAAATTAGGAGAAATATAACTTAGCTTAAAATAGGCTAAAATGGCTATTACAAGGTCTAAAATTGGCTATACAAGACTAGGATAGTGTCATAAATCTAAATATAGATTTTGTTTGGTGAAAGGATAGGATCACCAAAAATAGGACTCCTTGGGGTCTGGTGTTATTGTCCTCTTCTACTACTATGATTGAAACTACTCATAAAGACCTAAATTTTTTGGTTTCTTTACGTTGTCCTATTTGAGCCTACCTATGAAATTTGAAGTGTTGAATGTCAACATAGTTTATTATAGATTTGTTTTAATCTCCAAACCCTAACCCTCCATCATGTTTTATAAACAAGTTTTTTGAATTACTTGAAAAAATGGGGTTTAGTATGTGTAAGATGCACTAAACATGTGATCCACCCCTTGTGTGGGCACACTGGCTACATACCAATAAATTGAAGAGAGATCAAGCCATATGTAGTTCTCCCACTTGATGTGTTTTCTAAAATAATGTAAGGTGAATGTAAAATGTCAAATTAAGAGTGTTTGAGGTGGCTAGGGACTGGTGTGAGAGTTTGAACATGTTTTTAGTCATGTTCGGTGACTATATGCAAATAATAGGAAAATTTTCCATAGTGGTTTTTTAAAATTCTTTCTTACTTTTTAAGATTTATCAGCTCCCTTTATAAATGAACTTTGTATGCAATTTCATAGGGAACTATTGGTCATGGGTTAAATGTATTTGTGTTAGGTTGACATGATGAAGGATATGAATAGGATGAAATTATTTGTTTGGGTTCAAAGTTTGATTGGATAAGAACATCGAGAATGAGACACCCTAGGTTTTGGTGTTATAATCTCTATATGGTGATCTGATCATATAGGATCGAGACTGGGGGGTAGGATTGGCCTAGGAAATAGAGTTTGGTTGAGCTAGAATGACCATCCAAAAGCCTATGAATGATTGGAAATGATAAAAATGGTGCTAATAAGGGTCACTAGAGCATGTAAGAAGGACCTATGGATAAGATGTCATAATCCATACTCAAGCTACCAATTTGGACATTTAATATGACTACAATCAATAATTTTACCTTATTAATTTTTTTCTTTGAATTTCCATTTTTATATATATGTGGATTACTTTGATTTTTAGGGGTGATTTTATTTTATCAAGCTTATAGACACTAGATTTCCATGTTTAGAATGTATTATACTGATGATATTTTATCTCATGTACCTTGGGATCATAAATAAGACACTATATTTGAGAATTATTCCTTATTGATTCTATTAAATACCTTATTTTGGTGATTGTTTAGAATAATTTATGGGTTTCTTCCCTTTATTTTGATTAAAATTAAGAGCATGTAATTCATATTACTCTTTTTAATTTATGTACTTTTATTGTTGAAACATGTTCACTAACTATAAAAATGTTATTTTTTCATATGCCAGTCAAGGTAGTCACCAAGATTATGTATGAGGGTGGTAATTCTCTAATGATAGTTGGTACAAGAGAGCCATTTATAGATATATTAACCAATGATGGGAGAATTGATCTTATGGTTACAAAACATCTAATAAAATATTCTATTTTTGTAGCTAATTTCAATTTGAGAGAATGAAGTTGACTTTATAGGTGCATAATTATGTTTTCATTTTTAGCTTCATATAATGTTTATAACTTATCCCAAGATTATTTAGTTGTTCTAGATTCATAGATATGTGGTTGAACATCATTCAATACCTTGAACATTATGATTAATTTTTAATTCTTATTATATTTTTCAAACTTACATTATTGATCAGTGTTAGTGTAATTTTAGGTATATGTGCCAACAATAGTAGGCCAAATTTACTCATATTAAAATTGTGTTTTTAAATGAAAAATAATTTTCACCTTTTATTAGCTAACAATATGATAAAAAAATTATGATAATTTTAATCCATGGTCAAGACTATGGGTGATGGAAAGGTTTATTATCATTCTAGGTATAAATGTATCCATTTCTATATACTACCAAATTAATATACCAAATATTTCCATATGTAAAAAGAATTTACCTTTATATATTCCCAATGGTACATGAAGGAGTAATTAAAATGTGGAAAATAGATTATTATTTGGTACTTAAACAATAGTAAACTGGTTTTGTCTAATCCTTATCACCTTCTTAGATGGAATTCTACATACATGGACATAAAATCCATATATACTTGGAATTTACACTTGTAACGATTTATTCCTTTTAATTAGGGTGAATGGATAATGGATGGATGAAAAATGAGTGAAAGTGTCATTATTTATCTCCAAATATTTATAAGTGTGATATGCATACCTCACTATTTCATCTATATTAGGCTATGTGTGTAGTATCTCAAGTGTAATAAAATTACTTGTAAATGTGATTCAAAGGCATAGCTTGCACCAAATGTTATGATTGAGTTTTAAAAGCTCATTTTTATCAAATTATATATGCATTAACAATTTTAAAATGTTTTTAATTGATATGTAAGCCTAAAAATTAGTATAATGACATAGTACAAAAAATGAAAATTACCCCACCCCCATGGAAAAGTCAATTTTTTTGTAAATTTGTTTATTTTGGGATCTTTGGCATATTTTGAATAAAATTATAGATTTTTTTAAAAATATTCACACCCACCCCAACTTTTTTTTTAAATATATTTTTGAAATATGCCTTTTCTAGTAAAATTTGGTTGCTTATGGCTAAATTTAGACAAACTACCAAATTGGGAAGTGTTAATAAAACTACCCCTAAAATGAGGTTTGGGTGGTATTTGAACCCAAAGCTCTATTTTAGTAAAACAATATTTTTACAAGTGGAATATAGGGCAAAAATATGAATTATAAGGATAAAGTTAAAGATAAATCATAAACTTTTATTTTTAAAAAAGACCCTAATTAGTGTACCTTTTAAAAACTTTATTCTACTTGTTTTTAGTTTCAAATTTATTGAAAACAACGCTAGGCATTGAAAGAGAGTAAATTCAAGATATGTCATATGGTGAATAATTTTCAAACTCAAAAATGTTAAAATTCCATGGATATTTAGTCTGATATAATATGTAATTAGAGGCTTTATGACTATTGATCAGGTAATAGTTTAAATTGAAAAAATCTAGTGTGTAATGATAATACAACAAGGTGAAACTCTAAAACACCAATGTGAAATGCCAAAATGACAATAGTATTTAGCTTGTATCTGGGTGTGGATGAGACTTTGATATCATTTTTAGTCTTATTTCCACTTCAAAGCTTCTTCAGGACTCTAAATTCATAGATAAAATGTACATTATTGATGATCTCATGCCCTACATAGTATATATAATCATGTAGGATGTCAACATCCCTAAAAAAGGATAAGGTAAATAATTATACAACCAACAAGCTTGGTTCATGTGCCACACCCAACCGAGAGCCATGTTGATCTATGATAATTTTAGATGTAAGGGCAAGGATGTGAAGGGGAAAGGGGAAACTATGCATCATTTATTGTTTAGGATTCAACTAAAACCTTATTATTCTCATACACCACTCATAGGTTGAAAGTAACCTTGTTCTAATACCATATCTTTATAGAAATCTCAAATGGAATTATTTATTCATGTAATTCTAAACATTACATAATAAAATGAAAGAAACAATCCTTATACAAATTACAATGACTTATCTCATCCACATAATATGGATGACTATATTCTAGGATGATGTAAAATATGCATAAATATAATGCTTCCCCTAAACTACCCCTACATGAATCATATGACAATATTATTCCAACAATAGAACAACAACACATAAAAAGTGGGATAGAGATAACTAAATTAGGACAACTAAGGAATATTTGAAATTACTTTTTTATTATTAATCCACATATGGTGAATTAAGCATCTAGGCTAGTCATAAAATCCCTAAACATGGGGAAATATATTATTTTTGGAATAAATGCACTACACATCATTCTAATATATGTAGAGTACTCTAGTATCACTATTGTGACTTATTAAGGCCTATGATTCAACCTTATCAGTAACACAATCAATGTCATTTTTAGACAAAGGCACAACTTTATACTCAACTATATCCTTGAAATATATTAGAGGATAATTGTAACTTGATGCCATAGATTTCTCACATTTAGTATCCTTAATAGGAGTCTGTATACACATAATATTTTCAAAATTTTATTGATTATTGACACTTTATATCTTATAGGAACCTATCGAGTCTCAATTTTTCTAAGTTCATACCTTAAAGGGTGCACCAAAAAAGGGGTGGGTAGACCATCAATGCTTCATAATATTTTATTCCATTTTTCCACTTGCCATCTACACACTTGTTTCCTAAAATAATTTATCCCAAGCTTATTTCTATTAGTCCTACCTATTCTAGTGTTTTCATCTTTCTGTTCTTCTTTTTCTTACCTTAACCTTCTTTTGGATAGTCAATTGTATTATGTTTATTGGGTTGACCCAATATAATTTAGGGGTATTTTTCCCTTTCTTATCATGTTAACCTTTTAGCTAACCTAGCTTAGACCTAGTGATTTGTCCCTAAAAACACACTAGGTCAATTGGGTCAACCATGTATAGTCAATATTATTAATATGATTTAGGGAAAGACACACCTATAGATACAAGTTAATTTCCTACCATTTCATAAGAGAAGAGGTGCAAGCAAACATCTGCTTATTAACCATTTTACTTAAAGAATAAAGCTTAGGGTTCCATAATTTCTTTGGAAATACATATCTTGTCTTATGGATAAGTATATTAGATGATTATATAGGTTGTGTAACCTAGAGCTGATTTATCTTGGTTATCCTTACATACCACAACAATCTCTTGAGAAGCACCTTGGCCAAGGGAGAGATTGAGGCTCAATATGTTCATATTTAGAGGTAAGTATTCCTAACTTTATTTCTCCTTTATAAGAGTAGATAGATAATGCATTTGTATTATTATCCCATGTATTAGGATTTAGTATACATTGATGGGAGTATATTTCCTCTAATACTTATCTAGTTTAGTTTATTTTACTATTTCTAAACCCCACTTTGTGTCACAAGATTTGGGTTTACTAAATTAGATTTTACTTTCTTAATATTAGAATAAGTGAATGTTTTAAAACTTAGGACTCCATTAGGGTTATTATATTATTATGTTAGACTATAGGAATTGGAAACCTTCCTATCATGATGTGTTATGAGAAGTTATCCCCTAATCAGGTTTAACAGATTCCCATATTGGTTATGCTCCCATTTAACAAGTGTTTCCCCAATTGGAAGTGTAGGTATGTGTTATCTTATCTAATCTAGGATTGATTTATAGACACGAGGAATTTTTAATTGCATACATTTTGGTGAACCCAATGTGATTGTTATCCCACCATTGGTTGGATTATCTTCATGGTTCCATTTTTGTTAGTATTAGCATTCACTTTGGCTTCACTTTCATATTATATTTTGGTAAACTTGGGGTGAAAATAACCCTTGTAGGATTTATTTCACTTATCTCATTCTTTTGATTATCATTTTTTATCATATATTTTGGCATACTAGATTAAATTTGTTGACCCAATTATTTTTCTGTGTACAAGTTTCTAAGAATAGGCAACTAGATCGACCTAGTTAGCCTAGTATAGGTTTTCATATTTTCATAAAACTAGTTTAGCCTACTAGGTTGATCTAATTGACCCCTTATAATTTCAACACTTTTCTCATAAGTTATTTTATAGCTTAATGAATTATATCGACCCAGTTTGCAGGTTTCTCAAACATACTTCAAGGTTCATTAGCAATATTCCTTAATTACATCTATGATCCACCAAGGTTACTTTATACCTTTATATTTATCTCTTTTCTATCTTTCCTTTCAAATTTTTTAGTCTTCAAAACTTTCCATGCACAATTAATTTTATTGACGCTGTTGACCCAGTTTTGTGTTTTGTGTGATATCTTAAATAACTAGATCAACCCTACCAACCCAGTTAATTTTCACAATTTGCTTTTGTAGTGTAGGTTCAACCTTATTGACCCTATTATATATTTTTTTCATATAGTGTCAACATTATACCTTATTTTAAATTATAATTAATTTCATATATGATATCAATTAGTTCATAACATTATTTTCCTATTGCTTGCATGCTTAGGATATTACACATAGTCTAATTAGGGGATTTTTAATCAATTGCTTATTTTTCACTATTTATTTTTTATGAACACATAACCAAATCACATAATATAAACAAAAACTTTAACATTTTTTCTACCCTAGGCTAACCTACCTAGATTTAATCACCAAGGGGGAAGCTATCTTGATGTTTTGGTTAAGTATAAAGCATGGTTAATGGTATACTCTCACTAATCACCTAACAACCTTATCACTACAGTGTGTGAATTTATGGGGTAGTCCCTAATACCAATCTTGTATCATTACCACCATAGTCTATTTCAACCCAAACTACCTAAAACCATACTTGGATTTCTATCTAGTACCTTACTTATATCCAACTTACAATCACACTTAAAATTATATCTTATAATATAATTAATAATCAAGCTGACCAATTAGTTAGATTTAATTTTCATGTTGTTTTCTTTCTCTTAATTTAATTATGTGTGCAAAATCCAACATTAGTACATGATTTTACTTTGTGTGTTTCAATTGGATTGGTAAAAATTAATCCAATTGACTATTTGTTTCCTTTTAGTAATTATTTATTTTCATTACTTGAAAATTTATCTTATTTCATCTTTCAATTTGTCTTTAGGCAACTTAAAATCCTTTTTTGCAGCACTAGATCAACCCAATCAATCTAGAAGCTTTTCTAACTTTTTTACACTATATTGGATCGACCCAATCAACTTTGTAGAATTTTAGTCACCTCTTTAACCTTTTATTTCTCATCTCTCTTATTTTCCCTTCATCATGGATTTTATATTGGATAATGAAACTAAGTTATAGTCAACAAACATGATGAACTTTACCAATCCTAATAGGGTATCCCATAGATAGAGTATATATCTTCCTTTGGATGATAATAATGCTCATAGTACCACACTTAAAATGAACTATGGGACCCCTCTTCATACATATTCGCATCATAATCCTCTTTTCTTATTAGAATACTAACTTGAGTTAGAGTATACTATAGAAATGCTTTTCTTTATCTCCAAATTTCCTTAACATATAGGAAAGGATCCTTCTACCATTTACAACCTAATGATTAGTGGTCAAGCTAAAGAGCCTCATTCACCTACTCCTACATTGAATATGGTATTTAGAGGTACCACTTTATTTGGTTATCAACCTCTTCCTTAAATTTCAACTCCTTTTTATGCCCTGACATCTTCTTCTTTAACCTCTTCTACCTCCATGCCTAGTATATCAACTAACATGGTGGGTTCTACATCTAGTGGACATATAATAAGGTCCACCATCCTTAATAATTCCACTATTTCATTATTTTATACCAAAGGCAATCATGATTCTAGTGATTCTTCCTCTGAACCATTCACTAGTCCATCTTTTTCTTCACGAGCAAATTTTTCCACTAGTGTCCCAAATTATCACAATTATTCTCAAACTCATACCAACACTAATAGTGGTACCCAAGCCACTAATACCAACACAATTAAAAATTCTAATGCTTATAATGTTAATCAAACACATGAATTTTTTTTAAAAACTCTCAATTAAATGTATACCTCTCAAGCTCATAACATAAATCAAATGATGAGAATGTAAAACCACCTCCTTAATATTTAATCTATTCCAAAACCAATGGTTTGGGCCACACATAAAAAAAAATTTCCCCCTCATCCTCTTAAATATTCTTAAATAAATCTCATTCCTCAACCTTATTTGATCAATAAAACCATTAAGCATCTCCAAAATGAACCTCCAACTACTCAAATTGCCAATATTGATATAAGAGGTATAACACATATAATTTATTACAATCGGTCAATTGATTCTACCCTTCACCTCAAAACATTTAAAAATATTTACAAGGATTGGGTCAAATTAAACACCTTTGCCACTACGAAGCTCCTAGCTGAAACTCTCATGGGTGATGCCTTGGATTGGTACAATCAACTTAGAGCTCAATCCATTTCTAGTTTGGAGGACTTAATAGATGTTTTAGTTCAAGAATTCCAAACTAATGATCTTCTTGAAAATACTTTGGTCCATTTCATTAATTGTAAAAAACATGATCATGAAACTACCCAAGCCTTTATTAAGATATGGAAGACTTAGTCAAATAAATGTGAACATAACATGGTAGATGATTGTCATGTCCCCTTTTGAGTTGACATGTTCAGAGTTGAGGATTAGCCTATTATGCAACCTTCGTAGGCTAATGGGATGGATAGAGGGTCTTGATGGAGCTGGGCTTGTTTTTTGTTCGGGTTTTTTGGATATGAATTAAGGGAGATATTAATATTTGATTGATTTAATCAAATATTAATTATTTGGTCTCATTAATAATTAATAATTAATTATTAATTAGTTGGTCTAATTTTAAGACCCTAATTCTAATTTAAGAATTGGTCTAATTTTAAGACCCAAGTTCTAATTTGAGGAATTCTAATTTAAGAAATCCAAGTTCTAATTTGAGGAAATCTAATTTTAGCAAGCACACCTTTGGAGGGTATAAGGGTTTCTCATGGGAGAAAGTTGAGATTAGCCATTGATTATTGATTTTGAAGAATTTCTTCTGTGAAGACTAAGCCAAAGGTTCCAGGATTCCATTGCAGTGGAGAACATCAACTCTTCATTGTGTGCGATTTAGAGGCTGTGAGATATCAGCTGATTTATTGCCAAATTGAGAGATAGCTTCATTCAGAAGTTATCACAGAGGTATACAAATTTGAGAGATAGCTTCACACAGAAGTTATCACAGTATTTCAGGTATTTCTTGATTTAGTTTATGTTTTGTTTCAATAAATCATATAGAGAGAGATCTGATATATTAGATACCATAGATTTCTAGACCAGGGATCAAACAGATAGGTTGTGCTAAACTAGTGACCGTACGAAGTCTGTACAGGTCTGTACAGACCCACACAGATACCATCATCAGCAAATAGAGATCCCCAGTGACCGACATCGGCCGTCTGAGGACCGACGTTGGCAAATAAGGACCTACAGAGACTGATGTTGGTAGTATATCGACTGACACCGGCGACTGTGTGTTCGACACAGTAGGTCGAGACTTCCAGATTCATATTTGTTTCTAGATTTGCACAAGATCAAGGTTTTAAAACAATATTGTAATATTCTTTGAGGTGCATGATAGAGATCTATTGTAATAGTCTGAGCAAATAAATAAGAAATTATATTGTGGTAATTTGTTTATTTGAATTGATATTCAACAAGTTTGTATCCAGATCAGAGCTTTTATTGTAGAAAAAGGAGCCCCTAAGTAAGGGACATCACAGTGGTATCAGAGCCAAATCCTGCCATCCTGAGAGGTTGACAATCTTATTCAGCCATAAGGGTTGGGATCACATGGGTATTTCACGTGCAGTAGAGCTTTGCTTGAAGGCACTCAAGTTTTAGAACAACCGCCAGAAGACATGGGTGACGATATTGGCAGGGCCCGTATTCCTCACCATCCTAGAGATCAAGATGATGCAAAGGTTTTACTTACTCTTAGAGAACTATGAGAAGGGCAAAGGCAGAATAACCAAGTATTACAGTAGTTGGCAGCAACACTGCCGAGATTGGGTACTCCAAGGAGACATTCTCCACACTGTGAAGATGTCAGGAGTGATGCAAGATCACAGAGAGCCCATGGGACTATTTCTCATATAGCTAACAGGCCTACTAGGCTTATCTTTGTGAGATAGGAGGTAGAGGAGGTAATAGCAGGTGAGGAGCATGAGGAGGCATTTACAGACACACTTAGGGTAGCGACTGAAGAGTGGGAGTCATTACCACCTATGGTCAGGGAGATGATTACTTTCAACCGATTCCTCACACAAAGGAAAGAACATTACCAAGGTCGACAAAATGGGAGACCAAGTCCCCAAAACAATGATTTGAAGCAGGCTACGAGCAGGCTCACACTAGCAACATTTAACGGTAGTGGTAAGGTGATAGCACAGGCCTGGGTTAGTAAGCTAGATACATTTCTCACATTGTGACCGATGGGTGAGGAAGATGCTATCAGATATGTGACACTACATTTTGAGGGAGTAGCTCATGATTGGTGGCACCACGGGATGGTGACACTCCATCATGATCAGATCACATCTTATCAGGAGTTTATGGATAGGCTGGTAGAGCATTTTGATAGGAGGGACTCAGAGTCCTATTTCTAAGAGTTGGCACAGTTGCGCCAAAGTGGTAGTCTAGAGTCTTATATTGGTGACTTCCAGAAGTTATCAGTTATGGTTCCTGACATTTTAGAGAGGCGACTTGTAGTACTCTTCATGGAAGGATTGACAGAACCATTGAGAGGTTGGACCAAAGGCTTTGATCCACCTTCGTTACAGGTAGCTATGAAGAAGGCACGTAGTATGGAGCTAGTAGCCCCATCCAATAAATCTAACTCCAGAGGTACTTCTTCATCTAGAGACCATAAGTGCTCCAACAGAGATAAAAAGAGACCGGATTTTAGCATAGATAAATCAGGTGTAAAGAATGATTCAAAGGCCAATCCAACAGCACCACTTTTGGATCGTGAGGTGCTTAATGATCTACGCAGGAAGAAGCTTTGCTTCTACTGCAAAGGTCCATATGATATCCATCGCGATTGCCCTTTGAGGCCTAAGGGCAAAGCAAATCGTGTGATGTGGGCATATTATGAGGATTCGGATTCAGAGGATTCCGAACAATAGAGTAGTTCTAAGGAGGCAGTGGTAGAGTTAGAACTTCATATACAGGAGGCACACCTATCCAGCATTCAGTCGGATGAGTCATTCAAACTTCATGGAGTCTTAGTAGGGCAGAAGGTCATCACCCTTCTTGATACAGGAGCCATGCATAATTTCATAGATGCTAGATTTGTGGAGAAATGTGGACTCACTACTAAAGATTTTGAGGGCATTAGAGTTAAGGTAGCTGATGGTCACACTCTTAGGTGTGAGCGTATGATTAGAGACCTCCCATTGCGCTTGAACAACTATGAGTTCAAGGTTGATTATTATGTGGTGAACATGGGGGATATAGACTTAGTCTTGGGTATGAAGTGGCTTGATTCATTTGAGGAAGTTACTCTTCATCTCAAGGACATGGAGGTTCACTTTGATGTTGATGGGAAGACACATATTCTTAAGGCAATACAGGGCAACAACTTCAGATATATGTTTTTTCATCGCATGGAGATGCTCAGACGACATGACATGATAGAGTGCGATGACGAGTGCACATTGGAACCAACACAGGAGAGATATGAGGATGAGCTTGGTCTTGAGGTGAGTGCCATTCAAGAGTTATCACATGTGGTAGGGACTCAGCTTTCTATTACAATCGGGTCACAGGTTGATGATGATATGACTATTTCTAGCCTTCACAATCTAGATTTAGATATTATTCAGGTAAGGAGTTTGCTTGAGTTGCTTGTTGATTTTCATTTATGGATTGGATGTTGGGGTGCTTATCTTAGCACTAAGGATGATGTGACACCATTAGATGAGAGTGGGGACGGACATGGCATGGAGTTTGCATTGATTGACAGCAGGGTAGATCATGACTACATTTGGGATCCAGGTGGATTGATGGGTGTATCATTCAGCGATTGCTTGAGGGAAGCAATTTCAGGAGGGGTGGATTGTCATGTCCCCTTTTGAGTTGACATGTTCAGAGTTGAGGATTATCCTATTATGCGACCTTCATAGGCTAATGGGATGGATAGAGGGTCTTGATGGAGCTGGGCTTGTTTTTTGTTCGGGTTTTTTGGATATGAATTAAGGGAGATATTAATCTTTGATTGATTTAATCAAATATTAATTATTTGGTCTCATTAATAATTAATTATTAATTATTAATTAGTTTGTCTAATTTTAAGACCCTAATTCTAATTTAAGAATTGGTCTAATTTTAAGACCCAAGTTCTAATTTGAGGAATTCTAATTTAAGAAACCCAAGTTCTAATTTGAGGAAATCTAATTTTAGCAAGCACACCTTTGGAGGGTATAAGTGTTTCTCATGGGAGAAAGTTGAGATTAGCCATTGATTATTGATTATTGATTTTGAAGAATTTCTTCTGTGAAGACTGAACCAAGGGTTCCAGGATTCCATTGCAGTGGAGAACGTCAACTCTTCATTGTGTGCGATTTAGAGGCTGTGAGATATCAGCTGATTTATTGCCAAATTGAGAGATAGCTTCATACAAAAGTTATCACAGAGGTATACAAATTTGAGAGATAGCTTCACACAGAAGTTATCATAGTATTTCATGTTCAGAGTTGAGGATTAGCCTATTATGCGACCTTCGTAGGCTAATGGGATGGATAGAGGGTCTTGATGGAGCTGGGCTTGTTTTTTGTTTGGGTTTTTTGGATATGAATTAAGGGAGATATTAATATTTGATTAATTTAATCAAATATTAATTATTTGGTCTCATTAATAATTAATAATTAATTATTAATTAGTTGGTCTAATTTTAAGACCCTAATTCTAATTTAAGAATTGGTCTAATTTTAGGACAAAAGTTATAATTTGAGGAATTCTAATTTAAGAAACCCAAGTTCTAATTTGAGGAAATCTAATTTTAGCAAGCACACCTTTGGAGGGTATAAGGGTTTCTCATGGGAGAAAGTTGAGATTAGCCATTGATTATTGATTATTGATTTTGTAGAATTTCTTCTGTGAAGACTGAGCCAAGGTTCTAGGATTCCATTGCAGTGGAGAACGTCAACTCTTCATTGTGTGCGATTTAGAGGCTGTGAGATATTAGCTAATTTATTGCCAAATTGAGAGATAACTTCATACAGAAGTTATCGCAGAGGTATACATATTTGAGAGATAACTTCAAACAGAAGTTATCACAGTATTTCAGGTATTTCTTGATTTAGTTTATGTTTTGTTTCAATAAATCATATAGAGAGAGATCTGCTATATTAGATACCATAGATTTCCAAACCAGGGATCAAACAGATAGGTTGTGCTAAATTAGCGGCCATACGAAGTCCGTATAGGTCTGTACAGACCAACACAGATACTATCATCGGCAGACAGAGATCCCCAGTGACCGACATCAGCCATCTGAGGACTGACATCGGCAGATAAGGACCTACAGAGACCGACGTCGGTAGTATATCAATCGACACTGGCAACTGTGTGTTCGACACAGTAGGCTGAGACTTCCAGATGTCAGGGATGCAAAACACCGGAAGCATACAATTGATTACCAAATACCAAGCAACTTAATATGCAGAAATAAACCAGATTCACCAAGTAACTAGAATTTAGAATAACACAGCATATGAGAGATAATACACCAATTGTATTAATACTTTATACAGAAAAGAATACAATAAATAAGATGCCACTTCTTCTCCACCACCTCTTCAGAGGCTCGCTACACCTCAAGTGAATAGTAATTCTTCTCCCCAAAGCTCTCCCTCTCACAGGTCCCAACACCCAACTCAAATACAGAGTTGGTGTTCACCTCCCATGCTCCATGCACAACATAAGTGCTCCGTGCACTCCACAAGTACTCAATGTACTTCAAGTAGATCTCCCATGAATCTGCAACAACCTGTAATTCAACAGACCATACTTATGGAAGGAACTCCCTTGCCTTCCTCTTAGCTCAATCTGAGTACACACCTGTACTCCAAGTAGATCTTGCCTGATACTGCTCCCTGTTGTGTTGCTGTCTATATGATCTTGCACACCTGCAAATCAAACAACGATTCTGCTCACCTGTGAACCTTGACCTTGCACACACATACACTTGTAGATCAATGATCTTACTTACCATGTAGATCTCCTATATAGGCCATGCAACTGTGACCAAGATCCTACACTCCTGAAGAATCCAGCTGACTCTCCAAACCAGCACCAACACACCTGGTATTGCTGTGGAACTAGGAGGAACACCCTTGCTCACCTCACACATAGAAGGAGCAAACTTTGCTCAACTCAAAGTAGCCCACCTTTCCAATACAACCATGAGTCTATTATATAGATCTCATCCAAACAATAATTAGACATCTAATTACAATAATTAGATCCGCAGCTATGAGTCTAAAATTAGCACTCATCATGCAAACACTTGGTTCGTCAACCCACTACCCGTAATTAACTCATAGTCAAACCACACAGGTGACCGATGCCGGTCCCTGTCCACCTGGGGATCGCCGACATCGGCCGATCTCTAACCGATGTCGGTTGCCTTCCTGCCCTATCCTACCGACGTCGGTTGGCCTGACTGACACCGGTGTCTCTGACACTCAGCAACTCTCCTACAACCTCCTCTGTGTCTACATCAGTGAAGCTTTTAGCTCCACAACCTAACAATCTCCCACTTGGAGATAAACAGCTGCACTATACCTGTACCTGTACCCTGTCTAATTTGTTTCCTAGTTTGTATCCCTCTTCAAGCTCCCACCTGAAGACAACCCACCACACATCCCGTGGTTTACCACCTATCATCTGAGTACCCTGCTACATCCAAACCTATAGCACCTGTAGTGAAGTCCTGACCCTGCATAGCAACACCTGCTGCCGGTCCCTCTAAAAAAACCTGAGAACCCACTTCCCCGAATTGGCTCCTAACTCTGACAGCTCCCACTACATGGGAATACTCAGGTCTATACCAGACCTCATGTGATTTCGGACACTGTACCTGTCCAGCCCTTAGTGTGCTCTGGCTCTGCATCCTGAACCTCACCAACACTTGATTCACATCAGCTCCCACTTGAGACAAAATCAACCTGTGATCTCCATGCCTCCCATGTCAAAGAATTTCACTGCTCCAAACTCCTCATGACATGACATTGAACTAATCTTACCCTTAGCTAAGCAAAACCCTGTATGTACACCCCTGCTAGCTAGCATACTATCCACATATAGCAACAAAATGATGTCATGACTCATCATCCACCTGGTAAGACAAACCATAGTAGTTACCTGACACTGACTGAAGCCATGCTTCATCCTCCACCTATCAAACCCTGTACCACTATCTTGCAGCTCCACAAGACCATATACCTGGTCTTCCATCTCACGTATCCATTCTCTCTATTCTTCTACTAAGGAATCCATTCGTCTCTATGCTTTCTTCCTACTGGCAACCCTACCAAGACACACCTAATTGGTTCACCTCCAAGGAATCACATCCTCATCCATGCCAAGCTCACACCTGTTTCCTGGATCCTTCCTGCTCTACAATCAACAACATGTATAAAGAAGAGGAACAATGAATTTGAGGGCCTACTTACGCCTTCAGTCCTCCGTATGGGTGTTTGAGACTCCTTGACAGCATGCTGTCCACCCAAAATTCATTACAGTGACCAACCTCGGCCACCCCACAGTCTGCATCCGATCGACGTTGATTCCATGCGTCTGTCCTTGACTCCTGACCCTGCAGTGTCCCTGCTACCGACGTCGGTCCTCCTAACCGACATCGGTATTACATACTGCCGACATCGGTCCTGTGACTGACGTCGGTCTTATCCTGCCCAACATCACCAGCTTTGGTCTACACATGACCGATATCGACACCTGTCTGTTCGACGCCGGTTCCTCCTGACTGACGCCGATACCTGTGTTTGCCTGTGAGTGATGACTTTTTACCCGCGAGCTTCTTTGAATCAAAACCCATGTCCAAACTGCTCTGCTCAGAAGTATCCAGCACCATCCACTAAACTCTGTCCACCATCTCCTCCAAAAACACCAAGGCTTTGCAATTCTTAAGCCTATCAAATATATCTGTCTTCTACTTAAGAACATGCATCTCCTTCCTGCTCATGTGACCAAGCCTACAAAGCCACGTCTCCGCAATAGAAGAAGAATCAGTAATATAAATAAGTAGATAAAGTATACCTGTTTTCTTACCACTAGCTAATTCAAGTGCTACTGTTGTGAGAGTTATTGTGCATCTCTCATCACCCAATCTTTTTGAAGAAATTAGCCATATCTCTAAACCTAGGACCTGCATGACCTTCATCAACACCTGTGTGTTGGCCGCCTGCAATTTCAGCTTCACTTCCCCTTTGCCAATTCTTTGGCAAGGCTCACCAGCTCCTCTACCTAGGGCTGCATGGAAAGAGGCAGCCGAATCTTTTATCCAAGATTCAACTTTATCCAAAAAACCTCCCAGAGCATCCTGTACAACAACACCTACAACATCTACTTCTTCAGTTTCTTCATGCTGATCTGCTACCAACCAACAATGTTCTTTTACCTGCTCTTTCTTTCCATCGGACCGTGAGTGACCGTCTATGCTTTTCAACTCCTCCATTCTTAGCTTACTTTCATCTGCCATTGCTCTACTCCCACTCGATCAGAAACCCCTGAGAGTGCCCTGTAACCAAACACAACCCTACTTCTTGCAACCTTAGCTCTGATACCACTTGTCAGTATCAAGCTCAAGAACCTACAACCAAGGCTCTGATACCACTTGTCAGGGATGCGAAACACCGGAAGCATACAATTGATTACCAAATACCAAGCAACTTAATATGCAGAAATAAACTAGATTCACCAAGTAACTAGAATTTAGAATAACACAGCATATGAGAGATAATACACCAATTGTATTAATACTTTATACAAAAAAGAATACAATAAAGAAGATGCCACTTCTTCTCCACCACCTCTTCAGAGGCTCACTACACCTCAAGTGAATAGTAATTCTTCTCCCCAAAGCTCTCCCTCTCACAGGTCCCAACACCCAACTCAAATACAAAGTTGGTGTTCACCTCTCACACTCCACGCATAACACAAGTGCTTCGTGCACTCCACAAGTACTCAATGTACTTCAAGTAGATCTCCCATGAATCTACAACAACCTGCAATTCAACAGACCATACTTATGGAAGGAACTCCCTTGCCTTCCTCTTAGCTCAATTTGAGTACACACCTGTACTCTAAGTAGATCCTGCCTGATACTGCTCCCTGTTGTGTTGCTGTCTATATGATCTTGCACACCTGCAAATCAAACAACAGTTCTGCTCACCTGTGAACCTTGACCTTGGACACACATACACCTACAGATCAACGATCTTACTTACCATGTAGATCTCCTATATAGGCCATGCAACTGTGACCAAGATCCTACACTCCTGAAGAATCCAGCTGACTCTCCAAACTAGCACCAACACACCTGGTACTGCTGTGGAACTAGGAGGAACACCCTTGCTCACCTCACACACAAAAGGAGCAAACTTTGCTCAACTCAAACTATCCCACCTTTCCAATACAACCATGAGTCTCTTATATAGATCTCATCCAAACAATAATTAGACATCTAATTACAATAATTAGATCTGCAGCTATGAGTCTAAAATTAGCACTCATCATGCAAACACTTGGTTCGTCAACCCACTGCCCGTAATTAACTCACAGTCGAACCACACAGGTGATCGATGCCGGTCCTTGTCCGCCTGGGGATCACTGACGCCGGTCGATCTCTGACCAACGTTGGTTGCCTTCCTGCCCTATCCTACCGACATCGGTTGGCCTGACCGACGCCAGTGTCTCTGACACTCAGCAACTCTCTTGCAACCTCCTCTGTGTCTGCATCAGTGAAGCTTTTAGCTCCACAACCTAACACCAGATTCATATTTCTTTCCAGATTTGCACAAGATCAAGGTTTTAAAATAATATTGTAATATTCTTTGAGGTGCATGACAGAGATCTATTGTAATAGTCTGAGTAAATAAATAAGAAATTATATTGTGGTAATTTGTTTATTTGAATTGATATTCTACAAGTTTGTATTCAGATCAGAGCTTTTATTGTAGAAAAAGGAGCCCCTAAGTAAGGGACATCACAATGATAACCTATTTCATCTCTTTACAAATTATCTCTTTCCCAAACTTCAATATCAAGTTTTCACTCTCTCTTCACTTGGAAGAGGCTATTGACGAAGCTAAAAGACAAGATTTCCTAATGTGTCAATTTGAGCCACCCCAACCTTTTTTGGGTCCTCATCTATTACTTAGGAATAAAAACCACAACATCAAAAATGATGGTGTTACCAATTATTTTGACACCATTCAAAATGTTCAAGCTATCATTCCAAACCCTTCCTTAGAACCATCTCATTCTTCTCAATAATATACTAATCCTCATTTCTCTTCACCCAATAACATCAATGTTCCAAACCTCTATCCTTGATTGAATTTCTTAAACATCTACCCAAGCCTCTTCCATGAGAACTTGACTCTACCCATCCTATGAAATATTGGTATGATCCTACAAGTTTTGTTGTTTTCATGCTACTTGGGGTCATTCTCATGTGACCTACAGACAACTTCATAATTTAAATATGGATTTTCTTCTTGGACCTAATTTTGATCATGATTTCATTATCTATAAGCATCAACAAGCCTATGATATTGATTTAAAAAACTATAAATCAAATGACAAAAATTTATCCTTAAATCAAGAAAATGCTCATTTGAATATCTATAAAGATCCTTTACCTAATCATCAACCTATCCAAGATAATCAAGACAATCCCATCCCCTCCACCAATAATGTATACAGTCTTGTTGAACTAACATTCGAAGAGAATATGGTTAGCATGACTAATATTTAAAGGGTGGTGCCTTTCATTGATTCCCAACCTATATACACTCCTTCCCATAAGACATATCATGTTAAACATGATTCTTATCTATCTCATTTAAATTAGTTGGGGAAATAATATCTTATCACTTTTGATGATATAATTTTTTATTCTCCCTTGGATAACACATCTCATTCTATTTCTACCACTCTTCCATCATTTTCCAATGCTAATGATAATCAAGATTCTACTAACACCTCTTATTCTCCTCAAAATCAACTTAAACCAACTAGTGCATCATTTCAACATAATTTACAACCTTGTTATAAATATTCTTCTCATTATTATCAACAAAAATTAGAATGTACTTTGGCTCCTCCTTATGAGGACATCCTTAACCATTAAACACACATATATAATAACCTTATTATGGGCTATGATGATTGGGATCCCATTAAAAAAATAATTAATCTCACATCCTAGATTAGATTTCTTGAGCTTGTGAGGACTTCCCCATGTCATAAAAACTACCTCATGCAGCTACTATTTGAGATAAATATCCTTCATCATCCCCTAGTAGGATGGGAATAACTTTATCTAATTTTGAATATAATATTTTAAGATAATGTTAAGAAATGTCTATCAACATTGATGAAACTATAAACACTTCTCTTTCTCTATAATTTCCTATCACATCTATGATTCTCGACAAGATTTTGCTTCATAAAGATAATCCTCCCTTATTTAGTATCATCTAAATCAATGATATCTAATTCAAGATTTTATTTATTGATGAGGGTTATAATACCTATGTTGATTCTCTTGATTTTATTAAGACTCTTAGATATTTTGAATACAATCTCAAGTCTACACACAACACATGCCAAGGATATGATATAAGGAAAATACTAGCCCTAGGTTTTGTGTGGAATCCCATTCTTGTCCCACCTATCACCATCTATGTGAAGGTGATGATATTTAAATTCCCCCTTTATTATAACTTCTTACTCGGTAGGTTGTGGACTCATTGCGTGAGAGATATCACTTCTTCCACCTACCAATGCAGTAAATTCCATCATAATGGAGCCATTTACAAAATCAAGGTGATGCTACCCCTTATAATTTTAAACAATTCCAAGATCATGGTATATTTTTAATATTCTTACTCTTGAACCTTTACCGAATTTTCCATTCTATGAGTCTAAGTGTCTCAACCTTCTTATTAATTTAACCTATGATTACAATGGGCATCCCAAGATCACTAATAACAATCATCCTAATATTTTATATATTGATCATGATGAGCCCAATGATCTTAAATTAAAGATTAAAACTTTTTATCTCTCACCTCATCTCATGTCACAACTTGCTACTTCCTTACAACTTCATTCTCAAAAACCTCCTTATGATGACATTCTCATAGTCTTGACCAAGACTAGGCATTCTATTCACCATGCTTCATTAGATGATAATGTTATCCCTACCTGTGTTATTGATCTTCATACCTTAGGTTATGATGATGGTTATTCTTTAGATGATCCATTATTGGGTGGTCTTATTTAAGCCTGTGATGTCAAGATTATCCATTATCATTCTTCTTTACTTGAGTCTTTTCATGCATCTCATCATTTTCCTTCACTTATAGTTCTTTATTTTTTCAATTTTCCCCTTAATCACAAGGTAGAGATGGCATTAACACTTCTATTCTCTAAGGATCCATGTAGAAATATGCTCATGGATCATGCTATGATTAGGAATTACCATTTTGATAGGTACCCTAAACCTCATAGCTATTTTACCCCTAAGGTTAGTATAACTCTCCTTAGACCCTTGCTAGATCCTGCTCCTACCTCAGTAGTGTTGGCTATAGTTGATCCTCTTCCTAATTTTACTATAGTATATCTTATTTCCACTCCTATTATTGTTAAGAATATCCCTACTTCTAATGCTATTGTTCCTTTTATTAAGTCTAGTTCCATTTCATCCTCATCATCACCTTCCCCTAGTGATGGTTTTATTACTTTGCCTAAGATGGCTCCTTTACCCACCAAATGGGATGATGAGTGTTATTCAACTTCTTTCAATCCTATTTTACCTCCTTCCATGAGTAAGTCTACTAAAACCACTCATAAGTGTATATGTTGCTTCCATGGGACAAATAATGATTTTTCCTCCCATTTTTGTAAGTTGTGGTAATATCTTGATAGCTTGCATCCTTCTTCCCCATCATTAGAAAAATCCATATCTCTCTCAAAGGTACTTCCTAGATATTTTCCCAAGTATGGTGAGATATATTGTCTATGTCATCTATGTAGCACCCATCACACTCATCATTGTCACATCCTAAAATAACACATGAAAGATCACCTTATAGCCATTCCTAAACCTTCTACCACTCCTCCCATAGGTCATTCCTAAAATAAGGCTCATCCTTATTCTCTTATGGTTCCACTTAAAGTGGTTCCATTTCCTCATATGGTCCATTCACCACATTCTATGCCTCTGTTTGTGATTCTTTCACCCGTGGACCTTTCCTCACCTATGGATTCTTCTCTAGTTGTGAGTTCATCACCCATGGATCCTTTTCCATTGATGATTCCTTCTCCTCCTATAGATCATGTTCCCATGTATTATCCTAACCATCCTTTGCCTAATTTTTCTCCTTATCATGATCCTTTGAGAATTCCTACTTTTTTAGTTGATGAGAATAGAAAAGAAGTATTTGTCTAGTATTCATTGAAGATTTATGAAACCTTAGCAATAGTTTGATTATAGATTCATAGAGACTTATCTAATGTATTGGATAATGTGTATTAAAAGATTTACCAGTATTTATGATCACATGCATTATTATTTCACATTTATATTGGATTGGACATGTGCTCCAATCTCATTTCTATCTGTTATATCATTTGACACTATGTCAAATTTTTTCTTATCTTATATCATGATTTCTTATTGGACTATATATTTCTTATCTTATCTTTTATCTTTTGTATATGGTTGTCTTTTCTTTATCATTTCTTTCTCTTAACTTTTCCCTAGAGTTTCTCTTAAAATTCTCTTTCTTGTACATTTATGATTGTTTTGCTTTCATATCCTTATTTTTTGTAGATAATTTGTCATGGTGATTTAGTTATACTTACCATGTTCCCTTGGGTTATTATCTCCTTTTACCATGTGATCATTTAGGAAATAATCTATCTCATTATTATCTCCTTTCACCAGTCTACTTTGAATTTCCTTTTTCCATCTTCTTTTATCCACAAACTAAGCATATACATGGCTAAGACTTGAGATCACATGCTAATTCATTATCAAACATAAGTTTCCTAATCAGTCTTTATCTTTGGTGACTTAGCTTTTTTATCCTTAACTTACTGCTCAATCATGTGTATCACTATCTCTATCATGATTGGTCATTCCATGTTTGTATGGAGAAGTAATCTTAAAAAGCCTTCAAAAGAAAGTTAAAATCCAAATAATTTAAATAAAAGGAAATGATATCAAAAGGTAAAATTATTCTTAAAAGTCAAATCACACTAAAATATGTGATTAAAAGAACATCTCATTCTTCTAGTTGAATCTCAAACTCCACAGTTGGCCTCATGGTAGAGACAAGGACCTTTGGAGTGTACTAGGCTAGTAGATTAGAAGAGGATAATAAAAAAATATTTTAGTTCTACCTACTTTCTCACACAAGTACGCAATCTTCGTAATAGACCAATAGCTCTACAAGGGGAACTAAAGAGTGGGGAACATGTCATGGGAAGGTATGTCCATTTTTATTTTCTTTTACCATTATACCTTCATGATTTGATCTTAGTATCATGTTTATTTTCCCATAAATCTTTATGTCTATAGAAAATAGGCATCCCTTGTACATAGATGACCACTAATCACTTAGTTTTTTCTCATGTCCTTAGTATGCCTCTTTCCTCCTAAGGTCTTCTCATATGATTCCTAGGTATTTATTTTTACACTATCTTTTTACTCCTTATATCCCTCATATTTCTTATTGAGAAATATTGTCTTGTTTATTGATCACTCCCCTTGGGATTTCAATTGTGAGTTACTTTGTAAAACCATGGATAAGACCTGGACATCCTTAAAATTACCATCTTTTCCTTTCTATTATTCACACCCTTGATTACGTAATTTTCCTATTTACTCTACCGTAGTGGTGTTCTCTTTATCGAGTTGTAGCGTCAGACCATTGATAGGACCTAACCCTCTTCACAAAATTTTCCAATACCCAAGTCACCATCCAAATTAGATGTGTCAAATTTGAGATAAGATTTGATTGATTATGAATTTACACATCATTTTACATGCTTCCCATCTTGATTTAGTATGTTTTATGCTTACTTCATGTTTATTTCACTTTTTTTTCTTCTTATTTTTTGAGTGCGTGTAAGATTTCAACCATTTCTAGAATTTTTCATACTTTCCAGCTTGAAATAGTGTAATCAATTTAAGACCAATATTTTTTAATTATTTTTTCTTTCATACTTCCTAAAATGATTTAGTATGATTGATTGACTTAATTAATTTGTTTTTAATACCATTTGTGCCCTTTCACATACCTTCCATTTTATTACCTTGAATTTCATAATTCTTAATGTGATATTAGTATGATTTTACTCATTTTAATTTGGTGTAAAAATCTTTCACATTGGTTTAAAAACAAATTCCTTTTTACCATCTTGTTTTTCCATTTCATTGTTCATTATACTTAGTCATTTATCATTATTGCACATTTCCCATCTTGAAATAGTGTGTAGTACACTTTTTGATTAATTATATTTTTCCAAGTCCTTTTTGTTTGTTCCTTTTTAACCATGCATATGTTTTTCATAATGCTAAAAAATAAACCAAATCTCATATATTTCCTATAGCATATACAATAAAGCTAAATACATGTGCTAGAAATAAATATATCCTAAGCATCTACAACCTGAACCATTATAAATAACTAGAATAACCAATAATGATGACAACATACATATCCAATAATAATATGCCAAATTGATCTTTATATATCTCATGATTTTGATACAACAAATGCAACCATATATAATGCCCCATCTCTATGGTTGGGTCACATCATGTCTATTTCATGGCTTAGCCACATTACCTATTGAGGCCTAAATATAGCTCATATAAATGGTATGATATAAGGAGGATGTTTTAGATCTCAATCCCTTTATGTATCCCTATAGGTGTGTTTCCCACATCTATGACTCTACCAGCTAGGTCTAGGTCTCTCTCATTTATGCTACAATAGACATATGCATATCTCTCTCATTTACTAGGTCCTACCATACCTGTAACTCCCCTACACCCAGTGATTTTAGTGGATACAACCTCTCTCTCTAAACCTATATTTGACTCACTACCTCTTTAGATAATTTGAACTAGCTCATCTATGTCAGGGTAGATGGTACACTTAGATACTCTAGTGTTATGGGGTTGTATGGCTATAGAATCTCATCTAGGATGTCATGGAGTACTTTCCTCACTAGAGACCCCCATCTCTCCTTCTCATCTTCACTTAAACCTAAAAAATCACACAAGATGGATATTATATCATTGTCATATCCCATAATATCTATCTTTCTTCTAAACAAATTGTAATGAAAAAATTAACCATTTATTCTTACCTATTTATATCTCAACCATTATGATCTTACCATCTGCATGACCACCTAACATAGTCTCCCCATTTGTACAACATCTTATGACCTCCTTTGTAGGTCACCTCATTATGTCAAACCTATTTGTCATAGCTCCTAACAATCTTAACCTACATCTAAGTGGTCACTCTATCATTTCCTTTGGCTCACCTATGGGGTCATTCAAGATGGTAATATTTTCTACTCTCTCCTCTACCTCTTTTCTCTATTGACCTCATGCCTTTGGTTACCATTGCTCATCTCAATGTGAAGATAGTAGTGGTACATTTGGTATCTCTACCTCTATATCCCTATCCTCCTACTTAACTCCTCATCATTCCCAACCAATCTAAGGGCACTTTTGATGTGGCCTTACTATTAGTGGCCCCAATCCTCTCCTCCCCTATGGTTTCCTCACATGTTGAGACCAATGCTCAGGTATCAATATCAATGATACTAGATGAGGTAGGCCTATCTAGCTTAGTATCCATGCCACTAGATGTGGCTCTCTCCACCAAAAATAGTGTCTAATCACCTCTATCCTCTTTATCATTGGTACAACTATGACCCAGCTCACCTATATAGTTATTATGTGCTCATATGGTTTCCACATGATGTCTATACATATCACTAACTTTAATGTTGGCACATGGAGCAAAAACCATGCTACTTAGTCCTCCTTACATCTCTACACTTGAGGTGACCTATCATTGACCATATGAGGTAACCCAACTAGTTAATACATAATAAACATCTCATAAATCCAAGTTATCACCAATATGATCAGTCCCATGGTCCTCTTCCCTCTAACTAACATCTCAAACATATCATGTACCACATAGACCTAGATAATGGATCTTAGGTACTATATAACTCACTCCTCTAAGATCATCCTACTCAATGTTACCATGAATAGTGTTACCTTACTATCTAACTTGTGACATAGCACCTATCATGTCATAAGGCCTATCACAACCTTCTAGATGTCTAGAATCTATGATGTATATACTTTAAACATACTCACTTTCCTACCTAATAATATCATCTCTAATCTTATAGACCACATGGCTAAGGCTCTTCTTTCCTTTAGACTGTCTGGTATCCCTAAAGTCACCTATATTCCTACTATAGGTAGCCTAGGATGGCATGGACATTCACTAGATGATATCCACCTCCCATCTAAAGGTGTTAGTTAATCATTCCTAACAACTAAATAACATGAATAACATGTTAGCATTGAGGAGGATCTGACACATATCTGCTATCCCACCTAGACTTATGGATCTAAGTCTAACCCAATCTCCATCTGATAACCCATCTAAATTTTTTGATAACCATGAATTATCCAAAAGTCTCCAAAATATCCATCATCCATACACCCAAGAAACAACAAAGTTGTATTATTTCCTTAATTTAATGTATAGTCATAATACATTACCTATACATTCCTTTTACATTTTAAAGCAATAACAAGGCTAAAATTACTTTATTTTATTCTCTTTAGATTTATTTTAGCCTTCTTGGTCCTTCTTGATCTTACTTGGTCATTTCGAGCCATTTTTGACTTCTTTCAACCTTTTACATGATTTTTTCTATCATTTTAGCCCTTGGTCAAACTATTTTGACCAAAATTTTCCTATATTTTCACTTGGTTGACTCAAAATCTAAGTCAACCCCCTTATTTTTCCCTCCTTAGTGCTGAGTTTCCATTCTAGAGCTTTTCAACTAGCTGACAACTCCAAACTAGGCTTTCAACCTATAAAATGTAGAGGGTCAACCCATACCTATTGGGTTAGCACTATGGATTTTTTTAATTCTCTAGCCTATTAGGTCGATTGGGTTAGTTGAGTGATTTTTTTTGTTGACCCCTTGCATTTTTTAAAACAAGTGTAATTTTATTACTTTTCTCCTAAACTCTCAAAACCCATTTCCTATTTTCTTATTTTCTACCCCAAAAATCTAATTTGACCTCATTTTGAGATATAGGAATTCTTAAAATTCAAATTTAATAAAAACACACTTAATTCAATAACAAATTTCAAAAACTAGTTTGAGATTCTTAGTTTCATATTTGTAGTGCACCTGTTGCTTCCTTTAGAGCCTCTCCCAATCTAGCATGTCATCTCCTCACCATCCTACACTATTTTCTCATCAAATATCTCTTTTATCTCCTTCAAAATTCAAAATAAAAAATGACTTATATTTTTGCCTATTTTTAAAACACTTTTTAACTCGAAATTTTCAATTATTGTCCTACATATTCCTTGTTTAGATTCTATCTTTATTTCTACTCATCCATTTTCAAAACCATAAAATGCATTAGATTTGTGATGATGTAGAGATTATTTTACACTACCATATTCCTATCTTCCAAAAATTTTAATTTTTGGCTTCTTTTTGCACTAACTTCTATAGCCTCATCTAGTTTTATCTACATTAGACACCTTCATACATTCTTACAATCCAATTCTTTATCTATGACACTAAGTTAAGTTAAAGGTATGTGTTTTTAAATTTTATCCTTTCATTTATATTATTTATTACTTACTAAACCTTAATTAGAATCAAAATTTTATGTTATCGTGTTTCATCTTGAAATGCCATCTCATGTTTCACTCACATGATAGGTGATGAGATTTGAGTGGGGCATATGTATACACATAATATTTTCAAACTTTTATTGATTACTGACACTTTGTATCTTATACGAACCTATCAACTCTCAATCTCTTTGAATGCATTCCTTAAGGGGTGCACTAGGAAAGGGGAGGGAAGACTATTAGTGCTTCATAAGATTATGGTCCCTTTTGTCACTTTTCATATACATACTTATCTCCTAAAACCATTTACCTTAAGCTTCTTCTTCTCAATCTTACCTATTCTAGTATTTTCCTCTTTCCATACCTCCTTTTCTTGCCTTAACACCCTTTTTAAAATTCCATTAAACTAAGTTGACTGGGTCAACCTAGTATAGTTTAGGGGTACTTTTTATTTTCTTGGCTTATTATCCTTTTGACTGACCTAGATCAGACCTAGAGATTTATCCTTTAAAACACACTAGGTTGACTAGGTTGACCCTATACAACTGACATTCCTAGGAGGATTTAGGTCAATATCTACCTACATATATACATTAATTTCCTACCATTTCATAATAGAATAATTATTAGCGAATAAGTGAGAGTGAACATCTTCTTATTGACCATTCTACTTGAAGAATAAAGCTTAGGGTTCCATACTTTTTTTGGATATACAGAACTTGTCTTATGAAGAAGTATTTCTGATGCTTAGATATGTTGTGTAACCTAGAACTAATTTATCTTGGTTATCCTTACATACCACAACAATCTCTTGTAAAACACCTTGGCCAAGGGAGAGATTGAGGCTCGGTAGGTTCATCCTTAAAGGTAAGTATTCCTAACTTTATTTATCCTTTATATGAGTAGATAGATAATGCATTTTTATTATTCTCCCATATATTAGGATTTATTATACATTAACATGAGTATATTTCCTCTAATACTTATTTAGTTTAGTTTATTTTATTATTTCTAACCCCCACTTTATGCCACAAGCTTTGGTATGCACTAGATTAGATTTTAATTTCTTGCTATTAGAATAAGTGAATGTTTTAAACCCTAGGAATACATTAGGGTTGTTTTATTATTGTGTTATACTCTAGGATTTGGAACCCTTCCTAGCATGATGTGTGTGTGACAAGTGATCCCCTAATCAAATCTAGAAGATCCCAATATTGGTCATATTATTGCTTAACATGTGTATCACCAATCAAAAGTGTAAGTATGCTCTATATTCTATAAGATAGGATTGATTTATATACAATATTCATTTTTTATTGCATATAGAGTCCCCATGCCCTCATACATTTTCCCATGTTTGTACCTTTTTCATAGAGCCCATCTACTAGGAAATCCTTTCATGAATATCAGATAAAGTAGAAGTTATTATGATTTGAGTTATATACTAGTTACATGGAAATTTATTAGATGTTATTGATGATGATTTATATCAAAATTTATTTCATCATTTATGAGAAAATATATGTGTCATATCACATTATTATTCACATTTTCATATGATTGGATTTCATTTTCATGGTATATATAGAATTTTTAATCCTTCTTATACATATCTTTTTTATATCATGATTCTATTTCAATTTTAATCATATTAATTTACAACATTTATTTCACATTTATATCATTTTACTTTCACCATTATTTCCTTTTTTACTATTTTGTATTACTTAC